>BJBW01003004.1:82053-266784 GCA_004320125.1 Scolopax mira
CATCACAAACTATAAACTATTTTCTATTAGACAGGGAGAGGGTCCTTATCTTTCCGTACAGCGCGATATCTTCCGGCCGCCAGGCCCTATCCTGCAACACTAGTGCTACAACATCACAACTTGAAAGCTATCTCCATTGTTCCAACAACTGATTGATTTCCTCCTGACTGTGCAGGTGTGACTCTGTGTTCATTTTGGTGCAAATTACACAAAAAAATACAGTAACAGTTTTCATAGAAGCCTAGATTACTGTTTTAAATTGGTTTTACCTTTTCTCCTTTCTTCTATCTAATCCAAAGGAGATATGAGTGCAGAGTTCAAGTTCACAATAGGAAGGAAAAAAGACCAATGTCAATAAACCAAAAGAACTAAAAAATACTTATTTATTTTTATTATTTTTGATACAGTGGCTGACACACTAGAAGGCTGCTCTGCCATTCAGTGAGACCTGGACAGGCTGGAGAGTTGGGCAGTGAGGAACCTAATGAAAGTCAACAAGGGTAACTGTAGGGTCCTGCACCTGGGGAGGAATAACCCCATATATCAGTACAGGTTAGGGACTGACCTGCTGGAAAGCACCTCTGTAGAGACAGTCCTGAGTCCTGGTGGTCAGCAAGTTGACCATGGGGCAGCAGTGTGCCCCTGTGGCCAAGAAGGCCAATGGTCTCCTGGGATGCATTAAAAAGAGTGTGGCCAGCAGGTCGAGGGAGGTCATCTTCCCCCTCTACTTTGCCCTGGTGAGGAGTCTGGAGTCCTCTAATTCAAGAAAGGCACAGAACTACTGGAGAGTCTCCAGCAGAAGATATGAAGATGATCAAAGGAATGAAACACTCTCTTATGAGGAAAGGCTGAGACACCTGGGTCAGTTTAGCCTGGAGAAAAGAAGACTGAGAGGGTATCTAAAGGGTTGGTGTCAAGAGGATAGGGTCAAACTCTTCTCAGTGGTGTCCAGTGAAAGGACAAGGGGCAACAGACATAAGCTAGAACACAGGAAATTGCATTGCAACATAAGGAAAACTTCTTTACTTTGAAAGTGGCAGAGTACTGGAACAGGATGCACAAAGAGGTGTTTGAGTCACCTTCTCTGGAGATATGCCCTGTTTTGGCAGGGGGGTTGGGCTAGATGATCTCTGAAGGTCCCTTCCAAACCCTACAATTCTGTGATGGTGTGATTTTTTCTGTTGAGCAGGATTCATCACCTTGATTTAAGTTTTCTGAATACTGACAAAGTCACTTATATTGCAGATCTTGGTCTTAAAAAAAAAGCCTGGGGACAAGTCCTTTATGATCCACCTCCCACTTTTCTAGTACTTGCTTTCTTGCTTTTCTATAGCCTATTGTAATCGCACTAGGAAAGGCATAAACTGCAGAGGAATACTTCAATGCCATGTCACCTTTGCCCATGATATATAGTCCTTGCAGATGGACATTGGCTCAGTCCAGACTAGGTCCAGGAGTTCGACATTAACACATGCAGATCAGTCACATCTACTTGATTAAATCTATGTGGAATTTTGTATCATGTATCATAATGAACAGAATAAAATGTGAAAGTTCTTGGAAAAAATCCACTTTTCTAAAGCAACACTGAAGAACAGCAAAAACATGATATTTTTTCCTTACTATAATATTGTATATTTTATTCTGGATTATTAACATTTCTTTGTGTCACATGGAAAAGACCTTTTATTAATGGAAATCCAAACCCACAGCAAGGAAGAAGCATTTTCCACCCTATTTCTGACAGTTCCCAACTGTGTCAGACACAATATAGCTTTGCAATTACATAAGGTTTTAAAAGATGCTGGCAGATGTTTTGAGAGTTTGGCTTTCAGTATCAATAAGAAAACAAATCCCTTACAGTTTCCCATTGAGTCAGAGTGATACTAGAACAGGACAGGGTATTTTTAGCACACTTATATTCCGTTTCACACACCTAAGGCTACAGCTAATAAATATTTTTCCTCCTTTTGTTTTCCAGTAGTATATTGACCAATTTATAATCAGATTCATCGACAATTTTCTCCTCTAGAATTACATAAAAGACTCTAGTAATAGCATTTTTTCCTGCATTGCAAGGAGTATGAAATAAAAAACATGAGCCCTTCAGGGCCCTACCCTCAAAAGCATAGGTAAAATGCATGGCCATCCAGTCAGTGCAGCACGTCCATAGCTCCTGGCAAGCCAAGATGCCCCGAAACTACTGGTGCTATCATCAATTCTTGACCAGATTAAAATAACAGACAACACTGTGCCTGGATAATGGATGAAGCTGACAGAGAGGAAGACTTTAGTCTCTAATGATTAATTCCTACAATCTTTAAACTCTTTCCCCATTAAGAAAATTTTTAGAATAATTGTTGGGTTTGAAGGGAAATCACTCATGAGTATAATCTGTTTTCCTGTATATAATTTTATACTATTGTAGTCATATACTTCTTGGTATATGAGGTCTGCCTGAGGCTTCCTTTTTCGCTCTTGAGGATGTTTCTCAGATTAGCCTTTCCATTTCCCCCTTATTTTTAATAGTTCCAGTTTTCCAGACAGTTTCTTTTATTGTTAACATATACTTTTCTTCTTATTTGTCTGGAAAGGGTTTTGGGGTGGCATCAACAAAATTCTAACTTTTTGGCCAATGTTTGTGATACATTAATTTGATGAGCAGAATACATCTCCAGTAATGAATATAAATAGCTTTGACACACTCTAGAAGTTGTTATTTGTGTCTATATCTCAAGCCAGAACATTACCAGAAGTTTAATTTAGAGAAACTGCAACTTAAATTCAGAAAGTCAACATCAAGCTGAGAGACATATGGGGATTATGAAGAAGTTGCTGATTTCACTAAGCTGGAAGAGAAGATGGTAACACGATGCTGAATAAGAGTATGTTTAATTAGTAGAACCCCTCTGTCTTTCTCACAAACCTGGAAGCAGATCACTACAAGGTGGCAATGCAGCTGAAAGAACTGAGAAACCCATGAATTTACTATAAGTTTACTGAAAGGCCATCATGTTCATTCTGATATCCCAGTTTTTTGGGAAAATACCTAGCATATCACTCTTTGCATCAAGGTGTTTTTATCCCTGCAGTAACAGTAAAATAAAAGATTTATTTAATCCCCTCTAAATATTTCTCATAATTTTGTGAAAAAAAAATCTGTCATGATGTATGGGGAATAATCCAGATATTAACTGTATTGTTTAAACTTTTTTTGAGTGAAATGATGGTGTATCTTTCCAAGGAGGATCTGTACTTCTGAGTTTTTACCTCACATTTCTCTCTGCATTTTTAACCTGGACACATTTGGCTTTCCACAAATCCCATGCTTTGAACATGATCATCTATTCTTTTTCCCAGTATTTTTCACATCATTGACTAATACTATTCACTGCCTTTCCCATCTCTGATGTGTGAGCTGGATAGTTCTTTAGGTGTGTCACATCTCTGATCTGAGCACTGTTATAAATGGGATAGTAATCCCCAAACTCTAGGATGCACAAGAGAAGAAAAGTCGTGAACTCTTCTCTCAAATGTAACACATCATTTTCATGCTGATGTGTTCATTTTGTATCAGAAGAAAAAATGTGCTGTTTTGAGTCTATTCCTATTTACTGCTGTGCTCAATTGCATTAAGAATTCAACGTATTTGAGCATGTAAATGCATGTCTTTTGAGCAGTGAAGCTACCAAATGACTGAGTTAGCACCAGCTGAAGATCTAGATTTTACACAACTGGTTATTTACTTGAGCAAATCTACTGATTCCTGCCATTTGAAAGTTTAGCTCTGTGAGCAAGTTCATTTTTAAACACTGTTGCTGATGAACACAAAAACATCACCCAAACCCCTTGTTTTGAATATGCCTTATTTCTGTATGCTTACATCAGCCTTTTAATTTTTCACACCTTTTTTGTAAAGGAAGGATAATCAGCAGGAGAAATTCTAGTTTACATGGACTTCTATTTTGACTGATACTGGAATAAATAATCATTTTCCTCTAAATAAAAAAAAATAAAAATTTCAGAGTAAAAGGCTTATTCTGATGATGTTAAGAAATATGCATGAAAATGTCCTCTGATTCTGAGTGCTTATGTGTTACCACCTGCATTGTGACTGTTGACACAAAACTTAATATGATCTATGTTATTCTTTCCTGCAGTTATACCTTCCTTTTTCTTTTCTCTGCCCTGATGAACAATGTGGGTTTATGTCTATAATATATCTAATTCACTTGCGGTCCTGTTTCAAAAAATATTCATGTGGAGCTGAATACCTTTATTTCCTAGTGATGTCAGGGGTGAATAAGAAGTCTTTGTATTAACATGGTGCTGACTAGCCTGAAAGGTTGAACTTCTAACTAAAATTGTTTTCTTTCACCATCTCTTTTATGAAGTCTTGCTACTACTTTGGGAGGACAATCTAATCGAGCTAACTTCTGCTCCTGCTGCCAGTTCTTCTCTTTTTTCTTTTTGAGAGGGGTGTCTTCTCTGGGGAAGGGTGGGTTGGAGGGAGCGCTTTTTTGTTTTAGTGGTTATTTCTGCTTTTTGGAAGAAGTAGAATGAACAATGACTTTATGGGAACTTTGGCTGGTGTGACAGCTTTGCTCACAGTTATCTGGAGGTTGTGTGTTCAGGCGATGAGGTTGCAGTGGTGGAACCACTCTGTGTTTGCACAGTCAGCACTGGTCTCAAAACTTTTGAGTGTGGAAGGAGGCAGTGAAGGCCATCTATTTTGAAATAGTTCCTACACTTTGTTGTTGTTGGATGACCTATGTTTGAATGTGCTTATTGCCTGGGAATCCTCATGACCTACTCAAGATACTAACAAGCAGGACAAAAAAAACTGCATGCATGTGGCAAAGTCATTATCAAGGTCTTCAAGTCCGTTTTCCAGTATTCCTTCAAGTAACACATGGGGAAGACTTTAAGCACATCTAGACTTTTGTTTTTTGCAGGTCACCAAACTGCATGGGAGCCAATGGCCGTGTGCACATTGGGGTCCAGTGTGGACTTTTGTGTCTTATAAGGCTTTAGTTTCTCAGAAGCCCCTTCAGGTATAAAGGAAAGGGGAAACTGAAAATATTTTAACTTTGGACATGCAGTGATCCCACTGGAAGGTATCATTTAGAGGAACCTCACAGCTGCTCTAGCTTAGTGAGATTTTTTGGTGAGCTCTCTCCTCATAATTGACCATGTGAATGTCTTTCTATATTATTGGTGCCATGGGAATGCACACAAACTCTTGAAAGGTGGTTCTGCAAGTGAAGAAGAACTGAATCATATTTCTAGCAAGTCACACTGCTGTAGAAATATGAATTAATAGAAATATTCTCAGAGAGTTGTAGCTCTTGCAGGACTATGGTGAGATTTGGTCTAAAGTACCTAACACTATTTGGCGATCTCTGCATTCAGGAGATAATGAATCATCTGAGATAAAGCAGCTAAAGAGCTTGGTTTGTTAAGGGTGTAGGTCCTTTCCCTTGCCTTTACGTGATTATATCCAAGCCAAAGTTATCTGGGTAATATAAGCTTCTTCTCTCACCAGTTATGAGGATACTTTTGGAGGGCAATTCATCCCACCTAATTTAAAAAGAACTCTCCAGATTAGATTTGAGTCTCTACTATTTACATACTAAGCGCGAGCAAAAAATTCCTACCATTAATTTTAAGTACATGACGTATATTGTTGCCTGTGAAATATGCAGTGACTAACTAAATATCAGAAATGAAGGAACAAAATTAAGGGCAAAGTTGGTACAAGAGACAGATAAAATAAATTTGTTCTGAATGATTTGGCCCAGAAACTAAATGCATTTTTTTGCAAGATGAATAAGACGACATTTTTTTCAAAGAAGAGTTGGGGGACACACCTTAACTATTTTGACAGATCAGGAGGAAGTTTGCTATGTTTATGAAAGGGATTATACGCAATAGTTTCATCTCAAGAATGAATTCCAGCCTAAATGTTTTAAGTTTGCCCATCAGAAGGAAATTAAAATTTGGGTCTTCTGAGTACAAGTATTGGAATTCATTAAATATAAAATATAGTGTTGTGATTTCTAGTTTTGGAGTGAAGAATTAAAGGCTTCAGTAAGCTTCTCAGTTATGGATTACTTTTTTTTTTTAACAGATAGTGTGGACATTTCATCACATGACATTTAACTTCTTTGTTCCACAAACCTATGGGGGAAAAAAACTAGAAGTTAATATCTGTTTCAGTATCTAAAGAACCAGAAATATATTTCATACATCTTTCACCTATTTTTCATAGTTGCTTCTCTGAAAGGAGAAAAATGGCCAATTTTCTCTTGATATTTTCCATTTCTCCTTAGGGGAATAAAATTCTAAATATTTTATTCTGGCAAAGTAAAGCTGAAAATTGAACAGTAGAAATCCCACCCCCCACGTGTGTGAAAAGAATTTCACAGCTCCCTGCATTTTTATTGCAATAACACAGAAACTCCATATGTTTTTAACTTTCAAGTTTGCCTGTTCCCTTAATGAGGGCAACAATCCCAACTATTTCTGAGACATTCATACAGCAGTAAATCAAGCATTTCTCATCTTAGAGTGAAAGGAGGATTGAATATGTCTACTCTGTCTGTTAGAAGTTCTACTAGGAAATCAGGAATAGACCAAAAGCGGGAGCAATAAAGACAGATATGTAACCTTACTTTACAAGGGAAGTTAAACAGCTTAATGAAGGAATTCAAAGCTGCTATAGGTCACTTTAATAAGGATAATCAACTCTGTAATCCACCACAAACCCAGCACACCCTTCCCATTTGCCATCGCTCTTGGTGTTGTCTGAGAAGGATTCATAATGGTGAAGAGAACCCAAGGCCAACATGACCCTGGTCTGATATCCACATGGATGGAAACCTGAATGCAGAGTCCTTGAGAGCAATCGGCAACACAGGCAGCAATTGCCAGCTAGAGAAAAAACAGCTAAGGCACCCAGACTGCTTGGCTGCAGTGGAGTTCAGGCTAGGTTACAAAATCCTTCTGAATAACAGATTAAGTTAATCCCCGCTGAACTCCCTGATGCAAAGGTGAAGCTGGCTTTTAACCCTCACAGGTAGTATCTGGCTCTAGTACAGTATTTTCTATCAATCTATCAGTACTTGCAGCTGATCACAGAGAAAGTTTGTTAAGTGCTGCATGATATGCAGAGTCACTGCAAACTGCTACTTCCATAAAGGAAAAATATTTCACCAAAATGTTACATAAAAGTTGTATATATTTATTAATTGTTAAGGTATTCATAGAGCAACTGACAGCTAAGATTCACATCCAGCAAATTACACTTGGCATGTATGTGAGTGTTTGTTTAAAGCTACAAATCAATTACATTCTTTCCTAAAAGCAAAGTTAAAAAACCCCCCTGGAGTCAGAAAAAAAAATCCTGCTAAGCAAAGCCTGTACAACCAATCTCTGAAGTGGAAATAACTTCATTTCCCAGTCTTTTTCATAGAATTGATCTGTAGCTGAAGAGGTGAAGGTACCTCATCCTTATATTTTAGCACTTTGTTTGTGATTTGAAGGCTTCCCAAATCTGTTTCTAAAGGAGATGGAGCCATAGGGAAGTTGAGCCTGTGGACATAGTCTTGCACTTATTTCTCCCTGACTATCTCGAGATCAAAAACTCCTTGGAGTGTGTAAGGCCATAGGTATGAGAGCAGTGATCTGACAGTATCAGCTATATCAGAGGACCATCTGGTCAAGCTGCCAATAGCCACCAAATAGAGTTGTACTTAACACCAACAGATGGTCCCATAAATAAATAAATAAATAAATAAATAAATAAATAAATAAATAAATAAAATAGTCAGATATTCGCATTTGGGGAAAGATACCTCAAAACACATGTGACAGAAGATTGATGACAAAGGGAAGGATAAGTTATTACCAGATTTTCTTATTAAAACAAGAACTAGTTTTAAAAGTGTCTTAATTTTAGTGGCAAGATATTAAGCTCTCATATTATCTTTCTTATTTCTCAAGAATTTAATTGTAGACTACAGAACTCTGGAAGAGAATGTTAGAACTGAAATCACATCAGCCTGGGAGCCAAGATGTGCACCCCAGATACATAACATAAGAACATAAACACAACTACATTTCTATAATTATCTGCAATCCAGATGGAAAGAGAGGAGACAATTAATTAATAAAATGCTTGGATTTGACACTTACTTAGACAATTGCAGGGCAAAGAGAGAAACCCTCATGGTTTTCGTACCCAGGTTTTAACTAAGATCATTTTGGTCTGTCAGAGAAACTGATTATCTAGAAACCTGTTATTTAATGGAATACATCTGGAAGTCTCACAAACAGCCCATTCTAAACTGTCCGTAAAATTCAGATACTTAATCACCAACCTGATTTAATTGCTGATTTAATGTTTCCTTCGAAAAAAATTATTTCTATGCTTCCTAGATTCCTTTTAAATCACAAAAATCAACATGGCCCATGGGAAACATAGTTAGAATTAGTGAAGACATTCTCATTTAGATTAATTCAGGAATTCAACTGGTTTCTACCTTCATAAGAGCAAGCCCAGTGAGTTTTGTTTCAATAGGTCATGCTTGGTTTATATAGTTGATGGTTTGGGTTCCTCAGTGTTTCGGAACTGCTTGGCATGTGGCCTCAGTGTAAATAATCAGAGCACAAATTCCTTGACTGTATTTCACTTCTCAATGATGTTTGACAAATGTTTACATTGCAGCATCTGTGAATCTGGTGTGTGTTCTTTTTGGCATCTCTCCTCTGTGGTTTCTGCATAAGAAGGAAGACAAAGATCTGCAGATGGTGTGAAAGCAGACCCCTGGTCATGAGAAGAGATTTCTTTTTTGAGGCATTAAAATCTCTGACATTCATAAAGCATCACATGTCATGACAGGAGCTTTTGCCTCCACCAGCAAATTGCCATCTTCTGGGAAAACAGCCCACTCTTCACCTCTTGGAGAGTTGAAGCTCAGATGGGGTTATTACCATGAGGATCTATGTCTTCTTCAGAAAACAATACTCTTCCAATTAAGCACCCCAAAGTTATTTCTGAGAATTTGGGCATGCTGATGATCTGTCTGGGACTAGGGAAAATGAAACCTTTCCCACTGCAAGAACACTTTCCCCACAGTTCCCTTGAGGGTAGATGGCAAAATAATCTGTACCATTTATCATCCATACAGCCAAACAGTATCTGTAACAGTGAAGAGCGCTTATGGGTTCATGGGGCACCCCAGAACTCAATGCTATGAGAAGGGGTGCCAATTCTGAAATCACTGACATTTTCTACCAAAACCAGCTTTTTTCCCCAAATAGAAAGCTTCATCTCCACCAGAAGTGGGAAAGTTGAGCCAGTTTTCTGGAAGCACGACAAGGAACTTGTGCATAATAACATTTCCATTGCCTGTATAACCATAGCATATGCATGTCTACAGCCTGTCAGGGTCCTGAGAGTACCTATACGCTTGAATGTCAGGACCAGTTTGCCCTGAGAGAAAGTTTCTCTGTGGGTTCAGAAGCCCCATATAAGGTCAGGCTCAGACACCAGTCTACCACTTCTCAACTGGTCACTGTGTGGAATCACTGCTAGCTTCCTGACAGTCATTCATAGTCTCTTTAATGCATTGCAAGATGGCTGCAAAAAAAACATCAGGATTGAAGCATTGAGAGACCTCATGTTATTTTATGGTGTAAATCCAGATGGTGACATCCTTAAGAAGATCATGGTAGAGCAATATTTCCATCTTCAGGAACAATAGGGAGGAGATGGAAACCAGGTCTTTTATGAAGGTACTGACAAAGTTTTAACAGTCTCCATTACTGTTTTTGGTTATAGGTGTGGACAAGAAATGTCCCCTGTGCACTATTCAGGCAGCACATCACAACAGCAAGAAAATTTGTTAGTGACAAAAATGTCAACTGTCTTTTTCTTAATCTTATTCTTTTTGAATGCAAGAATTCCATGTGGTTGCAATATGAGGAGTCCTTCACAGTCTGAAGGCATGAGCTGACAGGAACTGATATCGGTAAGGGAAATCCTCATTTGTTGAATGGAAAAAGTTCTTTGCAATGGGGATGGTCACAAAGAGCCTGTCCAGTGGCTGTGGAATCTACTTCCTTGGAGGCTGTCCAAACTCACTGAGAAACCTAATGTAATTTTGAAGGAGTGCTTTCTTTTTTTGAGGGGGGAGAAAGGAGGAGGATCAGATGACATCCAAAGACCTTTTTTTACCTAAGTTATTCTGCAAGCCTGCAACTATCACAGAAATCAGCCTAATGCCTGTGGCTGATCTACTTTGTCCAGCACACTGCCTACATCAAGGGTTTAAGTATCTTAAGAAAATCCAGGGGCTTACAAGATTTGTTTATAATTGCTTTGAGATTTAAAATGCTTCCAGAAAGTACTGCTAACACTGTTCCCCAAGGGAGGAGGTATTTATGCCACCTCACAGTAATTCAAGGATGAAGAGGTAGGAATGGCTGGTTTTGGAATAAACTCACAGGATAGAGGACTGCTGGTGAGTTTTTTTTAGTTTTGTTTTGTGTTTTGTAAATCTCATCCAAATGTTTTAAATTGCAAAGATCAACATCAAGTTGAAGTGTTTCTTTGTGTTTATCTCCTCACACAATCACTGCTCTTTGTGCCACTGGCAATGAAGTTTAACTCTGTGCTACGTCTCTTGCCATGAACTAAATTGAAAATTTAACTCTGGTGCAAATCCTTTACTCATGCAGTTGCTTTGACCTGATTTTGGAACTAGATTCCCTTTGGATGGAATGAAACAAGGACCTGCAATTCAACCATGTTTTGTTATGGGACAAATAGGTCCCAAACTCCTATGTAGGCTGAATCTCTTACTGTGTGTGCTACCAAAAGGCTCTTAAACTATGAAGACTTCCCATACCCTTGCATCATTTTGCTTGCACTGTGAAGGGCCAGGCACCATATGCACTACAGCTATTTTTTGCTGAAGTGTGAGGAAGTATTTTGGTATAAGGAGCTGGTGGATTAGGCGTATCATCTGCATTTTATATTTAGTATTTGGAGTGTGTATGGAACATTGAGAGGGATCCCAGGGAACATACTTGCAGCCACAACCTGGTGTTGGTACCCAACTGTCTTGTCTTTGACAAGGGGCTCTCTGGGTTGGCCCTCTGAATGTCAGCTTGTGTTTAAACTGTAGCACCAGATTCACACCTTAGAGGAAACTTCACTGATAAGAATGCAAAAATATTGTGCATTTTTTTGCAAGGCTTGGAGCTGTATGGCAGTTTTTCCATGACAATCTATATCACATCGATTATTGTCATCCAGATAGGGCACAATGTGTTAACATGGCCTAACCACCATCTCTCATAAGCATCTCACTGAGTTGCCCACTTGTCCCTGAATGCAAAGCATTGCAAGATGGAAGTTTCTTGGCCTTTCTGTAAACAGCTTCAGCTTGGAGACAGCAGTTTTTTATTAACAGGTAGTTTGCAGGGAGCCACTGCAGTACTCTTCTCTCCACTGTGCTAGTCTGTTTCTACTCCTGGTCATGGTTTCAGCCAGACACAGTGTGGGTGCTCACAGAGCCTGCCCTTTGCAGGGTGACCCGGATAACAGCTAGGAATACACAAACGTGGTTGTAACCCAGTGAGCATAAATAGGACAGCACAAAGTGGCCATGGGTGTTTCCCCAAACCCCATAATTGTCATCATCTTTATCATCATCATGATTCAACAGCAGCTAAGGAATTACAGAGAAATTTTTGAAATAATGCAGTCAGATTGAAAAGTATAAACAGTGCATGAAAATTTGTAATAGAATTAAAAGCTGCCAAAACCTGGTCTGGCACTGCCAGATATGGCTCCTGCAGGACCACAATAGATGAAATGGTGCAAGTCAACTCTGGTCAATGGAAGTTAAAGGCAAAAGAGAACATGATCCTCTCCATCACCTCTATTAACAAAAAAGGAACTGCAGAAATTAAATTATTTTCACAAGAATCAGGCAAAAGATGTAACATTTTCTTAAGTGGAAGATTCAGACACATCAGCTAATCAAGAATAACTTGTAAATTCAGAAGAGAAAATTAACACCTGCAAGAGGGAAATATGCTTAGGAAAAACCAATTGAATAGCAGTGCTCATTTAGATTTAGGAAGTAAGTTTGGTAGGGCAATATTGGGTTAATGCAACAAAATCTGGGTGTAATTTAAATAAGAGTATGCTATGTTCCTGAACAGAGGTTAATTAGACTGATTTGAGTCTCCAGGTGAGTATATTCTTCAAATGAAACTTATAACCAGCATAAGGAATGGCATTTTGTCAGATTTCATGATCTTAAAAACAGATAATTTCAGGGGATAATGGAAAGGCAAGAGATTATATGCAAAATAACAGACCTATCAGATACATTAGATATTTTAGAAGGTCTCAACATAACAGCCCAAACAGAAGGCATTTGAGTCCAATTCCAAAAATGCAGCACAGGGACAGAATTAATCAGGGCTTATTTTAAAGTAGGTATATGCAGGCTATAGGACTGAAATAAGGGTTGGAATAAAAAATTATTTACTGCCACTTAAAATATCGTAATTTTTTGTTCATCAGAAGCAATAAATTCATAAAAATTAATCTATTATATAGTGTAATAACAACTTGGTATGGAAATGTAAGCATTAATATCTTGAGTGCAGATGGGGTGGTGACAGAAGACAGTGGACCAATTGCTAGGAAAAGATAAATGGCCTCTATAAACCTTTGAAACAAGACAGGTCTCAGATGCAACAGTGCAAATGATCAAGCTTAAGAGGATAGGTTTAAAAAATGTGTAAGAAAAAGGCAGTTAAGCCTACAACATTTGGTTAAAACTGCTGTTACCACATAGTGATGAAATAGTTTGGCTCAATGTCCTTAAGTTAACAATGGCAGAATTTCACACCCAACTTGTTTTCAGCAAGTTGATAAAGCAATTGTTGCAGTGATAGAAAATAACATTACCCACAAACTCTATTGAAAACAACATCCTATATAGATGGACACTTACCACCAACTGAATTTGTTGATAAATGGGGCATCATTTTTGCTGGATTCAAAGATCCAAGTACTGCCCATATTAGTTTCAATGCATATAAGTATGAAGTATAAGAACATAATGTGGTGGGCATTAGCAGGAATGAAGTGTTAGTTCTGGAAAAAGCCAGATTCCCTGATTTAATCTACGTGAACATGAAGCACTGCAGGATGCAAAAGCCTTCTTTTGCCCTTCAGCCTGTACACAGTACTCAAGTCACAGTAGACGTACACATGAAAGCAAGGTAAGGTTGCTTTGGCCTTGCCTTTAGGCAGGGCTACAGTTGGATGGGCAGTGCTTTGTGATAGGTGCTTAGATTAGAAATAGTCAAATGCAGAATGTGAGAGAGGCATCAAAACAAAACAAGCACTGAAGGAGAAGTATCTCCCATAACTCAAGACAAAGATATTCATCAATACTGTTAATTTTAGGCATAACTTTATTTGTAAATAAAAGATTGCTCCATAAATCCAGCCTGTTTCTCCTACAGAAGAGCTACAGAGGAAGAGAAATTGAACATGAACTGTTAATGAATCTGAGGCCCAGAGAGAGACTGTCTAGCAAAGGAGTACCTCAGGTCTACTGTCTAATCCCAAATGGTGACAGCTTCTTTCTATAAACCATCTGTTTCCCCACTGTCAGTCAGCCCTTAACTAAAAACATGTAGTCAACTAAATCTTGTTTTGCGAGATGTGTCAGATGAACAAACAAGGTTTCTTTCTAATCATCATTGAGAGGCAGCAATTAGCAAGACCCCAGAGGACAAGGTGGCCAGTTCTTTCTGCAATCAGCAGATTTTCTTGAAGGGCTTAAGGTGATTTGAAAAAACTAATTCTTATGCTTGCAGTTCAATAAATTGGTAATCCATAGGGAATACACTATTTTGTGTGTTCAGATGAATCAGTGACCAATTAAAACCTTACTAAGAAATAACCTTACTCTAACCTCTGTATTCAATTTCCAAGATAGTTTTAAACTGAATATAAACAAGGAAATACACTCTGAAATTTAAGATGCCTGTTTAAGCAAAAGACGGGTCAACTCTTTTCCCAGGTATTTCCTATTACTATCAGGAAAAAACACTGATATGAAGGACATTGAAACAATGGATGAAGTGGGACTCAGGCATCTGAATTTCATATAAAATTGAAACTGCCATATTACCTACGCACTTGCCTTTAACTGTGAGGACTCAAGACTGTTCACAGAAGCCTAAAGTTGAATTCTCCTCTGCACACCCAGTAAGAGTTATTTCAATGTCAGTGGGGCATTGAAACCCAGCACCAACACCAAATCAGCAAGGTGGTATTTTTCTCAAAGCTCCAGATAAACTTGATAAGAGATTATTTCCAGATGCCATGTATTGCTTAACTCTAGTGTCTCAGTTTCCTCCAACATGCATTCACATTTAATCTTATTTAAGAGGAAGGAAGCTACCAAATTCACAGTTAGAGCCAAACAGCAGGAAACTTATTTTTCCTTTCCCACACTCTCATTACTATTGAAGAGAACATGTAGCAGATGAATAAATTGTTATTAATCAAGTCCTTTACAAGTTACCTCATATGTTTATCTTTTTCAATGAGCTAAGGGTGGAGTGTGAAGTACCAAACTAAATTTTAAGATAATTACTAGTTTAATTGTTACTACCAGTGTGTTTAGTGCTGTTCAATTGAACCTTGAAAGAAAAATATTTTCTACATTTCTCCAAGTCTGCTCAATTTGTTCTCCAGTCTGATGCCTTGGGGAATTTCCTAAGAATCTAGAAGAAAAGGTAGACAGTGCAATATATATATGCATATTTATTCAAGAGTTTTAAACAATACTGGGAGATGACTTGAATGAAAGTTCAGCAGCATTTGTATTTCCAAAAACGGAGTCAGAACTTGTTAGTCTGTACAGCATTCCTATCTCCTGGAGAAGGAGAGAATATAGAGTTGGAGGAACACCCCAGCTTCAAAACATTTTTAAAATTCAAATTATAAAATGCATATCTGTAATTTCACTTAGATGTAACCTCAGATAAGGTGATCAAGGAAGGATCATACCTAACAAAGAAGTTGTTGGAGAGACCTGCAGCAAATCAACTAAATGAAAAATAACCTTTCTGATTTAACTGTAGTTGAAACAATTTGAGGTTCAGTGTTTTCTCTTATGCTTATAAGGGAACGTTATTTTACAGGTTGTTTTCCACCTTACTAACAAAAAAAGAAACGATAGATAGCAAAGCGTTTCCTTCCCATTTAAAAAACTTTATTTCTAAATTAGGAACCTGAAATACTGGAAGATATTATTTTCTCTACTACAGTAAGTAGAAAAGAACACCATGACCAACAGAAGTTATACAGGCTAGAAAGAGATAGTAACTCAAAGGTGAGAAAAAAGAACTATTTTCTCTTCCTCTTAGTTTGTCCCTAGAGGTATTTCTATAATGCATAAACCCTAGAGAATTTTAACACTACTTAGAGAACTCTCACTCAAGTGTGGTTTTCTCATATATTGCAGGTAACCAGAAAAAAGCCTGTCATGTTCTCAGATCCAGGACTGTGAAACCGAATATCCAAGTAATAGAGTACTCAGCTAGGAAGTGTTATTTATGAAAGAAAACAATAAGTTATAAGCCACTTAATTCTTCAGAGCTTACTGCAAAATGAACTAGAGTTTAGAAAAAATTGAGATAATTTACAGAGTGCTTGAATAGGATGAAGTTATAATTGACTACTAAAATAAAATTAGGAGCAATATACTAACAAAAAAAACAGTAGTCAATAGCCGTGTTAATACATTATTTGCATCATAGCCTTATCTTTTCTCAGTCAGTATAAGAAAAAATTTAAGAGCCTAGTTCTGAAAAATCCTTAAAATCAAAATCATGTAATGATTAAAGCTACTTGATTTTTTTTTAAGGAATGCTATTTTAGTTTTAAGTCTTGAACATACATATTGGTTTTCTCCTTACCTCCAGAAATGCCCTTTCACAGACACCTGAAGTACCTTCCACAAGAAATGTGAAAAACTGCAGGTATTCTCTTTATATATTGGCCTGACTTAATTGTCAATTAGTGGAACTCCTTTTTCTGGAAGGAGCTTGTTTTATAATTGTGTTCTTCTTTCTCAGTAAGCTTTCTGAATTGTACTTTCAGGTAGAGATTTTAGTGCTGCAGCTAAGTTCTGTCAGTAATTCTAAACTTAGGTACAAGGGAGAAGGGAAACAACTTCTGTTGTTAAATAAAAAATTAAAGTGATTATTTGGTTGAGTAAAGCAAATTTCTTTTGAGTGTTATCAAGATAAGGCTAAACACTCCATTATGCTCCTCTATACACGGCGATCATCATTTGTATGCAAGGATGTGATACTTGTGAAATCCAAAGTAACTGGGATGAGTATTGGCTGCATTTCATGTATCCTTAGACAGAGAAGCAAAATGAAACCTCATATTAAAAAAAGACAACTTTCCAGATGTAAGCAGAACAGAAATTACTTTAACTATCATTAGTATAGCTTGAAAATATTTAATATTTATTTTCAGATATCCTCAACACCACACTTTATCAATGAGTTCCATCACTGGTTTACATATTTCAAGAGGCTTCATTTCCATTAATGACGTTATCTGGAGAATTTTGTGGAAATTTCTCTTTGAGTTTTTTGGACACAACAAAATGAAGAATAAGAAGCTCTTCCTTTAACTTCTCAAAATTTAATATATTTTCATCATAACTCCTTGTATTCATTTATTCTGTAAACAATCATACAATCTTTCAATCTCTTTTTATGAAATTTTTATTCTAGGACTGTGATCATTTTCATAACCAATTTCTGAACCCCTTGTGATTCTGCAATAAACTTCAGGAAGTTCTTTTGTATTTTTTTATGAGAAATAGAATAGAAGCATTTTTAATTGTTGTTTGTATTTAATCTACCTTGCAGCCTCAAAGTACTTACACTACATTTCACACTTCAGTCTTCACTACTGATTCATGACATTTTATTCCTGTTTTGTCCTGCACATTGTTGTATTTCTAAATAAAAGATAGGATTTGTGTCAGCTATTGCTCCTATCTTGAAGTTATACATCTGCATCTAAGTTGCTATTATAGTCAGAGCAGGTTATATGTATTGGCCTTTGAGATTTGTCTAAGATACTTACCTTAAGATGAAAAATATTTAGTGCATGTATTATCAAGACAGTGGAACTGAAAATAGGAGCTGTTGTTGTTTAACTCAACTCTTGACAGCAAGAAGCAGGAGAAAACCATTTGAGGTATTCAATATAGCCCAATTCAATGTTAGCAATCTGAAGATTTCTTATATTTAGTTTCAAGCATTGCCACCCAGAGACTGTAGTTAAAAAGCAGCCATAAGGGACCATCAATCATTTTTCCTGCTCCAAGACATGATCACCTCTATTTACATCACTTCCCAACAGATTACTTCCTAGGTGTTTGTTATTAAAAGCTTCCAATGATTAACACATGATTTGTCCCATTTAGCTGCTTAACTATTTTCACTTGGAAGTTTTTACCTGTTGTCTGACCTAATCTCCCTTTCTCTGTTTTAACACTCCCTCATGCAATATCCTCAATAGCTACAAACAGATTTTGTCTTGGCAACAGTCTTTCAAAAATTAAAGGTAAATATTGCATTGCTGTTTCTGTCATCTCCACCTTAAACCATTACAGAAAGAAATGAGCCTTGACTTTCCCTTCATAAAATAAAATTCAGTAGTTTTATTTGTCGTCTGGATATTTAAAAAAAATAGGTTTTTTTTTTAACTTCTCATTCCTATATTACTGGGAATGGGAAGTTAAAAATCTCAGACTGTGATTCTTTCTTTTTAAGGTAGGTAAATGTTGGGTTCTTTCCTAGCCTTTAGAAATCTCCCCTCTGCTCTGCATTCTCAAGAGAGCCAACAAAAACACTGATATTGTTTTAGTAATCCTAAAATCTTAGAATGATTGTCTTCACATACAGGATATTTGAAAACTTCACATGTGGGCGGGTATTCCCTGCCCTGTTTTTTTCTCAGATGTATCTGACACTGTATTCCTTTGGTAGTATGAAGTTGACTACTTTGTTCACTTGATCCTGTATATGAAATCTTAATTGCATAATTTTAGAAACATATCTGCTTTCATATCTCATAATGTGTAGTCTTGTTACCACATCAGGCAGATTCAAAATGCTGAAAGTTCAAAAACTAATTTATGACCATGAGAAGAATTATGCTCATGTATGTTTAAAATTTAGATAATGAAGGAATAGTGGTGGGACAGCACAGAGCCCCCAGACTGACTATATTACAAGTTAAGTGTGAACTGAACAGTTCCAAGTGAATCTGTATGACTGAAAGATAAATAATGTAACAATCTAAAGTATGGAGATGTAGTTGTCTTTGATCACTGCAGTCAGCTTCAGTGTAATGCTAACACCTGGTAGACACCAAAAACTACAGAGTTTTTTCTCTGTAGAGCTTAATGGTCTTTTTGGCTTGATGGATAATCATTGCTATTTTTTTAGTGGAAAAACTGACCAAGAGGAAAGTAACTCAACCAGTATTGTATCATTTATCGTTCTTACAAGTAATGTGATTTTATGGTGCATTTCAAAACAATTTGCAGATCATATAGGTAAATCTGATAAAAGATTTTAGCTTCAGTGAACCGGTCCTTTTGAATCTGCCAACTTTTTGGAGCAAAAAGACAGTTTGTTACAAACAGAACTGAGTAACTTCCCATGTCTTTTCATCAAGGATATGATTGCAGAGAGCCCGGGATTTCCCTAGGAGCTTTATATCCAATACTAGGATCAACATATGCTTTTTCCAGCCATAGGGACCCACAGAGATTATATTTTGATGCTTCCCATTACTTAATCCTTCTGTTCCAGGATCTGATCCTTATAAGTAGTTTCTAGTTCAACTAGCCTGATGCTCTCAGAAATCATATCAATCAGTTCCTCAAGATGATCTTGAGCAAAAACTCTTGCTCCCTAAAAGGGACTGTAGTGGCAAAACTAAAGTCTGGCTGTTGGAACAGCACAGGAAAGTATTTCGAGGCTGACTTTTCCTTAAGTAACCACAAGTGAGGAGAGCTAAACTTCCAAACAATATCAGAAGGGGGAAAAATATGAAGGTATGACTGGTAACTGGAAAGGAATAACAGATCCCAGAACAAATTACATTGGTTTCAATTGCATCAAAAAGGCATTAACCTTGTCCAAGGGCAGATTTTAGGTTGGTTTCAGAGTTTTATTGCTTTTTTTTGATGTCTGTTCAACTGCTTGCATTTCTGATGCCTTTTCCTTAAACCTAGAAGGATTATTACTGAACTTTTACTGAACTTTTTTTTAAAAAAAAATAAAAAATTGTCTGGTAGGATTGTATTCATCTTTGTACTTTAATTTTTGTCCCTTCTCTTTCAGGACTGAATGAGAGTCCTGAAATCATTTTTTCTTTGGCAGGTAGCGACCTGAGAATTATTCTATGTTTTTGCAAATCCCACATTGCTTGAATAAAATGAGCTTGGCAAACACCATATCTCTTGGCAGCTCAAGAGCCTTCACTCACGAGGCTGACTTGCTCTATTATGATGTGCTCCCAATGATGGCATGAGTGAAAACTCACTCAAATAGAACTGTCTAAACCTCCTGTCTTTTATTAATCTCAATATTTGTGCTAATGTTTTCATGAAAATTACATTGTATGCAAAATGATATTAATATATATATAAAAAATATATTTTCTCATATATAAATAAATATATAATTATATATATAATTCACCCCAAGATTTAAGCATTATCAGTCCTCAAGCTGTGGAATATCCAATGCCACTTCTGAAAATTCCAATGCTGTCTTCACTCAGCATTTGAGGAGATTCCACTAAGAAGATATTTCCTCCTTCTCTAGGAATAAAAATACGTTGTTACTTTTGTACTGGTTTGGAGCATCCTCAGAACCTTCCTTCATCTTTGTTTTTGTCTTCACTGGGGTTCAATGTAAAAAGTTGAGGTTTGAGGTCTTTTAAAAAAATAATTGGATCTGCGCAAATGTTTGTTATAGTTCTTTCTGTAAACGAGTTATTTAGTTTTCTTTACTTTACAGACAGATTTATTCATGCTTGCATGTACATGTGTACATGCTAGCTCCCTCTGACATACTTGGGATGAAACCAGAGAGGAGTCTCTACAGTATTTAGAATGTGTCTGAAGATAATGATGTCCTGAAGGGAGTTAGGTGGAAATTTAGTCATTCAAGGAACAGCAGCAACAGAAATATGGCAATAAAGAAAGCAGCTGTAAAAATCCCAGGACCCAAGGTCTTTCTCTATGAAAAAACACCCTGAATCTGTATCAGTCTTGGAGAATATTGCTCCTGAATTATCAGAAGGGTTAAATTCACTTCTGCTCAGTGGAATAAAATACAGAGAGAAATAAATTGGTTAATGCGTGCAAGGCAGGGGGTAAGCAAATTACTGATACTGCAATTACAGTATCAGAAAATAATTTTAAAGAGAAAGGGGAACTGCCTCAGTAATGTTGGTTAGTTACTTAGATATGTGTCTGCACAAAGCCTTCATAAAAGCCATTTGACTTTAATATACACATTCACCAATTATTCTAAAACACATTATCCTGAAATTATTCTGCAGCCTTTCAACTACTTTTATTCAATGGAGACTTGACATAAGACCAGGTGCCATTGCAAATAAATGTAAAGGCAGTCAGGAGTGACTGAGCCCAGAGGATAAGCTTCCCATGGAAACAGGTCAAATTTAATTCAAGGTCATAAGGAATGGTTGCATCCTATAAAGATTAACTTTTCTTCTGAAAAGATCTTTAAGAGCTAGAATAAAGGTTATTATTTTATTGGTCATGTATCAGTTCAGATTCTTCAAGCTGGGTTCTCCTGTTCAATTCACAGCAATTTAAAAAAGAAATCAAGGCAAAAGTATGTCAGTCAAAACTCCCAAGCAGAGTGGCTTTGGGATTTCAGCATGGGTCAGCTGCAGCAAAAAAAATATAATCTGGAATGGTGCTAACAATATACTGAATCAATTAATTTTTAAGTAATGGATGAAAAAAAGGGAACAGCATTGGAATTTCTGCTGGTGTCAGTAGGTATGAGTTTGAACTCAATGGGAGACAATGGTTTTATATCAACTTGATGTTTTGGCCTAGCTGATTCTCCACATACTGATGAAAAAGCCTGCCCTGGAATTATTTTCTAACAGGAAAGTGTTTTCAGCAGCAAGTAGCTGTTAAAATAAATTAATCACCTATCTGATTATACTTACTTTGGCTAACTGCTTGCCCTGAATAGATGAAAACTCTACAAAGATGCAGTATACTAGCTTTTACAGAATGTATCTGATGACAGAAAATAGATGGAGAAAATAATTTTATTGAGACAATTTTTGGAATTTACTTTGCAAGCTCAAGAAGTAATTGCTTATAAATTTGTATCCAGTAGCATCATCTGCAATATTGGGACATAGACATTACAAGAGGTTTATCTGACAGCTGTTCTGGCTGTGCTTTGAATCTTAATCAGACATTTTTGCCAAAGGGTTATAATAGCACTTACCACATACTCTGCTTTGCAAATATTAGTTAATTAAGCAGAACTCTTTCAAAACAACAGAAACTGGGAAGTCTACAAGGTAAAGATGGAAGAAGAAGAGATGATCAGAAACAGAAGAAGCAAATGAAGGCAAAACAGGAACTAAACTCTGAAAAATTACTTGGTATTGTATTTTCGACCTGTTCAAATCTCAAAGCTGTGTCGGCCTGTTACCAAAGACACAAAATGATAAATCATCTCTGACATAGTGGATATTGTCCTTGATGATCTTTTCCTTCAATTGGTTTTTTATTTTGTTCAACTTTAAAAACATTTTGGTTCTTTTTTTTTTCCCCCCACAATTTGCTCAAAGACTGAGCTTTTCAAGAGTAACATCATTATCTTGACTTTATTTTTGTATTAGAACAAACATTTCCTGATGAAGTAAGGAACTATGTTGACAGACAGCAGACTTTTGTTAATTCAGAGCTTTGGGATCCACTTCATTTGTCTGTGTAGTTGAGTTAATGAGCTTTAACTTGCTATTTCGGAATATTATGGAGTAAATCTAGATAGTAATGCATGTTATGCCTATTCTTGTAAAGTAGTTCAAGTGGTGCTTATAAATCCTAGTAGGCAAAACTTTAAAACATTGTAAAGTGTGTTTTTGACATGAAATCTTTTTTTCTATCCAAGGTTGTTTCTGTTTGGAGATTGAGCTATGATGGACCTCAAATGCCCGCTTCAGGAGATCCGAGGTAAGATATTGTTATTATTTTAATGAATAAAATATGGTTACTGAACAACCACTAGCAGAGGGAACATTTTGGTGTCAACAGAAATATTTTGAACTTCTGAATAGGCTCAGTGGAAGAACTGAAATTGTGTTAACAGAAAACAGAGGAAGACGACATCACATGGACTGCAGTTTGGGAATAGGCTTGAATTGCAATTCTGAGGGAATATCAGAGTTTATTAAACTGTCTTCTGCATGATTAAAGGCCTAAAAGATACTGTGGGGGAGAGGAAGAAGAGTTTATAGAAGATCAGTCTGTAGCATGTGCTATCTAAAGACAGACCTTATCTTGTGACAAGAGTAATTTTAAGAGAATTGCCTAAATATTTAGAAGAGGAATGCCTTTCATCTCTAATTCAATCTGATTTATGGCTCATATCTTAGTTCTTCTAAAACTCTACCATCTTTTCTCAATGATGTTTTCACACCCTTTTTTCCTTTGGACATGATTGAAATCTTCTCTGTATCCCCCTTTTCTCATCATCCCTGGAGGTATTTAAAAGATATGTAGAAGTGTCACTTAGGGACATGGTTTTGTGATGGCTTGCCAGTGTTAGGTTAATGGTTGGTCCTTATGACCTTAAAGGTCTTTTCCAACCTGAATGATTCTATGATTTTATGTTTGTGTGAGTTTGGTAAGATAGAACCTACATCTGACAAAAAGTCTTATTTTCTCCACATAAGGATTCTTGGAAATAAGAAAGAAATACATTTCTGGTCCCAGGATACAAAATGTCTTCCCCTCCCTATCTGTTTCCAGTTCTGGTGAGATACAGTTCTGACCAATATACAGTATTATTTCCTTGCTTTCAGCAGCTCATAATCTTTCATGAACTTCTAGAGAGTTCTTAGACCTTGTTGTGGTTTTGACTGAATTGACCATCCAGAACGACAGATGGCCCCTCCTTCTCCCACGTAAGGAAAAGAGAGGAGAGGAAGGGGGAAAATAAAAGGAAAAAAAAAAAACCTTCTGAGTTTAGAAAAAACTAATTTAATGAAAATATAAATAAGTAATGCCGAGGGTGATCATCACCAGCAGGCACAGGGGAAAGTCCCAGGCTGGACTCGGTGATGGACAGGAGCTGGATTCCGGATCTGGAGTCAGGAACGCTCGGATCGGGATCAAAGGCAGATGAACAGACAGGGTCCTTCTTGGACATCGGCCATTGAAGGAAGAGAGTTGACCCTTTGATCCCTCAGCTTTTATACTGAGCATGATGCGGATGGGATGGAATACCCTGTTGGTCAGTTTTGGGTCACTTGTCCTATCCGCTCCTCCCCACAGGTGGGACCCCTCTACGTGTTTCCGCTTCCAACCCTCCAATGGGGCAAATAACATATTTGCCTGACCTTGGTTGTTATAGCAATAAGTATAAGCAAGGGCCTCTCTGCATACCATTCCTTGGTATAGTCTGGTCTTATCACTGTGAGAGTGAACAGTTTCTGAACAATATGCTGTTAATTTCAGAGTTTTGTTAGAAGAGGTCCAGTTGAAAAAGTAAAATTATTGAATAGAAAATTAGTTCTGTTTTACCTCAAACCAGGACAGACCTGAAAAGGGGAGGAGGAGAGATTGATTCCTCACATATTGGAAAGGCTTTGTATAATGAGAAATTCTAGTGTTGATATCCATCTCTTCATTGCCCTTGGTACATCTCATGTTTGGTTTGTGGTTGAGTTTCTAATTTTCCTCCTAAGTGTCACTCAGATTTATGCTGTCCAAGGAGTTTGAGCTAGGCATTGATCTCTTTGGACTTGGGAGAACATTGTTACTATAGGTCATCATACTAGTTCTCTCTATTAAGCACACTCATGTTGGTTTTTCTACTTTCTGATCTCCCCTAAAGATGACCAGACATTTCTTACTGCTAACCCTTTCAATTTTCATCAGTGAACCTTTTATTGTCTCTTTTATCTTTAATCTCATGACATTCACCTTTTTCTTCCTAGAACTCTAGTTTCTAATGACCTTTTGATCCACTTCTTTTTCTTTTCTCTTCCTCTGTTCCAGTAATATTTCAGACTTAAATACTCTATGGAAGCTGATGTGGCAGCAATGAGTCATCTGCTAGAACAGGAACTTTTTTTCTATTCTGCAGCGGGAATTTCCTTGAATTAAAAGAAAAGGTCAGAATTCAGTGAACAACAGGCAATGACAATGCAGTGAATAATGAATCTTGGTGCATAGCAGAATTGCATGTGACTGGGATTTAAAGAGGAGGAAAAAGTTTGGAGAAATATGATTATTTTTTTTTACAAATGCTGCTGTAGACATAAGCGACTAAGAACTAACTCCCCGAACAAGCTGTTAACTATACTATTGTCCTTTTGTTTACACACACACATTCCATCCTGGGTTTCAAATGCTTTTTAGCCTCACTAACTTTGTCCTCCTTTAATCTAATCTCTCTGATGTTCTTGTCTCACTGTGTCAGAGCCTTTGCCTACACATATTTTGACTTTTGTAAATGATGGCAGAAGGAAATATACCAGGTAAATGATATGTACAACATGTATGTATATGGTTTTGAGGATGAGCCTGTCTAGAGATTACTGAATGCAAATGATGGATGCAAAAGTGCTCATGTCAAAAACAGATAATCCCTTTCTGTTCCTTGTTCCAGAAAAAACAGCTCTGAATAAACCCAAGCACATTGTAAGGGGGAAGAACAAGAGAAAAGCAGGAATGAAACCCAGTGGCCTCACTTAACTTAAGAAATGCCTGGCTGATTAAGAGTGTTTACTCATTATTTTAATTACAGAGACTTAGAGTGAAGAAAGGCTGAGAGCTAGGAAGAATTGGGAGGGTGAAAAAGCATAGCATTTCCTGTAACATAAAGCTGCTCGGAGACCTGAAGTTGACATAGCTTAATTCTGATCCTCCCCCAAAAGCTTGCTCTTGATAGTTGTCAGAGAAGCTTCTAATTTATTCAGCAAGCAATTCTTTGGATGAAATTCTGATGCCACTGCTGCAGCATGAAAACAAATGATGAAGACTCATGAAGCTTTTAATTCTCACCCTGACAGGAGACATAGCACACCAGGGAAAAGCAGATTAACTAGAGATTTCAGTGTCACACTCCTCTGCTACAAATTTGTTTGCACACAGAGGCAATTAGCAGGAATAGATTATCATGAAGATGATCAAGGATCCAACCAAAGCCCAACTTGCTTTGGCACAAGTGCAGATGGATAGAAAGATACAGAGCAGCCTGTTCTACCCAGCCTAGCAAAAACTCTGGTTGGGATATATCAACCGTAGGAGTGAGTGACAATAGCCAGAAATCTTTGTACAGTGGTGTAGGAAGAGATGAAAGTTTCCTTCTTAGGCCTGTAAATGCCAATTAAAAGTGTAGCCAGGAGATGTACAAAGTTTAAGTCCAAAGCATCCTGTTGAAAGGAGGATGGTAGCAGTTCTGGAAGTAAATAAGAAGACACACCTAGATTTCAGGAAAATCAATAGAGTAAGGATCCATAGTTTATCTGCTTGGGTTTAAATGCCTGTACATCCCATGTGGCTTATATAGCCTTATACTGTGCTACAGACTTTTGGCTTTTGCTAATTTGTAGATATCAAAATTACTGAATCTGGCAGTAGTTTATAACAATATAAGTTTCTAAGCCTGCGCTTGATCTTCTTGAGTTGGCAGAAATGTTCTAGCAAAGCTTACAAGGTTGGGGAGAAGAGCATTTGTATGTTGCAGTTGATGATCTTAGTCTGTATGTCTTCAGTCAATTTTTTTTGTAATATAGGCTACATTCCTTCCGAGTACAAATTCTTCACCCGATACACCTGAACTCTATGAAAATAGACAAAACTTACTACTGTCTGTAAGTAAGAGAACTTTATAACATGACGCTCAAGGCTTAAACAGAAAGATTCAAAATCCTTTTCAAGTTAGATGAATTTTAAAGCAAGTCAATATAAGGATAATGATACCAATCATCTTGTTAGTCTCTAAAGAGCTTGATAACACTGTAGGACAGAGTTATCTCCTGAGACAGTTTTTCTATGGCAAAGATGAATAGCCTCTTTTTATGGAAAGCCTTGTTCTTGTAACAGACTTATAAAAGGTCTTCTGTCAGACAAGAATTGTACAAAAATTTGCAGCATACCAATGAATAAATAAAGACAGAGAATACTGGTAAGCAATGAGGAAGAGGAGCTGACATGACAATTTCAAATAGATCGATAGTTTTTTATTAACAACATCCCACTGAGGTCTTGACAGAATATGTCTACAGATCTCTTGTTTGGCAAAGAGAAATATATCCTTGTTTGTAATAGACTTCTTTGCATATGAGATCACAAAATCAAAAAATAAAAATAAAAATAAAAAAGGAAAAAACCCTAATTTGGGTGCCTTGTAAGACTTGAAGAACTTACAATCATAAAGATAATAAAGGAATTATGACACTCACTGAGAAGCAAAAAAGAAAGGTATTGTAGCAGTATGTATAGTAAGAAAGACAGTAACAACAGAGCAATAGAAATAACAGTGTTGTTCATAAAACCACTGATCAAATATATATATAAAAGTGGAAAAAAAAAAGAAATTACTGCACGTTGTACTAGTTTTAACTCATCTCTATGGGATTGAACTTTGTCTACATTTATGTTTGAAAGATAACTTGAGGATATAGCCTCTTTTAATTGGTGACAGTACCAGAAGCAATGGTCACACACTGAGACACAGGATGGTCCCTCTGAACAGTTTTTGACTGTGAGGGTGGCTAAGCACCAGCACAAGTTGCCCAGGAAGATTGTGGTGTCTCCATCCTTGGAGATGTCAAAAAGCTGTCTGGACACGGTCCTGGGCAGCTGGCTCTAGGTGGCCCTGCTCAAGCAAGTCAATTAGACCAGATGATCTCCAGAGGACCCTTCCAATTTCAGTCATTCTGTGATTATTCTTTTGAACCAGATTTTAAATGAATGTTGGCAAAACCTCTATATTTGTGGTCTAAAAATAAGTGGAAAGGGAGTAATAGGACTTTATAATTATAAAATAAGTTGATTCTATGAAAAAAATACTCTAAACTGTATTTTTTCTTAACCTCTCTTCAAAGGCTTTTCTGTCTTCCTTGCAAAATTTTTCATTGCAATGAAATGTATGAAATTAATTGCAAGTATTCAAGTCTTTAAAAATATAGGAATAGTTTGGGTCCTGGAGCAAATAATATTCCATAAGCAGATATGGAATGAGCAGTCATAATTAGTCTGATAGCCAAAAGCTGTTTTACTGCAGATACACTGCAGAGCCTCCTATAATGATTCTTGTCAAGATATGAAGAATCTTAGTCTAGGCTTAGGACTGTTTGCTCCACTAGTAGTTAGTTCAGAGTGTTACCAGACCAATCCCTCAAAAGAACACTTAGATAAACCCTTGGAAACCTATGTTTAGGAAGTGCATAATTTCTTAACACAAGAATTATCTGCCCAGAGCACAGTCTATCTCTCAAATGTGGCTCCAGTCTTTGGAGAAAAGGTGTTTTGCTGAATTTCGTTCATGAAATTTCTTTTTATTCCTCTTATAGCATGTTTGTACAGCTCAAAACTTTCTAAGAGGTGTCATTCTTCTGTCAAATATATTGCAACTACAATCTCTGGGTTTTTGGAATAACCAGCAGAGCATCCTTTCTCAGTGAGTAGTTACTTATCCCCACTGCCTGGGGAACATTGTTTGAACTTGTGTTTCCTTTGTAGCCTGCGTAGCTCTTGTATGCTTTCCTGGAGTGTTTCTGCTGGGCACACATAGCTGAAGAGGTGATGACAACAACAGCTTTTTATCTCCTGAACTGCTTACACAGATTCAAGGGACTGTGAGTCCACAACAGTATTGTGGAAGAAGCAGAGACCAGAAGAAGGAATAGAAGAAGCAGAAACACTAGCAGCAGAAAGCCTGTGATCAGGTCCCAAGAACCCATAAACAATGCCTGACAGCCCAACAGATTGACAGGACTGATGGAGGGGAATTCCAACTGCCTGGCAGTTGGGGGTTGCAGGGCCCTGTCAGTTGGGAAAGGAGATCCATTGGTACTATATAAGCTGCCTGTTTATTGTAATAAACGATTCTGGTTGCATCACCAACGTTGTTCTGTGCCTTCGTATGCTACAGGGGACGTCTGTGTTTGAGCGAAGAAGCATTACCCCTTTCCAGGCTGCATAAAGAAGTGTCAGCAGATGACTTTAGTCAAAAAAAAAAGGAGACTGTGCTATTGCAAAATGAGGAAACAACAGACATTTAAGGGAAATTACTTTGAGATGACCAACTATCAGACATGTCAGTAAGGCTTGACTGAGCTCTGTGCTGCCCTAAAAGAGCAAGTGCACCTGCCCCTGGACAAGGGATCTGTAAGAGTGGAGGATTTGTACTGAAAGAACAGCTCAAAAACCCTTGAGTTTTCACATTGGCTTAAACTTTCTTTCTGTGCCAGGCAAAACTTGAGCCAAAAGTTCCTTGATTTGTGCAAAACACAATCTTACATATATGCAGAAAACAATTTATGCAGCAACAATCCAGTTTGTCAATATCTCTCTACCTGGAGGCCCCAAACTTCACAACACAGTATCAAAAGTGCAGGACAAGAGGAAGAGGATCACTCCCCTGGACCTGCTGGCTGCCCTCTTGCTAATACGAACAAGGATGCACTTGGGCATCTATGTCCACAAGAACACACTTGCAGGACTGATGTTCAACTTTTTGTCCACCTGAACCCTCACGACCCTTTTTGTCAAACTACTCTTGGCGTAAAACAGTAGATCTTTTTCTTTTTAAGAACAACCATTAAAAAGAGTATTCGTAACTGCAGGGCCCAAACTGGAAAGAAAAATGGGATGAAACTCCAGACCTCTCAAGAAATTTTTAAGAAATCTGGCTATACCATGAACTACTTCTGTGGGATTGATAAATAATACCAAAATACAACCTAATAATTGCATTTATGGAGTTTGATCTGTAAAAATATGCTGTGGTTTTCCATCCCCTTCTGAGCCCCTGGCAAAATATGACAACATAACTGTTATTTGGCAAGAGGAACTCTTACTTCTTCATGACAGACTCCTTTGCATATGTTGAAATGGCAAAATCAGTTAAAATGTTCCTGTTATTGAAAAAGAAACTCCAAGCAATTCAAAACTCAAGGTCATTATGATTGACAGGATGCTGGGGAGTCACTGACACTAAAGGATTTGACATCCTTTCAAACACATGTATCAGATGACAATTTTCTTTCTAAATTAGAAATTTTCTGTTAGAAATCTATTAGCGTCAGGAGATACTGCAGTTCAGAGTTTAGATGCTTCTCACTTCTCATCAGCTTATCTTTGATATCATGTTTTGGTGTGGCATCTCCTCTGCTCCTGCTGAATCTTAAACAGATGTCTCAACTCCCACCCTGCAACATCCACCTCCATCATTGCCTGTTGTACTTTTCTGACCCCTGCATAAAATAACAGATTGGCAACAGTCTGCATGAGCTGTTTGCAAATCCAGAAGCCTTTGATTTTTTTGCCAGCAATGAGCTTCTTTTTCAGAGGGACGCCGCAATGTAAAAGAAAAGCAGGAACTTGCAAAGCCACCACTAAAATGATGGCAACTTTTTGCTTAGTGCAGGAGCTAGGCTGGCAAGAGTAAACGCTCTCTACAGAGCTTCCAGGGGCAGCAGATACTGTGATGGGGCTGAACCATAAAATGCTGCAATCACTCCCATGGCCAGAAAAGTGAAGAGCTCAGGAACAGTCCCACTAGACCTCTACTGCAGGAGATTCAGGAGTTGAATTCAATATGAGAAATTATCAGTATTTTTACGTAGTTTTGAATCATGAGGAGAAACAAGATTGTTGTGAATTTTTTCCTGTGTCATTCCAAACATGAGTTAGCTTATGTCTGGATAATTTTCTTTTTCTGTTTCACTTCTAGACATCTTCAACAGAGAGAGTGCAAGTGAGAATTTGCAGATATATCAAGTGAAAACCTATTGTCTGTGATCTCAGGACATGGGCAGTGATTTCAGGATTTTTACATAGTTCTTGCTGTTTCAGTCAAGCAGTGAACTTTGTCAGGACAGAATATGGATATCTGAGCAAAGGTTCTGTTAACAGAAGAATCTTCCAAATAAAACCTCCACTGAATGCTTGGTTTGCATTCTTCTTTCTTTCCCTCTCTTAAATTTAGGCTTTCTTACATAAATAAGTACTACGCTGAACAGAATAAGATCAAACTTTTACAAATATGTTTTAGGGTTACTGAAGTACTGATGAGTTGTATGTTGATTACATAAAATGATCACATATATTGGATGTCCTAAGAAATCTTTTTAGGGAAAGAAAAAGCATGAGCTCATTTTGAACATGCAGCAAGAAATCATGTTGCTTCAGTAGCTGAAACTGATGAGTGGATGGCTTGACCCACATTGAATATTTCACTCCATTTCAAGCACATCAGTCTCGGGGGGTTGGAAATAGGGAGGTGTTAATGTGCCTGACATTATAATAGCATAAATAGATATGACCCCTTTTAATTTTAGACATCTGAACTCTTACTATATCAATCGCTGAAGGAAAAATATTCACTTGTGCAGATATATGTTTTCAAAGGCCTAAAAAGCCTGCATTGATCATGGTGCTCCTGGGTAACAGTTTGCCTTGGAAGTAAATTTTTATCTGTTTGTGTTGTAGATTATCAGGAATTTGTGAATTTTTCACTCCCTCCTATATAAAGAGGCCTGGAGCAGAGCTCATTGACTCGGGATGGGGACACACTATTACCTCCCACATCTCCACAACTGGACCATCAGAGAGAGCAAAGTTACCAATGAGAATATAAATAAAACCAAGTTCAGAACAGATTCTGTAGGACATCCATCTGAAACATCCTCTCATTTAGAGAAAACTGAAAGGATGTCCTGTTCTTCTCCAAGTATTTAGGCAGTGATTTTCTGATTTATATGTAAAATGTAGGCCATATTGCCTAATTTATTTGAGAGCTTCATACCAGAGCAGTATGAAAAACTTTTAACACATGTTGCCCCTTCTTCTTTCTCTCTATTTCAGTCAGCAAGGAAAATTAAGTTGCTTTAACATAATTTATTTTTGACAGTTCCACATTGGTCATATTTTTGTCAGCTTGCTATAATGTAAGTGCTTATGAAATGTTTAATAATTTACTTCCACTATCTCTGGAAACTGAAGCTTAGGGAATTTGAGGTACTTCTGATTGCCTCTTTAATTCATACTGCTATGTTTTCTGTTCTCTTGAATCCACTTCCTTCTCCCATGAACCATGAATTTTTAAGGATAGTTTTTACTGACTCAGATTTCTGTACTGTAGTGTCTTCTTCTGTAGTGTCCTGAAGTGTGAGAAAAGATTCTGAAAGCGCAATGTATCCAATACCTGAGATGAGGTATAGTTTTAGAGACCAGTTTCTATGTAAGTTCTTATTTCTCATGGAGGCAAAATTAGGCTGTTAGTGTCAAAAAAGGTATAAATCTTGGAAGCAGCTGCAGAAATGACTCAGGCTTCTGAAGGTAAAATGTGTGAGATGTTTGAGCTGAAATTAAAGGGTATAAGAAAGGTATAAATAATAATAAAGCCCTGTAATTTTATCTCTTTCAGTTATCTCAGAAAACTTCTGGCAATAATTTAAAGGCAACTGGTGAAAAATGTTTTTCCTTTTGTAGAGGAATAAAGTCCTAAAAATGATTAATCACATCACATAACCTTATGAATGTAGGTTTTGCAAACTGTGAAATCAGGCTGCCATTTTTTCTACACTGAATATCAGATAGTTTTCTTTGATGTTATTAATATTGCAGCTGTTTTAACACACACTGTTATAAATTGACAAGTACTATATGCTCCCCATAAAAGACACCCTTATGGAGCATGTTACATACTAGAGTTGCTACTCCTTTTCATAACCTGTCTTTTAGGTTGGATTATAAATACAGTTTCAATTAAACAAAGCTGTGAAACATAACTTCACCTGCACCTTATTTCTTCAGCTATTTGTCTGTTCAGTGCTAATCTATTGGCAATAGCTGTTGTTCTGCTTTGGAGTTGTGTTTCACTGAAGTTCTTGTTTCTCATGTGATTTCTTTTTCTTGGACAAGCCCTACGAGACACAGAGGAATAAAGACAGGATAAGTGAAGTTTATTCCAGGAAGCCAGTCCACATGCCTCTCATGACGAGCTGGTGTTGGAAGAATGAAGTGACAGACTATCAAAGATTTTCAGTATAATTAGATTATAAATTTCCTTACTGTAACTAACAAGTTCAAATAATCATATGTAGCAATCATATTTTGGAACATTTTCTATTTAAATCCTGTGTTATTTGATCTAAAAGCACTTGCTAGATTTGAAATGTGGCTAATTTTGTCAGTAACACTCTCCATTGTCACTGCAGTCTTTATCCCAAAATCTTGAGCTAAAACCAAAAGGATTTTTTTTTCAACTTAAGTATTTATTTTATATAGAAGTGTCATATGCAATTTAATAGTACAGTAAAATCCCCAATAAAAATAAACCTTTTGTTTATTGGTTAGAAATGCGGTTAGCCTTCTTCGAAGACTTCAGATATGAACTGACATATAACAGGAGTCCAGATAAAGCTAAGACTCCATTTCTTATAGCCTACAGCCATGTATTTTTTTCTCTTTATTATAAATAACACTAAAGTGTATGTTTATGAGACTCACCAAAGATGTTTGAAAGGCTTCTATAGCCCTCAGCAAGGAAAAGATTATGAACCCAAGCACTGAATATTCTGAGAATAATACACTTAAAATCTTTTTCTGTGTTTTATGAACTGTTCCTTCCCAAAACCAAACCAAAACAGAACAAAACAGAACAAGACAATTTGAAAGAAAGAACAGGAAAGGAAAAAAAATTTGCAATGTCAAATAAGCAAGCCAACAGGCAAGACATAAGCAACTGCTTCTATCCTAATGACTCTTTTTTTTGCAAGCGAGAGAGGAAATGCATAAAAGTTGTCTCCAGAAGTGAGTTTGTGTTTCTCTTCTTTTTTCACATAACAACAGAAAACAGGGCTGATATTCCTAAGAAACCTTATGGTGCATGCATTCAGCTATAGTTTCTCCTGTTATGACAGGAGAAAAGTTTGACAAGAACCGATACTGAAAAGTTAATTCCAGTCAATTCTTAAGTTAGAAAATGAAGAGTTGATAAGGGTTTTTCCTTGGGTGTTGGTTCCCCCCCCCCCCCCCCCCCCCCCCCAGTAGCAGATCATGAGAAATAAACAAACCTTTTTAGCACAGCCTAATGCCATAGGGGCAATAGTTTTTTAAACTAAAAAAGGGTAGATTCAGACTAGATAGAAGGCAGGCATTTTTTCCAATGAGGGTGGTGAAACACTGGAGCATGTTGCCCAGAAAGGTAGTAGATGTCCCATCCCAGGAAATATTCAAGGTCATGTTGGATGAAGCTCTGAGCAACCTGGTCTAGTGGAAGGTGTCCCTGCTCACTGCAAGGGAAGTTGGACTAGATGACCTTTAAAGATCCCTTCCAACCCTAAACAGTCTATATTTTTATGATGGATTGCTTTGTAATGAGGATTTCAAGACTAAACTCTCTAGCTGGAAATAGTATAATATAAAGAACTGGGCTTAGTGTGCAAAGGTGAACTTTTCCAATTTAATTTCTATATCTTGTAAAGCCACATAAAGGTAATTTCTGGCCTTAGGATGGTCCTCCTCATTGGTACGTATTCCTTACCACTGTGGTCCTGAGAGCAGCTGCCAAACCTTCACTCTGAATTGAACTGCACCTTTGCTAGACTCAAATGCAAACTGGAATGGACACTCATCATCCATATTCTTAAAGCTTTGAATGTATTTGTACAGGCTAGCAAAAATTCTTTTTAAGAAGTGTGAAAAAAAAAATAAAAAAAAGGGAAAGCAAACAGACAGTCTTGAAAACATCACTTTTTCTTTTTTGAAGCTTCTTGACCTAAGTTCAGAAAGTTTTGCAGAAGACACACAAACAAGATGTTTGATCAATTGCAGGAGTATTTTGTACTCTGAGAGAATGAGCTAATTTGACCCTTTATCTGTGTGGAATATAAAGTTTTAATAGCCTCTACCATTCTGAGTCATTCTAATCCTATTATCTGTCAATCCTCTTGGTATTCTGTAAACATATTTAGTTCTCAGAGGTTGCACTGAATTTTTCTTCCACTCAAATCACCTCTGCTACTTTCACACTGAATAAAGCAATGCAGTGAAGTCCAAGTGCTCTGCCCTCCCTAATACCAACTGCAACACAAGTTGCTGTGCTTCTGACAGGGGCAGAACTAACGGCCACCACATCTCCTCCCAGCACAGCTGAGGTTATGCCTACATTTTGAATACAAAGTGGTAACTGAGGAAGGTGCAAGATATGACACCATATGACACCATCTGCACATGACATGTTCTCATCCTTGTTCTGTTGTACTCTAATACTTGATTTTTTTTCCCAATGACCTGCTTCCTTGACAAATTAAAGCAGAAAGAGTAACAATGAAAAGATCCACATATTTAGCATTGCATACTGAAAAACAGTACTTGCTGTGATATGTCTAACTTCAAATTTGCTTCTGTTATCATGACAATTTCCACTAACAGCAGCATTTTTTTTCCTGTGGGGCCATTTCAGGGCTATTTCAGTGCCTATTTCCCCTCCTAACAGTATCATAACTTTTGTCGTTCAATAAGTTCATGTCCTTGTACTCTTGAATACCATGATAATGAACAACACTGACATGTCCAAGTGGAAAAGCTGAATGAGACATTACACTAGAAATCAACATTTATAACACCCTCAGGTGTCAGGTTTGCAATTAGCAAAAGAACTTAGAGATCAATTACACACAGAGTTTTTGCTTTGTGGTAGTTAATCATCATGTCATTGAACTTCTTAAGTACATTATATGATATTACTAATTAGAAATGACAGAGGAAGCTAAATAACTGCTTGTTAACATGGAGAAATGTCTGCAAGAGCTCTAGGGCTGCTTCTTTTTGTAGGCCAGTTTGAGAAACAGGGAAATAGTTGTTGGGGTTATTTTATTTTGTTGCATAATTAATATCATTCACTTTCATTTTCATTCACTATGTCTGTTCAGTTTCTGGGAATCTAGCATCTAGTACTTTTATGCTATTTTTGATATGTATAAAGTTCGATATGCTACTCCAGATATAACTCTTTTAGTGTGTCTTGCTTGCATCATGAGCACAGCCTAAAATATATGTCCACCATGTGTACAGTTTTGTTAAGAAACATTACTCTTTTGGTTTGAGATTTTCTAAAATATTTGCTTGGCACAAGTCCCAAATAAATTTATAACAATAGGATATCTAACTTAATAAGAAAAGATGAATCATATTTTTCAAACCTTCATTTACAATATCTATTTGAAACAGTGCTCTTTTCTCTAAAATTAAACTGCACCAAGTTCCTCTGGCTTTTTATTTGAAAGCTCTATTTTCCAAAACTTTCATCACTCTTATTGATTTTTTTTAAGACTTTGAATTAATGATGTATTTCTGTGGTTATAGTGTCTGAACTGGTGACTTGGAAATTTCCAGTGCTAGAGAAAAACCGGATGCTTTTCTTCACATACCTAACAGTGACAGCAACGATACAGGCATACCAGTAAGATGTTTGTTCTCCTGGTAAAGCTGACTCGTGGTTTCTTTAAGCCACCTTACTTTCCATGTATTCTACAGAATACACAAAGTTTTCTACAGAACTTTGTAACAAGGAATTTTTCATCTTGTTTCCATGCAGTTGATTATTCCCATTTAAAAATAGTATCTTGTAATTTCCTGCATTGAACTGCATCCTATTTATTTCAGACCATATCTTTAATTTGTTCAGATCATTTTGAATGTTATGCCTCTCTTCTACAATTCTCATGGGATCTGTGAGACCTGCTAGTTTATTATCTTTTGCAAACTAATTGCTTTTGCAAGTCCTAATGGGATGCTGTTCCAGAACTTCATTGCTCTGAATTGGAAAAACTTTTCTCATTTCCAACCTAAATATATTACTAGTCATGTTTGTTCTTGTTTCTGCCCTATCTTAATTTCACTAGTGATTTCAGTTCTACCCCAATGTTTTTATGGATCTTCCATTCAGCTTGTCACTTTCATAAACATTTTTTTTTGTTTCTTCCAATGGTGGGGTTTCCATTCTGTTTCCCTCCTCCCAGCCCTTCTGAAAACCTCCTCCAGCTTGATTTGATTTTTCTTGGTTTTGAGGGAACAACTGCTGAAATCCGTCAGCTTATTTTCAGTTGCAGTCAACACTTAAATGTAACTTATTACATACTTACACATACATTCCGTAATATCTTTGTCTATTTAAAAAAACCCAAATCAATTTTTCTGTATCTCATGGAGTCTATTATGGCAGATGAATTTTCTCTAAGTTCCCTTTGCAGACTAATTAGATCACTATATATAATACTTTGAAGTCCACATAGAATTCTCCTGGGTCAGGAAAGGTAATTTTTCACACAAAAGCACAGACCAGAATGGAAAGTTGTTCCCTTGCTACTGTAGCTCCGGATGCTCTTGCCTGAAACTGTTGAGCACTGTACTTGTAGTCTGGTTCTTAGAGCAAATTCTTTCACAGAATCACCAATCCAATCCAATCGTTGGAAGGGACCTTTGGGATCATCGAGTCCAACCACATTTTCACCATAAAAGACCTTCAGGCTGATGTCAAGAATGATTGACTGGAAAAATCCTTATTAATTATTCTCAGTTACCTTCATGTCCTTTCTGTGCTTGGTAATGTTTTCCATGAGAATTTGTTACACAGTTTGAGGTGAAATTGACTGGCCACTAAATATCTAAAGTATCCTTCTGCCTTGTTTGCTGGTGGTCTTGAAGGCCCTGCCCAGTGTCACTTGGTTTTTCAAAATATTGTGCTTCCAAATTCTCTGCAGCTGAATCCCTGATTGCAGTAGGTTTTTTTTCAAAGCAGATCCACCACTGGCTTAGTTTTTCCTTTCCTAATATCAAGTCAAGCTTGATTCTTCGTGTTCATCCTTGAGAAGATTTTGATTGTTAGCCCCCATGTAGTTCTTGGTTTCTTGGTGCACAGTTTGTTGTTTTGATACAGGCATCCTTCACGTTAGGCAGATGCCTAAAGTATGCCAGACATGAAAGTTACTATATATGAATCACTCTAGCATTGCTCTTGCTCCAACTCCAAAAATCTCTAGTGGAATATAGGTTACCTAGACTTAAAGGGCTATCAGCAGTTTCCACTCAAGAATCCTGCTGTGATTCATAATCCAGTCAATGCTAACTGGAAAATTTTCAAAATGGGTTTTGCAAAATTGGATTTTGCAGCCTTATCTTCTTAGTTTAGCTTATACTTTGAATGAACTATTTCTTTATTTTCACCAGTTTTTCACCAGGGTAAACTGGTTTGAATCAAAGTAACTACTAGCATGTAGTGCTGGTTTGGAGGTTTCTAGCAGTGCTTTGGTGTCAGAAATATCATGTCTCCTTCCCTATATCTCCAGCAGTCAGAAGTAGCTTCTCTATATTCTTCTGTAATCTCATCTCTCTCCTAAGAAGTCTGGTGGGTCATAATAGCCTGCAGCTTTCATATTTAGAGTAAATTTAGGAGCTCTCCATCTCAAGTACTGGTATATGAAAATTGCTTTCTTTTCAGGCAAGGAGATGGTGCCTCTACTGCTTTTTAATTACTGGTGATGAGAGCAGAGAAAAGTCTCCTTTGCATCTGAATGATCACACAGATGAGTGAGTCTTGGGCTTGTGAACACATAAGATCCCCAGCAATTTCAAAAGTACCTTTCTATTTTTTGTCAAGCAGATCTCAACTTTTTCAAAATTTGTTTCTTTCAACTCTGGATCAACCAGAGTTTCAAGTATTTTCCAGAGTTGCATGGAGCTCTTATATTCAAGCCTTCAGTGTCTACCTTCTAGACTTCACAGTCATTGACTTTAAATGAGTTGTAGGTAGACTTAATGTAAAACCTGCAGCTCTTTTAACATGGGTCTTACAGCCACTTAAGTAACAAGAAGACACAACAGTTGTTATGGTATAATTTAAACCTTCAAATGATTAGCTTAATAAAACCAAATAATCTGATATTTCCATAGCAGTAGTCTTTCTTACTGATAGCCACTGACACTGTTTTCTTGTTAAAGATTGCAGATAAATTGCCAGATGGAAAAATAGTGATACTGCATCTGCTTATTTGACCCCATATTTGAGATATACTACTTCTGTATGCTTCTTTCATCATTCTAGATCAGTTGTAAGATTTTGCTAGACATTTTCAACAATATTGATAATGTGTTAGTCAAAACCTTTTCCTTATAACAATCAGGAGAGGCATTCATACATTAAATCAAAATCAACACAACCAACATCTTTTATTTTTTTCTTGGCATGTTGCATAGTGAGCTGCAAAATCTTTATTTTCTGAGCAGCTGGAGAGCAATATAACCTCTTATTGTCAAAAGTTAATGGGGTATGTCTTTGCCAACCTAATAGAAAGTATCTATGGAACTATTTGCAGCACTATCTATTTAGTAGTAAATGGCTTCTAGGTATTAATATATTTTATTTTTTCAACACCCTTTTTCTTAGGGATTAGCACCCTTTAATGCTGTTACGAATCATAACTGTGATCAGCATATATTGAATAAATGTGCTAATAGGGTGCTCTTAATACAGATTTTTTAAGATGTCTCTGTCCTGAATTTTTATCCATTTCTTCATAACTTGCTGTAATAGTAGATTTGATTTCTGAATTTTCAACTGCATTGCCACTTGAAGATAATTTTAGGCCTTGAAATGTTATTGATTTATCTGAATTTTAACTCTATTTCATAAATTTCTTTATCTGATGATGAAGAAACCCCTTCCAGAGGCAATGGCATTTACTCTATACTTTCCCAGTTGTTTTTTGTTTTAATTTCAACAGGTAAAAGTCAAATTTTGATTTTTTTTTTCAACCCTTTACAGAATAACTACTTAGTTGTCTCAGTGGCCCAGCTGCCTCTGTTCCAATCTAATTGATCACTGCTGAAGACACTGGCAAAGCTTGCTTTCTTTGAGTACATGCAGATGGGCTTTGTACCAACAATGTTCTTTTGAGCCATTATTTGAATTCAGAAATCCTTGCTCAATTCCAAATAGTTGCTAAGCCCACTATCAAGAGAAAAAGGGTTACTCTTCATCTACTGCAAGATTTGGTCCAACTCCCATGCATAATCCAGATTAATTAAAGTATGTACTCTACACATATGCTCACAATTTAACAGTGGTATGGTAGCACAATGCTTTGCCTGGTGCTACTTATGTCTTAGATGGACCTTAGGCACCGTTTTGCTGGGCAATACATACATTTGCCTGTATATAACTGTCCTTGTCCCAGAAAGCTCACACAAGACAAAGCAGAACATGTTGCAAAATGTTACACTTCCGTTGTAATAAGATATATCAATTATAATGCAGCAGTTTGTTTTCTTCTTCTCTAGGCATTCTGAGAGCTGGATTTAGAGGACAGCAAGGTAACTGTGTAGATATTTACTGAGTACTTCCCACTTTTGAGGGCAGTGTGGGAGAGAGCATGACAACTGCTGGGAATTTTGAAGAGCAGGTCTGTGAGAGGGCAGCCAACCTTTAGAAGCCAATCCCACCTATGAGTAATCAGCTGTGACTCATTTCAGGCTTTAGTTTCTTTTATTAAGACTTTTCAAAGTCTCTACATTGTAGGAAACATATAGGCAGTACACAAGTATGATTAAGTCAGAGCAATCCATGGGTTTACAGGTTATTACAAGAAATAAGAGCATTAATTCTCCTAAGTGCTTGTATACAGAAATAGCAAAGGGAGGTGAATAACTTAGAGAGTTGCACAGCCTCAGGTATTATGGCATCATGTCACTTCAGCTGTCATCCTAGCACAAAACTTCATTTCTCCCCAGTGGAGAATCTTTTCAGGTGACTCCTGGGCTGCTCAATGCTTCTCGTTGGCATTACTATTCATAAACTATTGTCTGTATCTGAAAGTGAGGGCTGAAGGAAGCACACAGACTTGTGACTACAGAGTTTCCATTCTTACCCAGCAAGTTTGACCAATGGATGGTCTTTTTTCTGCCTATTTTCTGCAAAATCACTTTTGAAAGTCCAGATATTTTTATAGTTCTTCTTGTTTCCAAAGCTTTCGACTATATCATGCTGTAATTCCAGATTTCTGTTTCTTCAGCATATAGAGTAAGACCTATATAAATCAGAAAATAGCAGCTTCACCTTTGTCCCTGTACATACACAACTCTCAGAAAAATTCAATGATTCCTTTACAATTCAGTCCAGCAGTGGAAAATTAAGCATGTTCAAAGTGCAAGAAGTGTACTGACAAGTAAGCTGTGCTTTTTAGAAGATGCGTGACACGTGCCAACTTTTACAGCTTCCTATAACCTGCCACCTCCAGCACCTTTTCCTAGTTTAAGCTCTCTATTTTCCTTCACAAAAGTACAGATCTAGCATTTTGAGCTAACATTGCAGGCTCTGCAAACCGTGCAGTCAGATAAAGGTCAGTCCATGCTTTGCATTTCATTTAGCTATGTGGTTTTTGAAGGCCATCTGAAACACTCCCACTACTCTCCAGGCAGAAATTGAGGAGGTTTTGCATGTCCTTTGAAGTTGTGATCATGCTGAAAGAAAGGCCACATAGCGCAGGAGGAAGAAAGCCCTGTTACTGCTGGTTTGAGGTTGCTACTAATCTTTGGGTGTGAGAAGGTGCTGAGCACACCTGCTGGTGCCTGGATCTCTATATCCACACCAGGGACAGCCCACTCAACAGATATCCTCCTGCCTAGTCTCCACATATGCCTGTTAGTTTTCTAAAGCTCTGCTTTTATAAAGAACTGGTCAAGCTCTTGGAAAAATGCTTTTCCTGACAGCTGCACCTTCATCTCTTTTCATCTGTAGAGCCAGATGTCACTCTTATAAAGCAGGGTTTAAGAAGCCAAATCTAGCAGTTGAGGAAGAAAATGACAAATTGATGTACCTGGTAGCTTTGGATATATTGCTACTAATGGGGAACTATCAATCTCACCAACATTTCTCTTTCCAATATGTGAGACTTCTTGTAGGATGTGAGAAAAATCTCACATCAAGATATTTCTCTAGGATTCCCAGAGTTATTCTCTACACTCATACTCCTGAAAGCTGATTAAATCAAGCTTCTCCTTTATTCCTTGTTTGCTCTTGAACGGCAATTACTGTTAAATAAAGAATAAAGTCCCACTATGATCAGGTTTTCTAAAGACACAATGTGGGCACTACCTTCACAAAGAGGAAATGTAATGTATTTTTGGCTGTAGCAGGAAGTGCATTGATGATGAGAAATTTTGGGAAAAGAAAGTAAATAATTTTGTAAATCTGCAGTCTATTATGAAAAACAGTTGTATATACGTACTTGAAATACAAATCAAATATGGGGTTAGAAATTTACTAGTTTAGGATTGTCAAGAATATAGATTTTTTTTAAGCTAATGTATGCAGTGCTCCAAACTGTTGCCTGTTTTCAAAGAAAAAATAAGTTGTTTTATAGATTCTTCATGAACCAATCAAATTTCCTTGGGAATCTATGCTACAATATTACTTCAGTCTTACTCTACTTAAAAAAACCAGTCAGCTAATACATCTTTTGACTAGGAGAGGGAATTACTGTCCTCAATATATTATAAATTCATGTTACACTTCCCTTATTCTTTTATTCTGAAGGACAAATGCAAATAAAAACTGAAGGACAAATGCAAAACAATACTGGTAAAATAATTTCCTTTGGATTTAAACTCTGTTTGTTTTTTAACCAGATTAGGGGGTTGTGCTGGGTCTGGTGGGAAAAGGGTTAATTGTTCCCAGGACCTAGCAGGGACACAAGTATTCCATCCCATTTGAGCCACGCCCAGGGGGGAGGGGCCTGAGCTAGCCGGGGAGGGACAGGAAGTGACATAAAAGGAGGAAGTCCTGCCCCAGGGGTAGAAGGAGCAGGGAGAGTAGTGTGGTTGGGTGTGTTCCTGGTGCTTTGGCAAGTGGTGATATCATGATCGCGGTTGTATATTTCTCTGTTTATGTTATCATTGTATTTCCTGTAGCCTTTGCTGTTTTGTTAAATTGCTTTTGTCTCAACCCACGAGTTTTAATTTCAGTTTTCCCCTCCTGGCCCCGCCGCTGGTGGGGGACTCTGATTTGTGCGAGTAGCTGCCACGTGGTCCTTTGTTCCCATCTGTGGCCAAACCACGACAGGGGTATCACATATATATGGAAAAGATCAGTGTTTCTAGGACTGAGGAAAACAGATGGTTTTTCAGTCTAGAGAAGTTGGGATTGAGACGTAACAGTAACATGAATATTTTGCTGTTACACCAAATTTCTGGTCATAGATGCCAAGGACTTGAAATAACCTTCAGGTTTGTTCTTGCATCTGAGACATCAAAATGCCTAATCAGTGTTTTGATATAACTGTCTATCTTGCTGTCTTTTGTTAAGAAATTTTTCTAAAATGAGAAATGTCACCATCTTACATGGCTGCAGTGGAGAAAATCTCTTCAATGTCAGAACAGATGATCGAAGAAATAACTACTGATTAAAAGGTTTAGTTAAGGCTGTGTTCCTGATATCATTTCATTAACTGAATTATAAGTAAGCAAGTTCTTCTGAGGCAGTCTCACCAATATTTTTTCCTCCCTTATGACTTGAACTGTCTATCTAACATAAGAACCATCTATCTGCTTTCCTAGTGTGTTCTAGAGCTTTCTCTTTGGAGGTAGAGCTCACACCCACCAGTGAAGCTGAGAAAATGCATAAGTGCATTGAAGCACCTGCAATTTCAGTTCCAAACCTTCTAAAGCTAGCACTTGAATCTCTAGTACCAATTGTCCATTGCTCTTTTGGAAATGTTTGGATCTAATTTCGTCTACTTTACCGATAAGGTAAATAGGGCTATAGGAGCCCTGGTTTATTTCTCGGAAACTGTATATTGTGGAGAGTAGAGAGAGTCTACACAGTCTGATGGATGTTCTGCTTCAGTCTTGAGCCAATAAATAACATATTTTTTATCCATTGTCTACATGTTACTTTGTCTACCTCACCCTTTCTCTTCACCCTTTTCTACAAAACACCAAAACTTGGGTGGTGGGAATCTCAGCTTTGCAATCAGTCTCCTGCTAAAGGAAATACACAATGGTTAAACTATATGTGGACATGTGCAACGCAAACATCTACCTCAAAAGTAATCACTGTAGGATCCTTTAGTAGCAGGTGGGAATCAAGTGAATATGCTCAAATGAGTCTAGAGGATGAGTCAGCTCATGATGCAGGTGTGTAAAGTAAGCCTGATGATTCATGATTTAAAATTGCCTAGTTCTCCCCTTTAATTCTTAAGAGAGCCTTGGGTGACTGGCTTGTGTGACTGTCTGGAGAGCCAAAAATTAAAGGTTAGACCAGATTAATTCTGTCTGGAGACCTTCTTTTTCCTTTTAATTTTCTTCTCGTTATTTGAGCAGATATTTTTGTTGCTGAGCTGTTTCTCTTCTTTCAGTAACTTCTCAATGATCATTTTATGATGATAGACATAGTTAGACACAAACACAAATATTTTTGCTTGCATGTTTAAAGTATCATTCATTTAACAAGTCAAAAATATATTCTGAAAAGGAAAAAAAAAAAGCAGGTTTATAAATGAAAAATGAAAACCGCCATAAATTTCTGACACTTTATTAGTTTATAATCACTAATCACCAAAAGAATGGTGATATATGTTGTTGGGCAGGAAAAGGGGCCAACTTTTTTTTTACATTAAACCATCCCGTGCGTCTTACATTTGGAAAGAAACCTGCCACTGTAGCCTGCACCTCCTCATTAGGACATTGAAAAAATAGGCTTTTCTAGTAATATAATTATAGGATGCAGGCACTGGGAAAATTAGGGACATGTTTGTGATGCTCAGATCTTGAAAACCACCAATTATGATCACAGGGATCTCTTAGCAAGGCAGTATAATCTGGCAATTCCCTGAAAGCATGGAAGAGCCTATGAATGCTCTTCTGAAGTATTTGCCATGCTTGTCTTTCCTGCTTTAAGGAAAGGCATTTCCTTTATATTTTTTTTCATAATGCTTTTATTTGGCATTTACTTGGCATATTGCAAATTTCAATGACCAGGTTGCAACCTAATTCCACAAGAAGACATCATGTTTAGCATGCTGAAGGATACTAGGAACAGAATCTTTTTCATGTTAAAGATTTTCAGCAAGATTTAGAAGTCTTAAGCTTGTAATCAGAGCTTGTGTCTACCTGTATTTGTGAGTCAGTGATTCTGAAAGCACTCTCAACAAGGGACTAAGTTTCTAAATCTAGACTCTGAATTCATTCTTACGGGAAATATGTGATCTACTGCAGAAGCATACAGACATTTTTACAGAATTTGCCATTTTCATGATGCAGTATTGACTCCTCTAAATCCTGCTCCCCAGCTCTCTAAGATATACATACTTTGCAAGATTTCACCCCTGCAATCTGGAGCAACCAAGCTGAAGTTTAAACAAGAGAGATCAATTATCCGTGACTGACACCAACAATTAGTATTGGCACCGTGAAAGAGAATATAATGAGAAAGAATGATCCGAACTGACATTAAACCAATTGAATATGAAGTCCCTAAGCTAAAAACCTACCTTGTAAATGTAAATTGGTATGATGGCTGACAAAGCAATTCAGATCTTACTGCTCAGACCAATATGAGCATATCTTTGGACAGCTGCTTGCCATCTCAAGTCAGATACACTGCTGGCTTCTGTCAAACCCCTCACTGTCTCAGCTTCTCAGTGCAAGATATCCTGCAGCACTGAAAACTAAACCCTTGTTTGGAAAATCAGTACAGTCAATGGTGTGCTTACAGAGTTGCTCTGTGGCCTCAGCTCTGCCTGAGCACATCCTTTGCCTTCAGTGTCTTTCCACTTCCTAACTAGTCTCATCTAACTAACATGACATATGCTGTCATTGCATTGCTTATTCTATTTGCAACTTCTATCCTTTCTTTTTTCTTCTGTGCTGTCTTTACTTTGATATCACCTCTTTGCAATAAATATTGTCCTAACCACAATGAGACTGTGGATCTGTTGGTCCTTAGGAACTACACTACTGAACACAGTTAGTATGCCCCTGACTCTCAGGAAATCCATAGCCCAAGCCCTGCTGAGATGCTTCCATATGCCAGTGGAAGGAAATATAAAAGTGTGGGGGGAAAAATGAATCAATCTTACACACTGTAAGAGGGTACTCAATTTTCTCCTCAGGACCTCTGAATAATGTATTTGGAATGCATCAAGAAAATAAAACATTTCCTGGTTAAGAAGAAGCTGGAGGATTTTGATCAGTAGTTATCAAAGTATGTCACTTTGATGTGATACAACCAATCTTGGCCTGCTGCATGCAATATATATGTTAATTATGGCTGGGACAGTCAGTTCTATCCATGACAACTAGTAGGGACAGGACATCAGTTCAGGCAGCATTCACTTTCCTAAAAATCCTGCATGTAGCTCCTAGCAGGAAGGTTACAAGGGAGGAAAAATTCAGACAGCCTATATTCATTATGCAGGGAACAGCTGTTCCTGCTTCTACATACCTCAAAAGTGAGAAGCTCAGTTGACAGGACCAGTTGCTTAGCTAATTCAGGAACAACTGAAATAAAGAAGCTGTAGCTTTTTTTTTTTTGCAGTTCGCAAGGCAAATTGTGATGCAAACATCTCCTCTTCCACATGCTTGTTAGTAGCAGTTGTGAAAACCTTCACAATTTAATTAGTAGTACTAGCGTGGATCAGTGCCTGAAAAAGAGATATACAAAACAAAAAGGAAATATTTGTCTCTGTAAGCCTGGCAGCTGTGTTTCAAGGTGCAAATAATAAGAAAAAATATGTTGACATTTTAAACATTTTAAATACCTCCAGGTATCAGGATTACATACTTCAAGAAGATATTTTCATAACTACTTATGGTTTCTTATTACTTAGGTATGATAAAATCCATTAAATAATCTATTTCATAACTTAAGGTCATGCTCTTTCTCTTCAGACAAAAGGAAATCAAGTGTCTAGAATGACAGCTAAAAGATTTTATCATCTTTCAATGGCTGTAATATGAATGTTAAAATTATCAGCCTATGCAAGACTGAGAATTGCTCAAAATCAGTACAGTCATGCAATTGGCGAGCAAAATACTATGAGCTCCAAAACAGATTGCCTAGTTAATTTCTAGAATAAAATTAAAAAATAAAATAAAACTAGAAAAAAGCTTAGCATTACATCTTCTTTGGAAAACAGCAGGGCAAGGAGGACTGAGACATGCCTCCTCAAGTAAGGACCATCTTAAATATCATCTCACAGTATTCAAGACTACATAAAATTCATTTTGCAGTTTCTTGATTATTTAAGTTATGAACAAAGATTGATAATGAAGAAAGTGTTTTTTTAATTTGCCTCATTAGACAGTAATGCTAGCCATCTTCAGGGATTCAGTTAAACTTTATTTTCAATGTGGTGAAATAGCAGTATTGGCTGTCTGCATGGTCTGTGACCCGAAATCACTGTTTAACAAAAAGTCTCAGTGTCTTCCATTTATTTTCACACAGGCATCAGGTTCATTCAATAAATTTTTTAAAACAACAGGAGAAAATTTCTAAAACAACATGCCAGTCTTTGAATGAGGCAGGGGTTTTTTCATGAAGTCATGCTTTCATTTGTTTTAATTGAGATGGACCTCAATCCACCTCAGAAATGGAAAATTTCTTCACCAAGACTTCAAAGTGGTTGTCATCAAGGCTTCTGTATTGTTTTAATACTAATTTTCAGGCCAAAATGCAATGAAAAGAGTATTGAATTTTCAGTTCCCCCCTCCTCCTGCCCCACAATTTTACTTTCTTGTTAAGCAAATTCCTTTAACCTTGTTCTTCTTAGATTATTTCCTTGCTAGACATATTCATATTTTACAGATCAAGAGTCTGGAAAATACAATGAAAAAGCATTATTGATCAGAAACTTTCAGAGAGTTCTCAGTTTAGGATTTAACAGATTTACTTGAATTAGTATTACAGGGTTATCATAAAAATAAACATTTATGTGAATTTTTTTTAAAAAAATAGCATTTCTCATTGCTAAGCAATGCTCATTCCAAATCCTGATTGTGTATCACTATAAACTTTGACTTTTGTACTTTTTAAAATTAAATATTTCTTGAAGCTTTATTTTTATTCACAATAACATTTTACTATAACAACAGTTTTGTGTGCACTGTACTTGGATTTCTACATATTTAAGGACTGAAAAATGAATCTGTAGAAGCCAGTGAGATATTAACAAGCCTGAAGTTGTGCAACTGCCTTTCAGCAAAATATTTCAAATTGACATTTTCTCCCTTGCTGAAATGAGTTCTGGAAGTCAATGGATTGAAGCTTGGAGATTTTAGTTCTAAATCTGTTTCTTCAGAGGGCTTGTTTGAAGCCCATATTGATCTCTTTCACCACTGAAAACCTTAACCAGGAATCTATTTGAGTTTTTTTTTCGATTGGAGATTTTGAAATTTAAATCATTTTCTTGAAGGAAAATCTTTGGATGAGTTCGTGTTATGTTCCATTAGTTTGATGCTGTATCATTCTTTGAATTAACTTTTGATGTTGGAGGAAAGTGTATTGCTTCTCCCTTTAGCAGATGGCCTCTGCAACAGCCAGGGGTTTATAAGGCCAAAAACCACTTTGCTCAATGTAGGAAAAATCTAGATGACCCAAATATAGATATGTCTACCAAAAAAGGGTGGTCTAAAATCTACAAGGTTTCTGTCAGTTGGCAGTGGTCTTTGTGTTATTTACCCATGAAAAATTCCATGTTCTTTGCCAACTTAAATAGAGAATTACCTTATTCTAAAATAAGTGAATCAATAAAATCACTAAGTTTCAGAGCATCTATGATGCAGGGGCTGTCCAGGAAAACTCCTTCCTTTGGCCTTTCTGATCAGATTGTTTTATCCTTGTATGATTTTAATATTTTTATACTTACATTAAAAATGATGTAATTATAAACTGCAGTGTAAGTTCCAACACAAGCTAGTTTCAGTGAATATTTTAAAAATGTTTTTTGAGCTTCACAGAGCTGCACTAATCCATTTATAGATGTGCATGTGGTTTGCGTTTTATACTTAGAAATGTGTCGACCTCTGTGAAAGGTAGGTTAAAAAAAAATACACTTGATCAAAGAGATTATTATTATTATATTAATGCAGCTTTTATTGTGAGCCTAGATTTGGTCTTCAAGTGTTGTGAAGTCCAGTTTTACTTGGCCCTGGAAAATTAAAACATACACAAGTAACCTGGGATTAAGTTGAAGTCCTCTAAGTGAAGAAGTGAAGGTCCTTCTTCATCATGATCAAATTGGACCTCATTGGAAATGAGGACTTCCAGACTAGGACTGGAAAGCAAAATTGAAAGTGCCTGAAAAAGTGCCTACCTTGCAAAGTACACTTGCAACCACAAAATGAAAGTCAACTGCGCTTATTTAGAAAAGGAAGCCAGATGGAACTGCTCACTATATTCACATTATTCCCAGCACACACTACAGTTTCAGAAAACCAAGCTAGAAGTCCTTCTGTACCATTGGCAAAGGTGGACTCTGCTGACTTACATGAGAACTCAGCAAGAGAAACATGTCATTAACTTAAATGGATGAATGCATTAAGCTATCACCTGAAGTGTCCAAACATTTGGAGATCTTTAAAATAACAATATATTTAAAGCACATTACATTCTGTACTTTGGATCTTCAGAACAACAGAATTTTATTTTATGCTGTGTCCTGCAATCTGTCAAGTTAAAGGCTTTCTTTCTGACATATTGTTTGCACATTGTGACTTATTTTAGTACTCTGTACAGTTAAGAAATGAGGAAAGAAATCAAAAATATTCTTGCTTTCCTTCTCCTTCTGCTACAAAAATCTCAAAGTTGTCAAAAAGTGAAGGTTGGGAAGGTTTCTTAATTTAAATTAATTTTAAAATGTTCTTAATTAGGAGATGTGCACGTTTTGTCAGCTGCGTCTGGTACAGCTTGGATAATAGTGGGCACTTTTTGAAACAATCTGTACAGTTTTGCTATAATTAGACACAGAACATCCTTCAGAGTAGAAATGACTGGTAAAATACATAGTTCACTGTCAGACTTTAAAGATCTAATGCTGTCATCGGCCAACATCTATTCTGTCTGTCACAGAAACTCACTGTAAACTCCCCAAGAGAAACACATCCCTGAAAATGACCCTTCAACACTTTGCTTCGTGACAGCAGAGATCATGGCAGATTCCACAGCTTTTTGTGAGTAAAGACACTGTTAAGAGCATAGATTTAGGCAGAATCACAAAGACAAATTGCTGATCCATTTGGATAAGGTCTTGTTTCTGATTTAGGATTGAGACTAAGTGGGATTGACTGGATTGAAAATATTTTGAACAGATTTAAAGATTTGTAGTTACTCTATCATTTTAATGTTCCAGTATTGAATTAATGGCTCCAGTATGGAGTTCCTGTCCACAGTGAAAAAGACATGTATATGTTCTTCATGACTGTCCTATTAAGAAGAGAGAAGCAGACGTCATGTGCATGGAACAATGCGGGACTGCTGAAAGTGCATTGCAATAACATCCTCAGTGGCTGTATTATCTGTACTGGTGGTCTTCAGTGAGATATTTCCTTCACAGAAGAGACTGATCTATTCGTACCCAGTGGCCAGATTCATGACAGCTGCTGGTTCCGTGTCACACTGCACATCTGCGAGTGTTTAACATGACCTATCCTATTGGATATGTAAGGATGCAATATCAATGTCTTGGTGGCCCCTTCTTGGGGTGGGCCCAAGACATTGGTGGGCTTGCCAGTGCACTGTCCCACAGCTGGCTCAGTGAGTATTGCCTGAAAATCCATTTGCTGCTTTTTAGGGAAATCAGCAGGGCCAAAGGAAACTTCCCATTAGACACTGCAACACCAAATTGCCACAAATAGGACACAGGTGTATCAACAAAATTTAGCTCTTGGCTTCATCTTTCACTGTGCTTAAACCATATCCAGATCTCCACTTAACTCCAGATCTCCGTCTTATTCTAAGGTCATCACATACTGCAGCACTCATCAGTTGTCTTAATTGCCTCCTTGTTCAGGGAAGCTTTTGCATGGTCATGAGTGCACGTTGTAGCTGGGGAAATTTCCTGCTGATTAAGTGGGAGAGAGCAGAATTAAACACTGCTCCTTTTTGACATCTTGCAGTTGGGATCAATCACTCTGTTGTAGCTAACTTAATTTGAATCTATCTTGTTGAAAGGTTTTGTACAAGACCACATAGACATGAAACTAAAGATATAGCATTTGTGCACAAGGAATTACAATATCTACCCTCATCTATTGCATATGCTTGTGATTTAATACTTACTTTTTCTTGGGAATAATGAGCTTCACTTTTATGCAAAGATCTGTCCTTCTCTTTTGTATCTTGTGCAACCTTTTCTGCAGGTGTGTCTCTCATACAGTTGAAAAACATTCACAAGTTACAACTTGTACAATAAAGTGTGTTACAAATTTTGGTTTAAGAAATTTTTAAAATCAAATTGCCACAGGCTGCATTCCTACTTCAAAAGAAAGTCCAAGTTTTAAAAAAAGTTTAGAGCTTGTTTCACCTTTCTTTTGCTGCTACTGTGTGCTAAATTGTCAATACTGTCTGAAGTTAAGATTTTCCTTAGCATGGCACAGAATAAACAGTAATGCCACTTCATTACTTTTGTTCGTGAAGCACAACCTTCACTAATGGGCATTTGTAGCATAATGCGGGCTACTAAAACTTCTTGAAAACTCAAGGAATTTTTCTAGCATATAAACTTGGAACTGTTAAAAAGTAACATAAGACTATTTCCTATTTTTCTGGTATTATGTACTACTTACAAGTTAAAAAGGCTTCTTCATCTGAAGTTGTATTGTTTTAATCTATTTTCCTGAGGAGGAATGTGAAACATTGACGCAATCACTGTAGTAATGCTGGGTATTGGAGGCAAGGGTAGGCAATACTGAATCTCTTGTCTCCTTAAAGTCTGTCTAACAATATTGAAATAAATATTCTTTACATATAAACCTGAGCAACTTTGAGTTTACCACTGGAGCCACAGAGGAATTTGGCTCAAAGAAAAAAAGAGAGGACTTTTTGTAAATATGGTTCAAGCCAATTGTAGTTACTGACTTACCTTTACATAAGCCACTGTCTCTGTTTTATTACTTACATATTTATCCAGGGGTTCCATTACATGACTGTCAGACTTACCTAACCAGTGGTGTAACGCTGACACTGTGGGCTGGTGAAGTAGAAGGTCATGTACCACATCTATGCTTTGTCTTGAAAAAGTCTGTTTGACTGCTTCTGCTCACAATTTGGGAAAATTTGGAAAAATCAGGCAAACTAGAAGGTTGTTGCAAAGCGAGGAGATTCTTACTACTTTCATGAGTTGCGCTTCTCAGTTTAAAGGCAATTAAGATGCAATATTCTGCAAGAGAATGTTTTGTTTTCCCTGTTTTGAGTACTCTTGTTCTCTTTTATTCCCAGCATCCAGACCTTTTTTCTTCTTGCTGCTGCCCTCAGCTTTAACTGCTTCAGTGCTATGTGGGGATTGATGAGACTCATTACAGAGTTATGAATTACTCTGGCAAACCAACAAGGAAAATGATGCATCTTCCACTTTCATGTTTCCAAATCCAAACCAAGATGCCCAATTTGGAAGCTGGTCTTCTTTTTTCCCTCTACTGAATACTGTCAGTGATTGATTTAGCCCTTTTATGATCTAAGTCTCTGGAGATCCCTTACTTCCTCCAGTGATTGTATACAGAAGCCTAATGTAAATAAACTCATTTACCTTTCAGTTCAGTACATAAATTTCAGCAGCAGTAGTAGACTGACTTGTTTTGTTACAAACTTCTTCTGTAAAGAAACTTAATCTGGCTTGATAAGTAGAGTAACATGGGAGAGTTACATCATCTCTCTGCATGAAATGAGTTCAAAAAGAGTTATTTATCTATATGGATATCCCAGCAATCATCTAAGTCTACTTTGTTAAGCCAGAGTAAGTTTGTGCCACATACAAAAAATCCAAATTGTTGCTTTTCTTCCAACCTAACTTCATGGATTTATGGCCATAGGCATTAAAATACTTCAGTTTAATGGATCACTTGTCCTCATCCAGGCCACAGCAAATGCTTGTGGCCATGTTCTTAGCCTCATTGCAAATGGGAAGGAATATATATAGGCTTAAACTACCTTCAGGCACTGGAACAACAAAATCTAAGGTTACAAAAACAGTTGCTACAATAACTGATGTGCTGTCCAGGAGCAATGCATGTTAATGACACTCTTATTAATGCATTATGCATCGTAACCAAAGTCAATCAATACCATTTTCTGTGGCTTCTGCGCATTGAGACAGTGTGGCTCATTGTCAGGTCTCTGGATGGGTCATCAGTCTGACACTTCTCCACTGTAAAGAAATGCTGTTAATCTGAGACTTTTTTTATTGTGAAGATCCCCTGATTTTTATAAGAACACTAATACTAATCTCTTTTTTTTCACCACAGAGATTAGAAAACCAGGTTCAAAAACCATTCACCTCCTGTAAAGAATAAACAAATAAATCAATAAGACTATTTATTTCAATGTTAAAGGCTAATGAGGCAAGAAATAAGAACCGGTCTGAGAAGTGGGCAGCGGAGAAAGAGCTGATAAGTTATAGCTGACGATATATCCATGTGTAAGTAAGTGCAAAGAATACACATTAAAAAGGACAGAATTATTAGTCTCTTTTTGGTTAGAAAAAGAACATAGTGGAAAATCAGTAAAACAAAACTAGACAGCAATAAGAAGTACTGTAGCCCTTCTGAGGTCTTTTCTGCCTAATAGTCTAAGTGCCTTGTGAAGTCTTGAAACTCCTTTAGAAATCAAGTACAGTGGAGCCATGCCACGATCACCAAAATAATGCTTGGTATCCAGCTAGCTGTGTGTAAAGATGACAAATTTCAGTACACGACTAGAACTGTGAAGCTTAAATAAGTAGATCATATACTATTATTTAAGAGGTGGTAACTCTTCATTTAACCACCTATTGACCAGCCCATTGACACTACCTCTTCCCTTTCCTCCTCCAGTCACTTCCAAATATACTAATTTCAGTTTACAGGATTAATTTAGTGCCTTTTCAGAGGTTCCAGAGAATAGAGCTAAACTTGGTCTCGTGATAAAACTTTCATAGCCAGGAAATTTTATTTGGTTTTGTGGCCTTCTGGGATTTCATGCCATAGTAATTATAAGCAATTTCTCCTCAGATGGATGTCTAGCTTAGGAAGGTCTCTAATGAACCACGAGTTATACAAAACACATTCTGAAAGGAAAGAAGTATTAACAGGTTATGCTCTGTGTTGCATTTAAGCATCTACAGAGAAAACACACATTCAAAAACCCTTGTCTTTGAGAAAATTACTTTTGTAAGAAATAGAGTAGTTCCTAAAAACACTTGTCCTGTGAGGAAAGCCTGAAAGAACTGAAGCATTTTATTCTAAGCAAGAGAAGATTGAAAAAGAAAATCCATAGTAGTCAAATATAGAAGAATTTGTGTATCTAAGGGGGAAAGAGGAGGATGAGAAGATATTTGGAGCCTGAGATTCAAAGACAGAGAAGAGGAAGTTTGGAAAAGGTCAGGAAGAACCTTTGCACTTTCCCCAGTACACTGCTATACCACGGAGACTGTCTAGAGAGATCAGGTGGACTTCGTCCAAAGAAATGCAGCCAGCATTTGTTCATATGTTAAAGAAAAAAAAAGAAAAAGATAAATGAAAAAAAAAAAAAGGAAATAAAAAAGACAACTCCATTCTGCCCATTGGATATATTTTCCATCATTCTGGGTGTAGACAAACTTAAGACATGGGACTGTAGTCCTCACCAGAGTGCGTCAGTAGCAGAGTAGCATCAGTCCATCAGTAAGAGGTATCTTTCTGTAGATTTGGGGAACTTTAATGCACTGCTAACATTGCAGTAATCAGAGGTTTTCCATCAATATGCTACTGCTGCTGCCGCCTTTCTGATCTTTGCCTCCCTCAGCATCCCTCAGCGAAGCCCAAAGAGCATTCAGAAGCTTAAACAGATGTGTTCTGGATGCATGTCTACTCATCGAATCCTTGATAAACCAGAAAGCTTCGTGATCTTCAGCTCACCTAACACTGCAGCAATTGCAGTATCTGGGGCTGTGAAATATTCCCCTTTCCTCACCTGGAAATGCCTGATGTGGAGCAGGCCATATTATGGCCATAGATCAGATATTATGAATGAACACATTAGACTTCAGGGTCTCTATCTCTATAGACAAGTTTGCTGCTACCAGCAGAGCAAACTCTGAATTAAAACCTGTAGCTGTATTATATTGCCAAAGATGTCCATAGTCAAGGTGAATGGCTTGGGGGGAGAGAGTTGATGTACTCATGGATGTGAGCAAGGCATAAAACACTGCAGCCTTTCATGAGCTGTGTATCTTAATCAGGAGCTGAAGGCAGAGTTTCTAGATTTTGGATAACTGCCAGCTGAACTGGTTTGGGAAGGGGAAAGTCCCCATTTCTGTGACAGTTAACCTGGCATGCTGCACTCAGAGATTTAAATGATGTAAATACCCAATTGCGAGGCCTAAACTCATCTACTAAATCCAAACTAATTCAAATATAAAGTTTCTCAACTGAAGAAAAAGAAAAAAAGAAAACGAGAAAAGAAAAGTGTAATGATTTTAATTTGAAACTAAGAGGTTTTAGGTGTGATATTCCAGAATTAGCAAACCCGACTTGTTTGCATGTATATTTCTTGTTAGAAAATTTGCCCTTAACAGTTCCCTCTGGCCTGTGCCAAGCTCGGTGCTGAGTAGGAGATATTTTTGCAAGTGATATTGCAGAGGGTTTCCCTGCTGATATGGGAGTCTCCAAATCTGTTTGATTAACTTGATCTGCCTGCTCCAAGGGCTGGCACTTTGAAAACGCTCACACTGTCAGCATCCTTGGTCCCAGGGCTGCCAGCTTAGGGACTTCATTCAAGTACAGAAAACATTCACATGTCCCCCTCATCTGCCCCAGAACGGGTCATCATTAAGCCCTTCCTTGGGCTTGATATCAGCCTTTCTGGAGATATGGGCATAAAGCCTTAATGCCAACTAAAGTGATGCTTTTGGCTATACAATTTATAAAAGGCAAAGCTGAATGAAGATTGGAGTTTTTAAAGATTATTTCTAGAAGGGAAAGCTATAAAGGAGATAGAACTAATGCAATTTTTAATGCTGTTTGCTACAGAGGAGAGAATGAAAAATAAGGAGATTTGTGAGCTTTGACCTTGGCTAGAAGGCATTTGGGTATTTTCAACATAACAAAGTTAAAAAGGTTCCCACAAGCTTTGCCCAGTGAGCACAGCCTCCTCCCAGGAGCTCCTTCCTGTCCTCCAGGTTATCCTACAAGCGGATAAAAAGAATTTTTTTTTGTGATATGAAGAATAAATTTTAGTGTTTGTTTTCTGGAACAATTTTAAGAACATTTTAAAATAATGTTTTTGCTCATCTCTCCTATGACAACTCTGAACACCTGGAAGATATTGGAGACTGAGCATAATCATAATAAAATAGTTTTGACCTTAGCTTTAAAACTTGCTAACATGACACAGAAGCACATGAATCAATTAAAAATCATATACAAATAAGATGCCAAGCCTACAGTTGGTTAAAGATTTAAGACTCCAGGATCAAACAATATTGCCAGTAACCACACATAACCAGTTTCACAGCTATGTGTAAGTTGCTTTTTTCAGTATATCTTGATTTTAAAAAAACACCAAAGATATACTAGCTCAGAACCACTAAATAATCCTTCTGCAGGTGTCCAGAATTTTCTGACATCAAATAGTACTTCAGAAGCCTTTACCCGTGGGATTCAAGGCAAGGCATTACTGATGAGAGGGAACTGGGGACAGAGTAAGGACCTACTTTGTCAGAAGAATATTCCCAGGTGTTGGTTTTGTTTTTTTTTTTCCCAGTGCTTTTTATGTTTTTAGAGCTATTGTCATTCCCATTTGGCAGGTCTGCACCCCCATCACTGCCTTCAAGAAAAGTAGAAAGTATGCGGGACCTTTGTACTCACTATAAACAGCATGGAGGCAGACAAGTGGGTGCCACCACTGTAGTGACAATGACAAAACAATGTCTTTTTCTGAGCTGATTTTACAAGTCAATATAAAGTTTTCAAAAAAAATCTTTGTAAAGGCTCCTGGAATACAATCATAAATGGTTTATAACCTCTTTAGTCCTGTAAAAGTGATTCTTGCTATTTAAAATATGACTGTGTTAATGTTGCATGTTTTCAGATCACTCATCATGATTTGTTTTAAATGCATGCTGCATTTAGTCCTCTTCTGTTACATAGAGGACAACACATTCAATTTATTAACTTTTCATTCAGGTTCTGATAGGGATATTTATATAGCATTCAGAAGTGTGTTTGATGCTACATATAACTCTGTAGAGACCTAGCCCTGAAGAGTTCTACTTTTACTGGGATTCTAGAGGTGACATTAACAGCAGGCTTGGGGCAACAAAGCACAAAGATGACAAGGTGCTTGGATAAAATGAACTTTCTAGAGATTTGATTAATGTGTTTTGGCTCTCTGTGACCTCCCACGGTAGAAACTCTTCCTATTGCACTCCTGTGCCTGGAGGGGAGCTGTAAAAGTGAGCAGGTGATCACAGCTGTCGTGCCCCATAGCATTTCAGGAAAGCTTTTCTGACATCTGGGCTGTACATGTCCATTACTCTCTCTCTGCTTTCGACTCTGCTGCCACGCTGACACTATAAAGCTAGATACTCACCAGCACCTCAGGCAATTTAAGGTCCTTCTCAAAGGCCATTTGGCACACAAGGTTTGTATCGTAAGCCAGGTGTGTGCTCAACATTATACTGACTGAATCAATGCATGAATTTGTATGGAAGGGACATCTGGGGCTCTCTAGTCCAACTTGCTCAAAGGAGGGTGAACTTCAAACATTCATTTGGCTGCTCCAGGCCTTATCCAGTTGCATTTGAGGATCTTCAAGGATGGAGGTTCTCCGAGTACCTGTGGCAATGTTTGACCACTGTTGTGGTGATGTCAGAACCTCCTTGTGCAAACTTTTTCTCTCAACATTTAACTGCTGGCAATGGGACTTGCTTGGACCTTTTTCTTCACAGTGAGCAGTCCCCCCAGATATAAAGAAGGTTGTAAAGCAAAAAAAAAAAAAAAACCAAAAAAACCAAACCCACAAAAAAACCAAAGCCAACCACTTTTATTAGAATATGAATTAGGGACTTAAGAGTCTTCTGAAATTTAAAAAGACTGAAAAGGGGTGCATGTCCTCATAGAGCTAAGAAGCAGATGATGACCTAACCCAGTAGGTCACGTTGCTTTCTAGGAGACTGTTTCTTGGGATAGCAGCTGATTTCACAAACAGCAGGTCCAGTGTCTCCAACAGGTTGACCAACACCTACCTGGATGGATACATTGCATAGTAAGTGAAGGGCTGAATTCTTTGTGTAATTGTGCTCCATGAAATCATAGTCTAGAGGTCTGAATAATTCACTTGTATTTATCTGAAATGTAGTCTCCTCCTTAATCTGACTTAGATATATTGTGCCAAGTAAGATGACATTTATGCTCATTTTAGCTACAGTAGATAAAAAGAAAAACAACTGAGTATTTCCTTTTTGTATAAGCAGTTAACTTATTTTGAAGACTTATTCTGATTTCTCTGAATCTCCTCCTTCTAGACTAAGAAATCTCTAGTCTTTTCCACCTTTGAATTGTTATATTTTGAAAGAAAGTCACCCATCACATAGAAGCTTAACTTTGGGGTTATTGAAGAAATCCCAATTAACTTTGCTTTGGAAATCAACAGTTAGGAAAATTTTGTGGTTGATAAAAGAATTTGAAGAACACTTGAGAGAAAACATTCATTTGATGAGAAAAATGAGAAAGTGTGTTGAAGCACATTCAAGAAAAATGACCTATATCTCCTTTTTTTTTTTTTTTTTTAGTGTTCTGTATCTGTTGCATCAGACTCATTGGTTGAAAATAAAAACAAGAATAAATTAATACTACCTCTGACCATTTAGTTCTGGCTATAGAAAGGAAGAAACACATTTTTTGGACTAAAAGATTTTTGGCTGTCTGAAGAACTATGAGAATGTCTTCTCTCTTCTTTATAAAGATAAATTTCATGGACAAGTTTTATGATACCTTTTGATTTTATAGCAGAATTTTTAAAGTGAACTCTAGCTGGGCAAGTATATTTATTATGAAGTGTTCTCCTGCAGTTGTTCAGCAACCCTCATAGTTAGCAGATTCCCGCTGTAGGGAATATCTATTACAAAAGTACCTTACAACTTTAAAAACATTTATCACAGCAACAGCTCTTGAAGACAGGAGAGAGTTGTTTTTCTCTTGCTTTCAAGAGAGTAATAAGACTGGTGCTTAGTAACTTGACAGATGCTTTACAGGAAGATAGTGATTGAGAAGTGAATTAAGTGCAGGATTTCCGTGTCCCAGGTTAACATCGTAATGGAAAGAACATTATCAGAGAGATGTCTCTGCCCTCCAGTGTGTCCGTTTGTGCTAAGGATGATTAAGACTTAAAGCCTGCTACTTTGGGATACAGTGCTACTATTCAGAAATGACAGGAAATCAAAGTATCTTTCTACTTCTGTTCATTAAAGAACTGATGGTATATTTTGGTTGGTTTTTTGCAGCATTACTCTTTACTGCAATCTGGAAATTCAAGTTTGGGTCACTGTGCATTTCATGTACCAACATATGTACCCATTATATATTTTAGTAGCATCTACATGTTCATCTTTACATCCCATCTGTACCTTCTGTTGTGACACACGTATTTCACTTCCAGGGCAATTATGCATCACCTTTTTTCAGTTAAATATCAATGAAATTGTTGTTAGTATATAGGTTTTAAGTTTTTTAAAATGTCAAAAAAGGAAAATGGTGCAGGTAATTGATTGATCTGAGGTGGTGCAAGGCTGTACGCTCAAATATTGAATGTTTAGTGGATTTAAAGCTGTACCAAGCTCTCTAGTGACTACGGATAGAATTAAAAAAAATTTCCTTTGGAGTTGTCACTCAGATATTTTTCTTCACAGAGAAGAGTATTTTGAAAACTGATTACAAATACACTAAATATTTGTAATATAATAAATAAAAAATAATTTATAATATACTAAATAAAGCTCTATTGCAGCTAGTCTGACATTAAGACTTTAAATAAGCAAACACATCCAATGTTTTTTTGATTATGATTTCATGCAGCTAGGTATTGAATAGAAAATCTGTAGTTTAGTAGGAGGTATTTATGCAAAATTCATCTGCATTATAGATATGCATAAATTAAAGGAAAGATGACACATGGATTAGGAACCCACTCACAGTTTAGTAACATATGTTCCAGACAGGGAAGGGAAGACGGGTGAAGAGAAACCAAAGTCCTTGGAGATACTGGCTCTATTCCTTGTTTTGCACTGAAATCCCAACAGGAAGATCTGAAAGAGCACCAAAACCACTGCCTGAGATCTTCTGTGGTGTCTCAGAGATTAGGCAAAATGACAAGGAGACTGGTAAAATGCGCAAACACTAATTCACTACTACAAGGCTGAAATGTTTAGGCATTACAGAAGTGCCCACAGGGATGGCTTTTGTTTTTCTTGCAGTACTAGAGAATTGCCAAAACTAACTGAAATTCAACAGGATTAGCTATTTAGGGTAGTATGAGCTCTATTGGGTTACATTGGGTTACATTTACATAGCTGCAAAACCTAATAACAACATTACTGATGTTGAACTAACTAAAATCTGATGTTAATCTGATGATCTTTAACATAATCTGTAACAAGTATTTCATGCAAATCAAACCTGTGTTCCCTGATTTTGGTCTTTATGACTAAGAATGCATGCAACTTCTGTATGCACAGGAAAGATATGCAAAAGGAGACCTGAAAATGAAAAGAGGATTTAAAACAATTCTAGAGAAAACACTAATGTTCGCAGCCACAAGAGTTGTGGGAAAGGGAAGAAACCCAGTCGAACAACAATAGTCTTTGCACATGCACTCAGCATCCTCCTCTTAGTTTTCAAGGAACACCATCGTAGGTGCAAATTTGCATCTGGAAAAAGGGGAGGATTCCCTGGTTATCTAGTTCTGGAATCCATTATATGTTTGTGTTTTGAAATTAGAAAATCACATCTTGCTTTTCTTTTTGCAGGAGATCTACTGCATTCATGGCCTTGGTTGGACAGCACTCCCTAAAAGAGAAACTATTCATTATTTATGTTCCCATCCCCAAGATGAATGATGTTCCTGTCTTATACACAACACATGGTTCAAACCCATCAATTTTCTCCTGGATTTTATTGTGAGCCTCATTGATACAGTACTCTGCCTTCCAAATATTTCCTTTCCAAGTATTTAATTTTCACAAAACCTAACAAGGATGAACACTGGGCTCCCTTATTAGAGGGCTTGTTTTGCAGATGAGAAACTGAAACACAGGAAGATGAAGGTCAAATGTATCTAACTTGGAATTGTCATTTTAGGACTTGCAATATAAAAGAAGTCAGAATAAATGTCATGGTCTCTCCTGGCCTTGAACTTTATGAAAAGGCTGGTTATTAAATCCTACCTGGGTATCTCTATGTATAGAAAATAGACTTCAGGAAGATGCAAAGTCACTTTTGAGTTTGAAGGATACAATCCAGTTCCACACCAGCGAATATAGCAATATACTTAGGCTATACTAATTCGAGTAGAGAAGTCATGTACACTTGGGATTAAGGCCTGCCCAAGACCAACTAGTCTGAAAGAAAGCAAGTTTTCATCTGCCTATCATTTTCCATGATTTTGAGCATTCTATAAGTCCAGTAGCTTTAGAATGAGATGCTTTTCATTTCTCAAAAGGCTTACCTGTAACATGCTGCGGGTATGGGAAAAGCCAGGGCTGCTGCTGAAAAAAAGTAGGTGGGAGGCCCCTGTGGGTTCTGAGCAGAGAAAAAGTGCAAAGGGTGGATGGCAGCAATCCCTGTGATTTCTTCCTGAATCCCAGCCTGATGCACACTGTCAACATAGACGTGAGTAAAGTCTCTAAGAAGGTATATTCTGTCTGCTTTGGCACACACTGACCTGTGTTGTTCCCTGCCCTGCATCTAGCTGTAGGCAATGAAACTAAGCCAAAACAAATCAAATACACAAATATGTCTGTCCGATTTTGTACAAGGGAAATTTAAATCCTGCTCAGCTCACCCAGGAGACACAAATTTCTGAAACATGATTATTCATTATAATTATCTTAATGCTCAGCAGAAAGTACCCTGAGCATTTTGAGGGTGATGCAGGCATATTTTATTCTGTCTCTAGTCCAAAGAATTTATCTTAGAGCTGAGATTAATGTAATAACATGGATTGAAGTAATTATTCAGTCTTTGATTCAATGATATCAATAGGGCAGTTTTAGACTTAATCTGACGTGTGCTGGAAGGGGCACAAACACAATGTAAAACAATTACTTCCAGTGACCTCGCCTAATTCAATCTCAACTTGAAGATCCCAAATGAACGGGAAATGAATTATTTAAGTGGTTAGCTAATTTCTTAAAGATTTGCATGTTGATTCACATTCAGTTTTCCTGGCTCTAACTCCAAATTCTCAGGCTTGTGATACTGCTGTGTGCCTACTCTGAAGCCTGCCAGGCACCTTGTTCCTCCTTAAAGGAATTATTTCCCTTCTTAACCTTTCCATCAACGAGCTATTGGACTAAACACCTTCTCAGTGAAGGCATGTTTTCCTCACTGTGAGTCATTTGCATAACTTTCTGAATGTTAAAATATGAATGCCTGACTGGATGCAGCATTCCGACCATGGCAATGTGTTTCTCACAGGTGGTAGCACCTCATTGGTATTAACAAGTATTCTTTTTTACTAAAATAGATTTCTATCTGTTCTTTCTACTGTAAAACATATGCCTCCACCTTAATCACAAGGAAGATCTAAAAAAAAGCAATATGTGAGTAGCACAAGTTGTTTATCTGTTTTTTGCTAACAGACTAACCTGTTCATTATTTGCTCTTCTTCAGGCTGGTTTATGAAGAACAATTGGTTTCCTGTTATTTTCCAGCACAAGATGGGGTTGTCTTAATATCTGCTGCATTATTTTGCTATCTGCTCCTGAATTATGCCTTACTGATCAGAAATTCTGGCAGACTCAATGTGCAATGTAAGTTGCGCTAAGAGGCAGGAGTAGGCACTGAGATGAGGGCAGAAGGACTCACTGCTGTGACTCGTGTGCAGAAGGGCAGAGATGTGGCTCAGGCACTCTGCAGGGATGCTCCTGTTGTTGAGTGGCTGAAGGAACAAAGCAGGAAGGACTGGATTCCTCTTCTGAGGTCTGGTGGGGTAAAGGAAGCTGATTTTATGAAGCTGGATCTGAGAATGCTGGATCTAGAGAATGCTATTCTGTACCTGTACTAGCTTTGTGACACCTGCCCTGGTGTGGTTTTTGTCCACCTGAACATCCAGTTGGCTCATTCCAGACTTAAAGCTAACAGTAATTCAACACGTGAGCACTGCAAAGGATTAGTGACTCAGCCTCAAATCTGTCAATTCAAACCCTTACCTGATAGTGAAGGTGCAATTTATCTATACTATAGTAACAGACATCTCTGCTTACGCTAGTTTTTGCATTAGTTATTGGAAATCTAGTGGCACAGTAGGTAGAGCAACAAGAAGTTTGCTCCAGACTATAAAAGATCTTACAAAGATCCACCAGCCATGTGTCTTTCTCAAATGCCTCAGGTCTTGACAATTTGCTGGAACAGAGTAAGAGGGTCTGAAGGACACACTGGAGCCCAGATTCCTTCTTTACAAGGAGACACTCTGTTTCTAAGTCTGGATCATCTTTTTTCCACTAAAAAACCAAACAGATAATTTGTTTGTACAAACCTTGTACAGCCATCTAAATTTCCCCATTTAATAAAAGAGTTTGTGGAAAAAAAATATTTTCTAGTTTTAGAAACCTTAACTTCAGGGTCAGTGAGGAAATTCTTAACTAAACAGAGTTCTAACAGTAAATCTGCCATGTTATATTTCTGTCTCTCTTACAATTAAAAAAGAAAAGTATAATGAGCCACTGAACAACTTATTCTTGGTGCTGACTGAAACACTTAAAAGATTACTATTTATAACATAAATAGCCTAGAGTGAATAATGTTTAGGTTTCTTTTAAATTCTGTCCCCAGCATTTGCCTTCGCCTACTCTACTGGCATGTTTTGGCTCTTACTTTATTTTTGTCAGAGAAATCGGTTATGTCTGACATCATTTCAGTGCCTTCAGGGCAGAATGCTAGCAACAAAACAGCTGGCCCTCTCCATGACATTTTCCAAGCCCCTATCAAGTGTCTTTGCTGCTAACCAGAGAAGTCATGGATGCAAGACCAGTGAAAGAATGAATTTCAGTAGGGTTCACTTTGAGAAGAAAGATATTACATGCTGTGTACCTAGAATTATCTCCATATTTACAGGTTTCAGTTTCAGAACTGGATATCTTAATCTGTACCCTTGCTTGTTTCAAAACTGATCAGTTTTTATATTAAATGGAGATATTATGGCCAAGGTTCTTTCCAGTAGTCCCCAAACAAAGGAAAATGATCTCTTCAGTCACGTCTCCAGTGTCTGTATCAACAGAAAGACCTTTCTCCACTGACTAGTTGTAGACTTTCAATTTTTTGTGTGGGTGAAGAAAATCACTTTAATCTCTGGAGTCATTTAAAACACGATTGAAGGGACAGCATTACGCAAAACTATGACTGAACTCTTACACATGATTGAATCTGTCATTTTACATCTCCAGTGCATGCCATTAAACAGTGCTTGATGAGGTTTTCTAGATTTCTGAGGTTTTCCTTAGGCTCTATTGATTCTTTTGAAGTTCCCTCTTCCTCATCCCACTAGAAAGCAAGCCAGAATACTCCCAGCCAGCTGGGCTCAGGCATAATTTTTCTTAAGGAGAATTTCTACAGTCCTAGATATCAACAGTTTGAGATAATAGCCCAAGACATCCTTCTCCTTAGGTTGGGTCCACCCTGAATCCTAATAGGAATGTTGATGGTTATGAAAGTTTCCAGAGGAATTTTTCTACTTTTTCCCCCCATAACATTATTGGAACAGTATTGGTGTTTATCTAGCAGAATTTGCAAATTTCCGACAGAGCACTCTTGTCCTTGTGTTCAAATTTAGAGATCACTTCTTAACCATGACTGGAAAAATGGTTGACTTCCCATCACTAAAACCAAAAGAGGGAGTTTTGCTTCAAGAATAATCAGCATGTGCTTTCATGGCAATGGGTGCCTTTGCTAATAGAAAGCTTTGCAGAAAAGGATCTGCAGCTTAAGATTTCTAAGACTGTCCAGTTCGGGGTTTAATTTCTGCTTGACACCCCCAACTTTGTTTTTCCTTCACTGAAATACTCTGAACTTTCCAATTCCTTTCAGATACAGAGAAGAAGGGACAAACCCTATTATTATTTTCCTAGATAAGGCATAATTTACCTACTAAATACCAAGCGTTAACAACCTATTTACTCCTTGCAAGTACAAGGTGAACTGTAGATTTTTCTTTAAATGGCTTCGTTTGTTTAGTCTTGCTGTTTCTCCATCCTTAAGATGAGTCACTCTTAACAGTAAGTATAAATATAACTGAGATTTTAAACTGGCTTTTCTTTGTCAGCATTTCCCCAACTTGTGTACTTAATTGTAGCAATTATTTGAGCAAATCAAGAGAATAGGTTTGAAAATAGGTGGAGTAGAGATGTTGACTGGAGGAAAAGGTCTTTATGTCTCATTTGAAGATGTTGATGCCAAGAGATATTGAACTACCTCAACTTTACTTAACCCCTTTGAGAATCAATGACACTTGGCAGTTTGCTGCAGCACTTCCATCCAGGAAGGGAGCATTGATTCTTGTTCATTTGCACTTTGATATTTATGGAAGGACTGCGAAGAGAAAGGGTGGAAGGACTGGGGTTTGATTTCTCCTTTGAACTCTGGTGAATTTTTCACTCCAGATAAATTTGCCAATTACCACTTGGATATCTCATAATGTTTTCTCTCTGCTCCAGGCAATCAGTGGACAGAACAGAGAGAACTAAGTCTGAACAGAGCATTTATCTTGATAACATTCAGTATGCCAACATTCAAGTTATAAAAAATGCCATTCCAATTACTCTAATCTCTTTTAATTTGTTTCAGCAAAGCCAGCAGTGTTAATGTTTATAATACTGCAGATAGCCAGGTACAATAGTATGTTCTTGAATTTGAATATTTAGTATATATTTAGAGACTCTTGAATATTGGAATTGAGGATGTATGACCTAATACAGCATCATGTAGCATTTTATCTAGACTAGTTTGCCTTATATTCTGCTTCCAGTCAAACTGTTTTACTAATTTATTTTAAATTGTCCTCACATCAGTTGATACTCACACAACAGAGCACTTCTCCTTGCATCAGTAACACACTTTTTCCAAATGCTGTTTTTATGGGTACTAACTAGATAACATTAATTTGTTCTTTTCCTTTTTATCTCTGTAAACCTTATGCATCCTGGCTTTTCTGTTTGGAAAGATAGATCCCAACACTGTTGGACAATCTGAAATCTTGGTTTTATCATCACTCAATGGCATATGCTGGGCCTTTTACCAAAATTGTGATTCCTGCTGTGGATAGCTCTCATACAGAGCAATTAATCTGTGATCTCAGAATATTGCAAAACAGCTAGCAATAAATTTCACTGGACGATAACTCCAGGACTTATAGAGTTAGGAAACTTTAGGAGTTAAGATCTAGAGTCAGTTCCCACACAAATATTTTGTATTATGTCAGTAATTAAAAATTATAAATTAAAAAATTATTAATAATTAAATTTAACAGTATCATCAACACCATAAATAGTAGTTAATAACAATAATACTACATAATTTAAGACTAAAAAATATAATAGTAATTTGAGTAGTGAATGTTTATTGACTTAGTAGTTCAAAGAGATAAATTAGATGAATGTTGCTGTAGTGACTTATCTTCTTGATCTGTGGGGTGTGACTCATCTTACCAAATTCATCTTACTCAAATACATGTCTGAAATGTATATGCATGCATCTGAGCTTAGGTTGTCATTACATGGGGAAGAGAAACGGACACTTCCATGACACAATCAATTTCCTCCCAAGGTAAGATAAAGTATTTCCCAGTGGCTATAGAGAAAGTCTAGATCTAAGGCCCAAATCTTGACATTTTCAGTTAGAATAAATGAAACCTATCACAGTCTTCTGTAAGACACAAATCAAATAATTTTCATATTGTCTCTCCATAGAACAATTCTGCAAAATACTTCTCATGTGAATGCTTTACCAAGCATTTCAATGTATGATCTTCTCACTGTGATCGATGTTAGTAGTAAACTATGTGATCATGCTCAGAATTACTTAATGCAAATCATCTCCAAAACTGTTTTCTCAAAATCATTTTGTCTGTTCATGGCCAGAGAAGCTGTGCATTAAGGTTGAGAAGTACAGGATTTAACTCACTATTGTCAAGTAATACCTCTCCAAAATCTTGCAAAAAGGTGAAATCAATCTAATTGTTCACTGCATTTTCAAAACATCCAATATAGTGGGGATTTGTTTCTGAAGAAGTGTGTGTGTATGTCTGTGTATGTGTGTGCACTCACATGCTTGGAAGAGGAAGATACTTGTTTATACATTAATGAAACCATTAACCTCCTTTGGCAGGTTCTTATCGGCCAAATGTTCCCTAAGTTCATCTGAAATGACCAACTAGGCCTTACTGAGGTCTTGCAAGTCCATGTGTATTAATATCATGGGTTTCTGGAAATCACTGCAAATTTAGATACTAGTCCAATGGAAAAATGAAGTTAGACCACCCTTGTATATTTGAATTATCCTATATGCCAGTGTTATTTCTCATAAGCTGAATATGCATACTGAGAAAAATTTGGCCTTTAAGGATAGAAAAAAGATGGTATAACACTATCTCTCCATAAATCTGTCCTTATCACTGTGGTTTGCTATAATATCCTCTCTTTTTACAACTATGAATTTTAAAAAGTTACGAGAAGTAAAAAATTTTCATGGAGCATAAATAATGTAGATTGATTTCCCACAAGGAGTTACCATAGCAGACATGGTAATGAAATGGCTTCAGTTTGGAACTAAACGTCCCCCAAGCAGCAGATGTAAATGCAGTAGAAACCTCTGCACATCATGTGTGAAGCTGAAACGGCAACACAAATTTTCAATTCCATAAACACACACTTTCATCATGAGGTGAAGGAAAGGAAATCTTTCTTCATGTCTAGTTTAGTTTTTTTTCTTGGCTTGGAGGTAGATGACCTCATTTATTGCGCAGAATTTCTGCTGTCACACATCAAAGTTCCTGTGTGTTATCAGCTTGGTGTATAGCAAAATTTTAACTCCAGAGCAGTGGCTGTAGAAATGTTGAATATCCTTTTTTTATTAAAAAAAAATTCCTTTATCATTTGGAAATTGCATGCCTTTCCATTGTTTGCCTTTTGAGATCTGAAATAAAAAAAAACAACCAAAAACACCAACCCAGAAGAAAAGATCTTATTCTTTACAATAGAAAAAATACATCACTGGCTGCTGCATTTCTTGGGCTTTTTCTTGAGAGAGTCTGGAAAAAAAAATCTGTGCTGAATTAATATCTCTGAGGTAGGCAGCACAGCAAAGGAGAAGTCTAATTGTTACAGAAAAGGGCAAGGAGCTTAAATCTTTGTCTTTGGTCATAAAATTTACACAAAGAAAATATGTTCCAGAGGTCAAAGGATTAAGATGAGAACATACTGAAAATAGTTCAGCATTGACCTGGAGGTATCCTTCGTTATGTCTTCACACTGTTGTGCCTCAGAGTGTTGTAGAAAAAAGTGACTGAGGTTGAACAGAGAGCTACCAAGAGCTGTCTAGGTATTACAATGAGACCCAGCAATTCATAGTATTCTTACTTTCTATCTATCATGTAAATCCACAGCAGATACACGTGTTAAATATTGCTGAAGATGTAGCCTTATAAACATTAAAGATTTAGTGTCAAGGTACTTAAATTGCCATGAGACTTTGATAGCATCAATATGGTTGGTTTTTTTCTTTAACAGAGTGTAAGTAGGGTAACCCTTTCTTACTTGTTAAAAAAAAAAAGAAAAAAAGAAATAATAAAGTATGGGGTGGTTTGAATATGCAGTTTTCCTATTCTTCTCTGGATTATTTGCTGTTGATATGCCTTGCTTGGCTGTCCTACCCTTGTTACACCCTAAAAGGTAGTGGCATTTGCAGAGAAGAGGAAAACACGCCAAGATTTCCTCCCCTCCACGGTTGCTGCCCCCATTCCTATATGCATCATGGTAGAGTTGGTTTTGAGCCCAAGTCAACAAGTTCAGTGAATTTTGGCCTGACAGCTAATAGCCCCAACACCTTGTGCCTCTGTGCTGGGTGCAGACCAACACGCTCCTTTCCTGGGAGCTCAGACCTGGGAGGGTTGAAGGCTTCAGGGTACGAGACATGTTACAGGCTCCAGATGTAAGAGAGCTGTGGATGAAAGGCTGCTGTGTTTGCATGACACTGTCTGAGCAGTGTCATGGACAGTCCAGCTGTGGACCATGGAGCTGGCAGTACCCAATAAATGCCAATCTGTTAATTACTTAAGTTTGCTGAGAGTACTCAGCAAGACAGCACTAAGCTGTGGATGTGAAAATGAATTATTGAAGATCTTTCCCAAGATGTGTATCTGTTATTTTTCAACATGTTGGAGTTCTATCATAGAAACTCAGTGTATAATTAGCATGCCAAGTGGTTGCAATCACCTTGTGTAATGAAAAGAGACATTCTCCTGGCATTGCTTATGATAATTATGATGCAGTAAACTTCTTTTGGCTGATGCACCATGCTAAGGGTTTTGAGTCGACAAAGGTGGCAGAGCTGCAGAGAGGTAGCTTGCAACTTATCATGGAAGTTTTGAACTGCCTTACCTTTCTGTGAAGGCTGCCTAGAAGTAGCATGTGCCATGAGGCCTGGTGACCCTCAGTCCTGCTCCAAGAATCCCAGCTCATGGAAGGCTCCTGATACCTGACTGCTGGGTAGGAAATCGGACATAGTGGATTAGAAAGAGGTTCTTAAAATAAGCTATGTATATATGATTGTCATTTTCTGTATATTCTATACATCTTTCCTGCTCTTCAGCTGAATCGCTGATTGTGTCTATATATGTGTAGTACAGAGCTGGGGTTTCACCCTCCATTTATTTCATCTTGATTGGCTCCTACCTTTGTAAAAATAAGGCATCTTGTATTATCCTTTGTGAAGGCTGATTGATATCTGAAATGTCATATTCATTACTTCATTGCTATTTTCCATAAATCCTACAGGTGATATTAAAGTAACTGTTAAACAGGCAGTGATTTGACTTTCACTTGAAAAATAATAATTCTGATATCATATCCAAAAATAGCTATGTTTTGAAAGCAAGCTAATAACAACCATGCTTTTCTTTTATCATGATCCATAATCCCATTGTATTAAACAAATAGCCAAAAAAAAATTTTCATAAAAATAGAAGGTACAAGATGTAATTGTTGACTCAGTTTGGCCTGAAGGAGTAAAACCCTGTTTCAGCCAAACAAGATATTATCAAATTTTTATTTCTTGCATTTTGTCACTTATGACTAATCTCTGGCCGATCCAATTATCATTGTAAATACTGCAACAGTTTTCAAAGCTTATTTCACATAATTTAGTCCACTTCACCTGTACGATATGCAAAAATAAAACAACTAGTAAATTGAAGAAAGAAGCACTACCAATACTTTAAGAAAGTTAGGATTGAAAACTAATTTGCCCGGAAAAAAAAAGAAAAAGATGAAATAAGGGAGAAGGTAATGGAATCTGAATTAAATACCAGGTGAAAGAAACACCCATGTGAAAACTCAGAACTCTTTTCCTGCACAGAAGACTATAGAGACCCTATTGATTCTTTTCAGGCAGAAGGAAGTGAAAATATAATAGACTGGAAATAAATTCAGTAGCACATCATAAGATTTAAAGTTTTGGACACTTGAAAAATCTATTATTTTGGTTGGTTAGAGGTACTTTGGTTTGTAGTAGCTGTAAAGCTGCAGCTGTAAAGCTGTCTTGGCAATTCTGAAAGTCTTTCACTTGATAATCAAAGACGGATATGATGGCACATGAAAGCAAGAGCTTTGACAGTGACACTCCTGGACTCTGTTTTTCATCTCAACAAATGTCCTGATCTTTCACTTCATCTGGATACGTAAACCTAATGCAACCCTTTTTCATCTCTTTGGGTGGAAAAAGAAGGATGTTTGGGCTGCTGTTAACCTACTTCCATTACCCCAACATCTCTGCACTGGACTGCTTGGAGAGAAACCTGCAACTCATGTCAGGACTACTCTGCTTTCTGCTTCTTAAAGCTGTTTTCTGAAGAAAACCATGAGCAAGTTCTTCAAAGATGAATATACTAACCAGATAGTTATAACCATATGGTTTTAATTTAGCCTACTTGTCTGTTATCTATTAGTCCTCAGCTCCTGATGCTCCTCCTTGTCTGTCACTTTTTGGAGGACTAGGACTGGAAAGTGCGTGGTCGTTAAGAGCAAATGTCTCCTCCACATTAGCACTAATCTCTTCCTGATCAGACTCTGTAATCAAAGTAATGCACAAGTCCTCCTGCAGTGCAGTGACCAGTGTCCTTGTTATGTCATCTCTTCTGAAATACTTTGGTTTTCTTTTGAAAGCAGTTGACTTTGTCTTCCTTTATTTTTTCAAAATACTTTTAAAAACAAGTAATTGTTGTATTGTGAGCTCTAAGAGTGCCTCTAAGGAACTCATCACCAATGAAAAACAAAAAACCCAATCAAACAGACAACCAAACAAACAAAACCCCTCTTGTTCTGACAATTAATATCTAAAAAAAAATTAAAGCTTAGTCTTCCTGATTAACAGGTTACTCTATGCTCTTGCCGCTGAACTCGGAGACAACTTGACCTCCAAGATATTTGTGGTTGGTTATTTAAACCAAATTATTATTAAAGTCTGATATGGTGGATAACAGATAGTCTATTGTCTATTAACTTTTTTTTCCCTTTTTTTAATAAGTAAAGATTAAACCACATAGGTCAGAGAAGAATTAGTAAATCCTTCCCTCTATGGTGCACATTATCTGAATATAGTGCTTTACTGCACACTATTTGAGTAGATAATGCATTTTTATTCCAGGAGCATGCTAATCTATTTTTAATCTTTTTTATTCATAGAAACATGGGCATTTCGAAAAAAAATCTGTGCCTAAAGTCTTCAATTTGAGTGACTCATGCTAGCTACCAATATATCTGTACTTTGTGGTGATTTTAATAACCAATAATCTCTGTTTAGCATTCAATTTTAACTTGTATATTTGCTAGGATAAAGGGCTTTTTGTACTACACTAGTTAAAAATCGGATTTCCATAAAGCTTAAATACCTACATTAAGAGGCTTTGTTGAAGTTTATATAACCTTTAGATTGCTAGATGTCTTAAAAAAATCTGTTTAAGAGAGCTTTTTTGGATTATCTGATGATTACTATATATTTTGTGATTTATATTTTGTGATTTTTTTTTTTGCTGTTAGTTTCTCTCTACATTATAAAGCTGCAGATAGGGAGAGAATATTATTTTCTTGTATCTTGCTCTAAATAAGCAAAAGGCAGTTGGTTAATTGTCTAAAACTGTATTGCAAGCAAGTACAGGGGAAAATGTTATACCCATTTTGCTTAACTTTACAGAATCTCATCAGGCTAAATACTTGCTTTTACATTAGCTATGGATGATTATAGTAGCACATAATACAGCACTTAAATTTTTTTCAGTCTTTTGGGTTTCAGTGATGATCAGGTAGGAGTAAGCAATTGGCTGGAATGACTTATTTCTATCCTTTTCCTGTGAGACTGTAATGCCAGCAGATAATATATTAGGAAAAGGTTAGTGGGCAGTTGGCTGTATTGACCATGTAGTGCATGTAGAAAAGACAACTGTTCCTGAAATTGCAAAAATAGTCATGTAGCACAGTCCTTTCTCCACAGTAATGACATTTAGGAGGGATTTTTTTGCATGCATATTAAGATAATCAATAACAATGAATTATGCATGAGTGAGAACACATACAACCACCACCCAGATACGTGTATGGCCTGAACAAAGATGTCTAGGCAAAGACACCCTATGCAAAGATCCCAATAAAATACAAGTACGTTTTCAACAGACACTGAATGTGAGTGCCTGTGCAACAATTGAAGAATAGTACTATTAAGTCAATGATAATACATTCAGTAAATGTGCTTTTAGGAACTTAAATCTTATGCTGCTCACTCCTTGGTATAAAAAGACCCTTACATGGCATAAATTCATTCTCTATCTACTGCAAAGCTTTTACCTTGCAAGAATTTTCTTTTTATTTTTTATTTTTTTTCCTTTACAGGAATGTCTGACTGACACAGACTATGACAAAGATTTGACAGCATGACCTGAACCACACCAACACCTAAACCCTTGTAGCACCTAAAAATATCCATCATCATCTAGCTTTTGGGATGATGTAACTTAACAGTGGCAACTGAAATGGTTGTCCAGGTAGAGGTGGTTTTATTTATCTCGCAGGATATTTTAATTTGACATAAATAAAATCTTATGTTACTATGTGGGTCTAAGGTGAGAAGAATCTATTTGTGAAAGCATGCAACATTTTTTATTAGCTGGTATGTCTGAGCAAGAAATGAGTCATCATCTTGCAAGTACTTTATGCTTTTTCTTCACTTTAGGATTTTAATTGACAAAATACTTCAGTTCTTATTGACAGCAAATACTAGATATTATTTGTTTTCCCCACCTCCTGAGCTAAACTGAGCTAAATCATAGTTTTAATTACTTCCCATTCAAGCAATATTTGGCATTTATCACTACTATTTAAAACTGTTGTACTTGAATCTACCTGCTAATTTTTGCTGTCAAATAAATCACTGTGGAACAGGAATATGTCAACCTATGGCAAGGAAAGGGAGATATTAGATGGGTTTTTTTTTACTACTCTATTAAAAAGTCACCAGGTAAAATGTAAAATAAATGTTGGGACCAGCATCAAGGTGTCACCTGAAAACTGACTGTTTCGGTGGTTTCAATACAGAGGTATATCTACATGTCTCAGGTCTCTGGCTCAGCAAATCTCAGTTATTATTTCTTTATTTTGCACACCTGGGTTGTTGAATCGCTCTTCAGAGCCCAATCTGCATGTTATAGATTTTTCTGGGACAGAAATGACTGAACCTTGGCTTCCAATTTTCTAGGCAAATTCCCTATATTCTTGCATATTACCTAAAAAATGAGCTCAGCCCCTGTCCTGAAATGAAACTAATTAGAAACACTGCATCTTGCAAGAAGCTTAACCTTATTGTAGAGTGTTTTGGGATAATGTCTCAGAACTCCAGATGCCCGCGAGAGTCTAACGTAGGTGGATAAGGGGATACATTCTGCATTTTAGTGTCTCCCAAGGCACCTGTATGCCTTGTATGGATGGGGAAAAGGGCTGCAGTACCAGGTCAGGGTTCCACTACAATTTCCTTGGCATGATTTTGCTAGACATCAGAATGGCAAAACTCATCTTTCTCAAATGCAATAGATACGCTGAATGAAGACATGGTTGTGTTGTTCAGTGATTGTTTTGCTGGTTTATGTAGTGTCACTGGCAGGATGAACTAACAACCATTAGTTGAGTCAACATTGAGACGAGACGGATGCGACATACACACACAGACAACACACACACACAGAGTTTCATGAGCCAAAGCCCAAAAGATCCACTTTACTGTTTTAACAAACTCTTTTATATCTTTCTTAGGATCATGTGTCCATACATAATTGGTTCACTCAAAGACCAACAGTTCATTATTGGATAACTTTTTCTTTCTTTCTTCTATGCTGAAACTTCAGTAACTTTCCTCTGCTGGCAGTCTGACAGCTCCTTAATCTTGTTGACTCCCTTCTTCTCAGGACTCTTAGGCCTCTTCAAAGATACATGGATATCTGCTCAAGGTCAATGTTAAGCTCACATTCCTATCCCTTGGACCAGACAAGGTCCCCACAGGAAACCTTCTTCTACTGTTGAGTTTTTTTGTTTGTTTTTAAATAACAGCTTCTATAACCCCTGTCAGTGTGGTTATTAAGACTTGCCCAGCTTGGCCACGTCATTGAACAGTAGCAATTCTACCCAGCACATGCCTGGGTAGTAGAAAATGTAGGGGCAAAAGAAAGGGAGCTCTGGATGTAGGCACTGTTGGGCTCAGGTGGCATTGCTGTCATATGTACCCCTGATTTGTTGGAAGTGTGATAAATCCATCACCTGAGAAACCAAACCCAATATTCCACTTCGGTAATTATTAATCAATATTGTTTAGCAGCAATCCCAACGAAGCCCCATGCTAAGACAGGAAGCCTACTGTACCTTTTGCTGTTCAAAATGAGAACAAGGAGGCCCTACCACTAGCAACACAATGACTTTATCAACACCATCTTCTGCTGTAAGGGAAATGAAAAAAAAACCAAAATGAACAATTCTAGTCAGGAGTAGTGAACTCCTTTATTTTTATGCATTTTCCTCCACAGTAGTTTCATAAGTAGTTTAAAGATTCTTCCAAAGTATGAAAGAAGCATAGTACTCTCATTTTTTAATAATATCTGATTGCTTCTCATTCAAGGTGCGACATAATAGAGAAATTAATTAAACCACTTATCACTGCAGCCATATCTATAATGAATCTCAGTGCCCTAAAACACTCAAAAAGTTGACGCAAGAGCACAAGAAATTGCATTGAAAGGCTGTGAAATTTAGTAACTGCTTGATAAAGGGTAATGATATATCACCCCTATAGTTTTAGGTACTTGAAATAACCCTTTATTTCAACGGTACAGCTGTATTGTCTGGAGGCCTTAGCTGGGACTGAGGCCCATTGCATCATGTGCTATGAAGGCACATAGTACAATAACCACTATCCCACAGAATTCACAGTATTAAAAAGACAGACAGCAGTGTAAGTAAGTGCTGTGGTGCAAAGCTCCTGACTTCACAAATTGCTGCTAAAATCCTCAGCTGGTCACCAGCACCTAACTACAAGGGAAGGAGGGATGCTAGGCACTGCTCTGAAATGCGACTTGCTGACTACTAGTGAAGAGTCAGAGAATCACAGAAAGATATGGGGTTGGAAGGGACCTCTGGAGACCATCTAGTCCAACCCCCTGCCAAAGCAGGTTCACGCAGAGCAGGTTGCACGGAAACGGGTCAACATTGGTTTTAAATGTCTCCAGAGACAGACTCCTCCCTGGGCAGCCTATTCCACTGCTCTGCCATCCTCAAAGTAAAGATGGTCTTCCTCATGTTTAGGTGGAACTTCTTATGTTCAAGTTTGTGCCCATTTCCTCTAGTTCTGTCACTGGGCACCACTGAGAAAAGACCAGCCACGTCCTCCTGAGACCCTCCCTTTAAGTATTTGTAAGCATTGATCAGATCCCCCCTAAGTCTTCTCTTCTCCAGACTAAAAAGACCCAAGCCCCTCAGCCTTTCCTTCTTAAGTCCCCCACTCGTCTTTGAGTGAAAGGATGCACAGAGTGACTTGGAAGACCATGATGGCTCATTGTCCTCTACAGCCATACGACTCTGTAGGGTCAAAATCAAAGGGAACCGCTTCAGTTACTAGGTCCACTCCCTGACAGGTACTGTCCCTAGAGTAACAAAAAGCCCTGCAACACCCTAAAGCATTGACTTCATATGCCACACACTCCAAAACACTTCTTAGCACATGATCAGTATGAAGTTTGCAAACTTCAGTGACTAATAGAAAGAAAATAGAGGGCCAAAAAGACAAGAATTTCTAGAAAGAATTTGTTACCCCTGCAAAACCAAGTTGTCATGCAGTGGCTGCCTGCAGAGTATTTGCTGTTGTATTATAACCTGATACGCACAGGAACAGGGTAGATACAGTAGTCCATTTCAGCCATTTCGGTCCATTTTCACCTCTTCTCTCCTCTCCTTGCCACAGAGGTCATCTTCATATGGGTAATCAACATCATAAAATCAGTCTTGTCTCATTCATTATCTTACTTTCTGAAAGCAAAGAGATCTCTGCCAAATTCCTGCCTGATGGTTAATCGTGGAGAGAAACCAAGACACAGCATAAAGCTATGGTGAGGAGCCTAAGTGTCCTCTGCATATACTTGATCTGAGATCAATCTTTTTGGGACCTTTTCAGCATCTCAAGCTGGTAGCTATTTCATGCTGTCATGATGGAAGGATACAAAATGTGCTCTTCACAATGAGCACATTGGGAACGTTAACAAAATCCAGAATCTGTACGTTGATCACAGGGCTGCTCTGGCTAGTCTGCTGAATTTATTGGAGGATCCTTGCTTTCAATTATTTTTCAATAATACTGCTTTCAATTATTAATACACTCCGTTGTGTTTATCACTTCTACAAGGCAGCCTCTATGGAGCAGCCTCTCCTCCTGTGTCTGTAAAGATTATTTGGTATGAAGCAGTCTCAATAGGTTTGTTATATTCTTTCTTGTACTATTCAGCAATCAGTAGTACGAGTATGCAAGGTTTCATCTTTTCTTGCAGTTAAGCAAAAAGAATGGAGCAAGTTTAGCACCTCTTTCACACAATCTGGTTCATACCCACTTGTTTATCAAGCATAACTCTGCAGAATTCAACTAAACTCCATCTGCCTATTTAAAAAGCAGATGTACAAAAATACCTAACTAGCAGACACAAATTATCATTACTGGCATCCATTTGGCAATTGTAGAAAAAGAAATGTAAAAAGTTCAAGACAGAGAACTCATTTTTAAAAAAAAATCACTAAAGATTTTAGAAATATTTTGCAAAAGTTCATACAAAATGTAGCTTCTCTTCTTGACACCAAGTTTCAAGAAAATTTTGTTTCCATCTTCACATAAGATAGAAAAATACTTTAACTTTATAAACTATCCTAATTAAAAGACACTTAAAAAATATCTGATTGGCTAATACAGAATAACATACTCTATATAGAATTAGCATAAATTCTTCTTTTTCCAGACTAAACATATTCTAGGTTGGTTTATGTCCGATTGGTCTTCTGCCAAAATTGTCCTTGAATTATCAGTATGTACACAGACTTTCAGAGTCTGGACATGATAGATACACTCATGGCTGTGAAAATAAGTTAGTTTTAGTCAACATGAGAAAGAATAAGTTGAAATGGAAATGTCAGTTGAAAAAGATGGATCACATTTGCTTTTAAATTATTCAGCCTGGAGAGTGACAGGAAAAGTTTCACATTTAAAGGACCTTTTGTTTTCTGAAAGTTTTCAGCACCTAACAGTCCTGGGTTGTATTGGAAACTCTCTTGCTTCTTTTAGCTATGCTGTAATTTTCATGAGAGGCAGAGAGCTTGACAATAATACTTACCATGTCATGCAGTTCTTCAAACTGCATGTTCAAACAAAAGTCTTGAACAAATACTAAGGAACTCTCTGAAAGATCAGAAAGGAAATCACAGTTAAACACAGCTGCATCTTAGTTAATATTTTTAAATACATGTATTTGCAAGAGATGTGTAATTTATTCTGGGAGGGGAGAATTCTGCTCTTGCTATGGAGTGCAGTTGTCAGTCAAACCATTTTTAGACCTTGGTCCGAGGCTGTGTCTATGTATAATGTTTTAGATTGACAGGCAAATTCCATCTCTATGCATGCAACAACCTATTTTTGTCTAATGATGTGGGTTTTGATTGACAACTCAACAATGGCAGAATTCAGCCATCCGTGTGCCCTTCTTACACATGGGTTATCTGTTCCTATACCACTCTGTTGTTTTACACACCCAAGCTGTCAATAAAAATGGGTCTACCACTCAATTATAGTATAGTAATATAACTGTTGGCATTGGCTATAATTTCAAGGATCACACAAAAGCATGACAGAGAGAGATGGGAGCAAGTTTGAAATGCTTGGTAATTGCCCAGTTCAATGTGTCTTACTACTCACATCACATTTGTACACCGAATGCAACGTGTTGGATAATTACAGCAAACCCAAACAGCTCTGGCCTGTATCAGGAATAGTATGACCAGCAGGAGTAGGGAAGTCATTGTGCCCCCATACTCAGCACTGGTGAGGCCTCACCCTGAGTACTGTTTGGGGCCCCTCAGTACAGAAAGGACATTGAGGTGCTGGAGTGTGTCCATAGGAGAGCCACCAAGCTGGTGAGGGGTCTAGAGAACAAGTCCTATAAGAAGAAGATGAGGGAAATGGGCATGTTTAGTTTGGAGAAGAGGAGGCTGAGGGGAGACCTCATTGCCTTCTACAACTACCTGAAAGAAGAAAAACCTGTAGAAAGGTGGGGGTTGGCCTCTTCTCCCAAGGGAATAATGACGGGACCAGAGGAAATGGTCTAAAGTTGAGGCAGGGAAGGTTTAGATTAGAAATTAGGAAAAATTACTTCACTAAGAGAATGGTCAGGCACTGGAACAGCCTCCCCGGGCAGGTGGTGGAGTCACCATCCCTGGAGGTATTTAAGAAACGTGTAAACCTGACTCTTCATGGCATGCTTTTGTGCCCAAGCTTATTGGTTTGTGGGTGACTGTGATATGGTAGGGTGTTGTGTTTTTTGTGGTGTGTGGATTTTTTTGTTGTGTGGTTGTTTTGGGGTTTTTTTTGGTTGGACTCAATGAACTCAGAGGTCCCTTCCAATCATGGTGATTGTGTGATTCTGTGATCATCTACCTGGACTTATGCAAAACATTTGACACTGTCCCATCACAACATCCTTGTCTCTAAATTGGAGAGACATGGATTTGACAGATGAACCACTTGGAGGATAAGGAATTGGCTGGATGATTGATCTCAAAGAGTTGTGGTCAATGGCTCACTGTCCAAATAGAAGCCAGTGATGGTTGGCATTCCTCAGGGGGAATGGGATTGGTGCTGTTAATATGTTTAATATGGACAGTGAGACTGAGTGCACCCTCAGCAAGTTAGTTGGCCGATGACACCAAGCTGAGTCGTGCAGTTGACATGCTGGAGGGAAGGGATGCCATCCAGATGGACCTGGACAGGCTTGAGCAAACCCCATTAATTTCAGCAAGGTGAAATGCAAGGTCCTGCACATGAGTCGGGTTAAATGAAGGCATGCTGCCCAGGGAGGTGGTGGAGTCACCATCCCTGTCTGTGTTTAAGGGCCATTTAGATAGAGTGCTAAGGGACATGGTGTAGGGGATGACTTTGTAGAGTAGGGTAGATGGTTGGACTCGATGATCCCAAGGGTCTCTTCCAACCTAGACAATTCTATGATTCTATGATTCTATGTATAGAGGCTGGGCAGAGTATGAATTGTGTGCAGCTCTGAGGAGAAGGACTGGGGAATGTCGGTGGATGAGAAGCTCAATGTGACCTAGCAATGTGTGCTTTCAGCCCAGAAAACCAGTTGTATCCTGCATTAAAATAAGCATGGCCAGCAGTTAATTCTGCCACTCTACTCTACTCTACTCTACTCTACGCTGCTCTATGCTGCTCTACTCTAGTAAGACCCCACCTGGAGTACTGAATCCAGCTCTGGAGTCTCCAACATAAGAATAACATGTGACTTTTGGAGTACGTCCAGAACAGGGTCAACAAAGATGATCAGAGGGCTGGAACGCCTCTCCTGTGTAGACAGACTGAGAGGGTTGGGGTTGTTCAGCCTGGAGAAGGCTCTGGGGGGACCTTTTAGGGGCCTACCAGTACTTAAAGGGAGCCTACTGGAAAGACAGGAAGGGTATCTTTATCGAGGAGTGTAGTGATAGGATGAGGGCTAATGGTTTTAAACTGAAAGAGAGGAGATTGAGATTAGATATTAGGAAGAAATTCTTCACTATGAGGGTGGTAAGACATTGGAACAGGTTGCCCAGGGAAGTTATGGATGTCCTATCCCTGGAAGTGCTCAAGACCAGACTGGATGGGGCTTTGAGCAACCTGGTGTAGCGGAAAGTGATCCTGTCCATGGCAGGGCATTGGAACTTGATGATTTTTAAGGTCCCTTCCAACCCAAACCATTCTATGATTTTATGATTTATCCAAGACAAACCTTCACATCAATCAGGAGCAATCCTGCCAACCCCAGTCCGATGTTTGTTTCAGTTCTTATTCTATAGACATCCTCTGAGCTGCTGAAAGGGCAAAAGGAATGAAAAGAATGAAAAGTTCACCTTGTCATTATCATTTGGGGGAAAACATCTTTATCATCAATACTGTGAAAAAAGAGTTTGGGGTAAGAGAAGAGTGAAACGCAAAAAGTATGGACAACAGTAGGAAAGGCTGGTACTGGCAGCACATTACCAAAGACATGAGTGAGTGCCAGAGATTAATTGTCTTGCCTGGGAGAACATCAATCACAGAGTGGATAATACTAATAGGGATTTAGCTTGGAGGAGAGAGGCCTCAGCAAACTGTCCCTTGTCCTTTGTCACACTTAGCTCTCAAGGTCACCCCTAACAGGGAGTCTGACATCTCTCCTTGGTGAATGAATGATTCGGTGGTGAAAAGAGGCTGATGGAATGTCAACAGAATAGCAGTAAATAATGGGATGGCTAACTGCTAACTGCCTAGCATTTTTGTCTGGATGTTTCTTATAAAACCAAAAGAAGAAATGCATAAACTTCAAGTCCCAGAAGCACATTTTCAAATGCAGGTATGTAAAGAAACAAAGCTAATATAGAAATTTCTAAATTAGTTCATTTGTTTTCAACAGGTGCAGAAAATGAACTGCTGAAAATTCTCAGGTTTGTATCCTTTGCAGAGGATGTAGACTAAAATTGTTTTGTTTTTTGTTAAGATTTTACTGTGTTGTGGGAAAGATGATTCTGTGGCCAAAGAGAACATGTAATTTTGAATATATTCCACTTTTCATAAATGTCAGAGAGAATATTTCCATCCTATTACATTTCTATCAAGTCACATGATACTTTACAAAGTTGAGCTCCTGGTGGAAGGCATCAACTTTCTTTCTTAGAAAGTGTTCATCTTGCAAGAGCATTTGGGATTTTTTTTTCAATTCATTGCTTGATTTATTCTTTTACAGTAAATCTTGACCTTCTAGGAAGGTTGTGAAGTTTAGGTTCAAATATGCAGAAAAGGTTTTAACACCTTTAGTGATCACTAACAGCTGTTAAAATAAGTAAATAAATAATTATATATTGTAATAAATTGCTTGCTTCAAAATTTAGCTTCAAAATTTCATTCAGTTCAAGCAAAAAGGTTTTCTTTTATTCTTTTTTATTAATATCTTGAGTATAAATTACAGATTTATCTCTTGGTAATAAAATTTTAAGCTGATGAAAGCTAATGGAGGTGAAATAATTAAATTTGACAACTGTCAAGGAACTCAAAATTGCACTGAGGCATAGATAAATTTGGTACTATTCCCTCAAGACATTCAGAATTTATAGTGAGAAATGTTTTTGCTAAATACTGCAAGAGTTTAAGTAGAAGGAAAAGCATTTCAGCAAATAGATCTGAGTCAGTTCTGTCACTGTGTTATATAAGAAGGTGTTCTGTCTTTTCATTTCCTGGAATTGCTCAGAAAATGAAAACAAAATAATTTAATCACATCAGGCTTTATTTATGTTCGCCATATATATTTATAGTACATATGAGGGCTTGTACTCATCTCTTAAAGTGAACCAAATATTGCTTAAAGTGAATGGAGAGATTAAGAATTTTCACAAAAACTAATGAAACCAACTATGTTTACATGCTAAATATTGCTGAATGATAATGTTAATTTGGTCTACCAGTTGATCTACATGCAGACTAAGAATTTAACATTTCTGACATTAAGAAAAAAAATTAATATGTTAGCTCAAATAGTAGAAGTCTATGCTTGAATTACAAGGTCTAATCCCTCTGCATAATCCATCCCTTGTGAAGCAGAAAGGCTTTTTCTCCATGAAATACATCTTGAATTTAATTGTTTGCTAAAAAATCTGGTGGTTTTTTGCAATGGTGCCCTGGATGATACGATGATGATGTTTTTCTGGATAGAGGTTTTGGGGGCATAAGAGTAGCTGATTATGAAACTTCCTTTGCCCATGCAATCTTTTACTGGTTTTATAGTTTTCCTTCTCAGTATAAACCCAAACATTTCCAAACAAAAGACATTCACAATGAAGCCTACTTACATTGTGTTTCAAGCAGCATGGTAATGACCATCACTCCAGCTGGGAAGCAGCAGCAGGTCTTGAGCAAGTGTTATGAGGAGGGGTTTAAGATACTGTAAATTCCTTTGCAGTGAAAATGGAAACTTATCAATGAGCAAAGGATGTGTACTCAAGTATCTGTGAATATAAAGTAACTGAGAGTAAAATAAATGATATTTGGTATTCATGGAAGATTGTATCAATCAAGTATGAACAAGCTGTACCATACAGCCATTGCTTAGCATGACAGATATTCATCAAGAGATTATCTAGAAACAGTGGCATTAATTAATTAAAAGGTAGCATGTGCTGGAACATAGCGCATCATCTGGATCAAGGCACAAATTTAAAACAACATGCTGAATTGTCTCTTGTTTTTACCTAGAAAGCTTGTGTAATACTTATCACTATATTATTTTAAGAACAGGTAAGACAAATATTGACCAGGAATGACAGAATTACATCTGATTTTATGCTGGTTGAGGGGATGCATTACAGAGCCACTCCAGCCCTGGTTTCTACTTTTCAGGCTGGTCTGTGGATCCACATCAGAAGGCTCAGAGTGGGCTCTGGACAGTTCACATGCTCAAGGACTCCTGGAATTTGTCTATAGCTATCCTATGATGAGCAAGCATGGATAGTTTTTCATATGGATTAATAATACAAGCATTTCTGATCCAATCTAGTTGAAAAAGTATTTTCTTGAGTGTTCTGTTTACCTTCACAACTATTAATTCCAGTAAAGTGTTTATGCTGGGCTAGAAAGAACTCGCAAACAAACGCTGTTGAAGTTCTGTGATCTTGTTACTGTCTGGGAGATTCATTGATTGTTATATGCATATTCTAGTGAAGCTGGGAAGTAGCTGGCAGGTACATGCTGACCATACTATTGTTATGTTTTTCTGATTATTTATTTTGTCTCCCAACTGTCTCTATTTGTTCTTCTGCTGGAAAAACAATGTTCATCTTGACTATATTGAAACCACCTATGTTCAGATGAGAAAGGCAAAAGAGAAGAAGTAGTAGGTGCTTTGTCTCCTCTGGCTGCCACCTTGATATTTTAAATCTGGTTGTTTGGGTTTTTTTAGAAGGAAATAAGTTCTTGTGTATATCTCCTGATGACCTTCTTTCATGAAACAAGCTCTATGAATGATTAGCTCTAAAAAATTAACAAAGAGATAAAAAATCAAAACCACGACAACTTTAATAGAGATTCATAGAGTGGAAAGAGGTAGGATATACTGAAGAACCAAGATTAAGAGGGCAAAAATAATTTGGGAAATTTTGTGAACAATGCAGAATGGCACAGGAATCCCATAGGCTGTGCACGCCTGCCAGCTCTGTGCAGATTTCTTATATACTCTGAAATGTCTTGACTAGTATCAAATACCTGTTAGAAAGATGAATCATACTTCTCCAGTGCAGACACCTCCAAGTGAGCAATCACCTCATGGCTGTCTCTGTAGTCAATAGAGAGCTCCAGATACACATCTTAGTCTGTGCTGACTACAAAGAAAGATGAGAATAAGTAGCTGAAATCCTGATCCTATTCTGTAATTGAATGAGATGAGCTACATTTGGGCCGCACGTCTCAAACATTTTAAAAATCAATGCAAGTGCCTAGAAAGTGCCTAGAAAATAGGCACTTTAAAGCTATGGTTATTAATGAAGATTGAATTAAAATGTTGCTAGAGTCTTCTACTAAGATAAAGACAGAAGATGTAGAAACATGCTTGTCTCATTTGCTGTATGTGGGAAAGGAGAAATGATTTGAATTACAGCAAGAGTGATTTATATTAGCTATCCAGGAAACTTTTCTAAGAGGAGGGAGAGTTAAACATTAGAAAGGGTATGTTGTGGGAAATTGCACTGCTTCCCACAAAAAGCAGCCATGGGAACAACATGAAAGTGTTTCTTTCAGGATCAGTTAGACACCAGGCTAGCAGTTTTCAGGTAGTGATTGAGATGATCTTCTGAATCTCTGCCATTTTACTGTTTCTGCAGTTAAATTCATATCAGACTTGCAAATCATTGTTTAAGATATTGCTTCAGTTTTTCTTTGATCGTTGAAAAGATGTGTGACTTATTGCTTTAGAATCTTATGTATTTTTATGCTCCCAAACATTTAAAGTGAGATCAAACCAGATAGAAAATGAAAGCAGATTATATTTCTTACCTACTTCGAATTTGTATACATATAGTTTCTTCCCTGGAATCCCTAACCCCTTTGATTTTGAACACAAACTAAAAACTTATCCTTTCATTTGCCCCCGAACCCCTACTATGATTATTCAGGTTATTTCCAGTATAACATCTCCCTTCTCTTCCCTATTTCCTGTAGTTAAATCACCTGTTGTAACCATTCCTGCACTGTTGATGTTAAAAATTACTTTCTCTTCACTCAAGTTATCTCAAGTGTATTTAACATGAAACCATGAATGTCAGATGATAGATTTCTACCAAGAAGACAGATTTTAATTTCATTTTCATTTTCATTTGCAAGCAGAGTGGAGGATACAGAGGAGTCTGAGGTTTATACACAACTTGCTATGTTTTATGAAAATTCTACACTGATTTACCTTCAACTTGTTTGGATTTTATATCATTACATAACTTAAACTTAGAAACTTCTGTGAAGACCATTTCATTTTTCCTAGTGAAGACCTTGCTGATGAAACATGTTGGAAAAAAAGTATATGGCTAGCTTTCTTTAAAACTTTGCTCTGGTTCCTTTTGTTGATAAAGGCAACAGTGCTTCCAGAAGTGTCAGCTGCTCAAGGTTGTATCCTTCATCATGAAAGTGGTGAGAGTATGTTCTTCATTCAGCCTTTTAACTGGACCTGCAGCCACATAGTGGTATTCTTGCAGGTAGGTTGAAGGAATGAGGTGAAGGCTGGCACTCTAGACAAGATGTTCTAAGGTAAACCATCAAGATGCAGAGTCAAAAGAAGAGCAGATAATATTTTGAGGCTTTTTTTTCAGATCTATACCTCAAGGATGGCTCATCTTCTTCCATGATGTACAAAGCACTGACCAATCATTTCATCACATCTCTCTATATTACTCATCTGTGAGTATTTAAGAGCTAACAGTGGCTCCAGAGACTGGGATGGAGATTGTAAGTAAGTCATATATTTACACTAAATGAGGAACTATTACTTGTCTGTAAGCCACGTTGGGACTTGATGTAGGCTTCTTTCTTAGTGCAACCACATGCTGTGTGTTTGATTTGTCGTCTTGGTTTTTTGCATCTTTGGGGAAGGCTCTGTGTGCCTCTTTGCACTTGACTTAAGCACAGGAAAGTGCTGACACTGACTGAAGCCTCTGAGTGCCCTCTAACTTATATCTTATGAGTTGTGAGCCTTTTGGAAGAGTTGTATTTCAGCTCATCTTTTTTTCCAGTCTGTATTCCTGGCTTTTGAAGTCTGTAGTGCTCTTATAGGTTTGACTATTCAGTCCTGTGAATAATAGCTTTCACATGACACTCGAATTACTGCATTTCCTCTTACAGTGTGTACAGTCAGAAACCTTGAGGAAAAAAGAGGCAATATGACATGGTCATGAAAGCTTTTATATTTTCAAAGGCCAATTCCAAAAGTTGTCGTGGGCTAACTGCCACATTGAATTAATACAATGAGTTTCACACACTCTAAAATTTTTTTATGCTGCATTTGAAAAAACTGTAAACCTTTTATGGATATCACTATCCATTTTTAATCTAAATGACAGCAATCTGAATATGATAACTTTGTGATTTTGCAGCTCATATATTCCAAGGAAATGTATCTCCATTTCTGTACACACCTGTAAAAGTTGTATCTGTTTTCAGGATGTAGGAACCCCCATACAGGACAGAACAAGGTACAATGTCCTGTATTACCCAGTTTTTATTTCTTCCAAGCATGGCGAAAGCTGTAACATAGAGCTATATGAAAAAAAACATGCTGATCGTTGTTGCACAGAAACTACCAAGTATTTTCTGAGATAAGACAATTTAGAAGGATGATAGATGTAGTTGATCTTAACTCTAGAGAATTGATTATATAGCCTTTAAGGGCTCCTCTAACACCTTTTTTTTTTTTTCCCAAGTAGCAGTATTTTTCCTGTTTGCAATGTCTGTAAGAGTGTCTAATCCTTCTTGGAATTCTGCAATAATTTGGAAAATAAAGGTATTGTGAAGTGTTCCAAACACAGAATCATAGAATACTAGGTTGGAAGGCACCTCAAGGATCATCTGGTCCCACCTTTCTTGGGAAAAGCACAGTTCCTAAGGAAACATTTCCACTTATCCTGTCTTCTTTACTTTGCTTTCCTTTCTTTTCCTTTTTGTAAGATAGTGCGAATGTAGGAATGTCTTGCCTTCATTTGCTAAATAATTTATTAGTTTGTGTATCTCTTTCTTATGCCCCGCTTCTCTCAATATCAAATACTGTCACATATCCTACAAACACAATGACAGCTTTTAAGGATTGGAAAGTTCTTCTCATTTAATTTACCCTTCAATATTAGTCTAATCACTTTCTAATCCACCCTTTTTGGCTGTCTATGATTAGTTATCCAAATCCAATTGCTTTTATTTCCATTTAATCAGTTATTTTATGGTCCAAACCAAGACTGTAACTTATGAGAGCTGATTTTCCAAAGGGTTTAAAATTAAATTAATTAATTTAATCTAATCTCTCCAAGATCTTTTGGGATGTTGCTTCCTACACCAATTAGCCTTTCAAATTACTGTCATGTGTTTTTTAAGAAATTTCCTCTTATCTTTTAGTTCTTATGCACATACCTGTTGAGTTCATGGCCCCTTTGATAGTCGAGTGAGTTTGTAAATCATGGCCCAGGTATTGCTGCTCTCCCTTTCTATTAATTGATTCTCCTCTGAAAGTTGCTTGCAGAACAGGATCACAAACAGGAGGTCAGAGGGTTCTTTGGCATAGAATCATAGAATGGTTCGGGTTGGAAAGGACCTTAAAAGTTGTCTAGTTCCAACCCCACTGTCATGGGCAGGGACACCCCCCACTAGAGCAGATTGCTCAAAGTCCCATCCTGGTCTTAGAGCACTTCCAGGAATGGGGCATCCATGACTTCCCGGGGCAACCTCTTCCAGTGTCTCACCACCTTCACAGTAAAGAATTTCTTCCTAATACCTAGTCTAAATGTATCCTCTTTCAGTTTAAAACTGTTACCCCTCGTCCTATCACAACACATGATAGGCATCAGCTACTTTGAGATAAGTATCTGCCTTACCCTAACTTTTAGCATTAGGCTAAGATAGGCAACATGCACCAAAACAAATCCTTAGTCTTAATTAACATCTTTTATTTTTCTTTGGATAATGTTTGGATACTTTATGTATTAATGCATATATATTTTACATATATAGATAAAAATCAGATTTCTATAAACGTATTTATATAAACATGTCTAAATAAAGGTATATAAAATTGTATTTCCTTAATATTTGCAACACTATTACATGCCTTTGGTAACTGGAATGTTATAAGCTTTACACCTCTACCAGTTTATGATCTTCTGTTTAAAGACTTATTTTGGATTATAGCTTACCTGACTGGCCAGATGAATAAAGTAGCATTTCTGTTTCTTATTATGATTATTTAAGGCAGAAAGAAGAGTTTAGTACAGCACAGAAGAGTGAGAAGCAGGTAGCTCTGCTCCAGTAAGGTTATAATCCTATCTGAGAATGGAAAACGTGGGTGGAGGAGTGAGGGGGAAGAGAACTACACATTGGATGTGGAAGAAACTACCACGCAGCAGACCAGAGGTCACAGTGATATGTCAATGTGATGACTCAGTGTTGTTTTTATGCACCTCAAATGATTCTGTGCCATTAAATATGAATTGCATTTAACTCACTGTGTACAGGAGATTATTTCCCTTTAGTCTTTTTAGAGGCTTTTGGCAGGAAAAGGACAGACACTCCCCCTAGCGTTCTACTATTTAGAACAATATAAAGTTCAATCTCTTTCTTTTTTGGACATTGACTATAATCTTCTTTGATTTGTGACATGTATGCTGATTCCAGCCTGCCTTTTAAAATCCTTTCCACCCCAATTGCTCCAAACTGATTGCACTGAAATGAAATTGGAACTTCCCTATGAAAGTTTCCTTTGAATCAGGAATGGGACCGACTGTAGTAATCATCTGTAGTGTTGTGGGACTTCAGCAGACTGCTCAGGAGTCAGGGGTGTTCAGCAGTATAAAAAGCAGGGACAAAAAGACTGACTCTGCTGGAAGAAACATATTCAGTATGTGAAGATGAAGGGACATTTCCCAGAGTCCAAGGGAAGTAAACCCAATGCTTGACTACACACTCATGTCAGGATCTGAAATGCTCCAAGTTGCCTAATTAAACACACATTTATGGGGTTCAGAGGACTAAAGAGAACTGAGGTCCCTTACTGTCCCCAGTAGTATACCATGTGCCTGTTGTTTTCCACCCTACACAGCCACCCTGACTCAGGAAAAAGTTCTTCTGTATTGTTCATTAGAGCTCCAGGGTTAGTTTAGGTTTGCTTTTAACATTCCCTACTTGTGAGGAAAAGTTAAACTAATCCTTTCCACAACTGGAAATATTTTTTAATCTTCCAGGAAAGCCTACTTGAGTTTGTCTTTGACACAAAATCTGCAAAAAAAGGAGAGTTTTGTGTGAGTTGGTTGCAAATATCCAAAATTAACAATACCCCAATTCTTGACAACTGTTCAGGTCAAACTTACATGTTCTCGTTATTCTGTTGCTGTAATTTTTTGTGTAGATGCATTTTTCTGTTTAAGTCAGGGGGTCAAGGAACAATTGGTTTTCATATAAACACTCTTGTTCAGCAGTGGATGGACTGATTCAGCTGGAAGCAAGAAAAAAAGTCTGTCTGTTACCAACTATTCATTGTGTTTCCATGTAGAAGTCCAGGGAATAGAAACATAACATAAGGTGACTAATATCTAATTATCCAGGACAGTGGTGAAATACTATACGTGAGCAATTTATGGAACTGGACACTTCTGCCTTTCTTTGTCTCTGAGTGGGTGAGACCATAGAAGTCTGGAGAATAGAAGAACCCTGAATAAATAGTTTATTGACATCAACCTACAACTTCAAAATGTGTAGGATAACTCAGAGAGGAATAAAGGAGTTACTACAGACACTGTGACATAAGTGAAAACTAACTAGCCCTTTCCTCTGAGATATTTGCAAAACTCAATTGAAAGTCTGCAAAATTATAATACACATGAAACAGTTAAAGTTTAGCTTTTTCCAAAGTGTTTCAAAAAGTAGAAAGTTTTAACTTTCAGATCACCTTTGTGTCAGGTTTTTTTCCTTGCTTTAGTGAAGACAGCAACACTTTCCTTCTTCAAGTGATACTTCACTTGCACGACATCTGTATACAGTCAAATTGGTTCCCTCTCCTGCATGCTTTGAAAGGTGGATGAGCTTTTTCATTACCCTTCGTCTTTTGCTCGTCTGATTAGCCCTGTAGGGAAGAGGGGTAGGTAGTGATTTCCAGAGCAGCCTTTTAACATCTCTGGGCACCAGCAAAGATCAAGATGTCAGTCTTCAGAAGTAGCTCTCAAGTATGAACAGCTCTCTAGCCCTTTACAATATGTGCTCATATCTCCACTCACACAGGACCTGGAGCAGGTCCATCTGGCAATGCTGTGGTGGTGTTTGCTGTGGCAGCAGTTACAAGCTGCTGTGGTAAATGACTGAGCACAGTCATCCTGTGAGGTGAGAGATGGTAGTTTCCTGTGCCCCTTATACAGCACTGAGCCATGTAGGGACCAAATAAGCCCCCAAATTGGAAAGCAAGATAGAAGGGAGGGATACTTAGAGCAGATTAAAATCTTTGGACCTTGGGAACTTCTGTTCATAAAGTCAATGTGTAATGGAAAACATTGCACACTACTTGGGTTGCAGAAGAAGAGGCAGGGAAGCAAGAGTAGTATGATTGGCAAGGTAAAAATTGTAGCCATAAACCATGGTGGTGGGGATCCAGGGAAGGTAGAGGCAAAAGAAGCACATGAAACAGAGAAGGAATGAACAAGCGAAATATAGCAGAGAAGAGGTGAATGTTAAGATTGATGAAACATTTAGTTCCTTTAAATATTTAATTTAATATTTTCCTGGCTAACTTTCCAGAATAGAGTGTGCTGGAATGAGGAGCTTTCCTGTCAGCAGTCAACTGACCTCCTCACGCTTTGGTTTCTCAGCCATATAATAAAATAAAAACCTGCCTTGTGGGGAAGTCCAGTGTTCCTAAATCCTTCAAGTAGCTTCAGGTGAGAACAGCAGGTCCTCTGCAGGAGAAGGAGGCTGATGGAACCATTCTCTTCCATCTCCCTGGGGAGGTGGGTCACTCCCTGCAGCAAAGCCCACATCTTGAGCAGGAGTCTGCTCCCATGTTCATCTGCTTTTAGTTTGCTTTGAAGACAAGCAGGCATGGAGAAGTAGGACAGTCATATTGCCATGAAGCTTTCATGTTCCAATTCTGCTGGCCTTCATTTGTTGCTGTTTTACTCTCATCTAGCTGCAGCTATTTCACAGTGCTTTGTATGCAGCTTTTGTGGATGAAATCCTACAGTGAGAACACACTTTGGGTACTGTAGTCATAATAACTGTGTCATTTACTTATCCAAACATATTCAGAAATAATGCTGTTTTGTTTAGCAGATATACTGCTGCAAACCAGTTGAAATTGATGTGACACAGAGGCCCAACTGTGTTATTTTAAAGGGACATAATCAACTTCTCAAAGTTTTCACTTTAAATTTGCACTATCCTTTCTTTCCTGTGCTTTTTCAGAGGGTACACTTTGGATGTACTTCCACTTATGAGATTTTCCCTTCAGTTACAGCAGAGACTTTCCAGCCCAGGTAACTTCATCATACTGCCCTTTGTGTAATCTGATTTAACTCTATTTTAAAAGTATTTAAGGCTTTCAGTTTTATAGTTTGGAGTTGTATTTAAAATGACACAAACTGCTACTCAATTTTTTTTTCACAAGTTACTGATGTGAGAAATACTTGTTTCAGTCTTGTATACTCATTCTTCATTTGGATCACCTACTCAAAGACTCACAGCTGTGAACGAGTGACATTTCCCACATGTCTAGTTAATCATCCCATACCTCCTCTATACATCCATTCCCACTTGTGTTAGTATAACAGCAGAGCAGCATCTTTTCCCATCATTTATCATGTTCATTGAAAGCTTTGGAAAATATACTAGGGAGAGGCAGTTTTTAGCCTCAATTTTTAACTTTGCAACAAACATAGGTGAGAGATTTGGTCTCACATAGGTGAGAAATTTGGTCTATGTCTTTAAACTGTCCTGTACTGGATATCATAATACTCTGCATAAGAGCTGAATTGTGGCATTCTCTGCAAATAAAGGTGGCCCACAGACTTTCTTTGTCCAAAATGAGATATGACAATAAAGCAAAAAATACTGGTTAAAACCTCTCTCAGTCTGCCCCTTTCTTCAAAAAGAATTAATGCTTAGAACCCTCAACATGGGTATCATAGTACTTCAATGGACAAGAAGAGCCAAGTGTGTACATGGGCAACTGCACCTGCAACATGCCAAAACAAACAAATGTCAGACTGGGAAAAAGTCTGTGAAAGTACTGAGAAAGTACTGGGAAAAGATATACAGTCTGTCCCACTGAAGTTTTAAGGCGGTATCCTTGTCTCTTGTGAGCCATTCCCTGGCACATCTCCCCCTACTAATAGTCTCCTGTTCTACGGAGAGGCAGTGGGGACATAGCGAGGCAGGCATTACTATCTCTGATAGCATTTCCTGGCTCTGCACCAGTTGTCCCTGAGCATTTTCACCACCAGTTGCTTTGCCATCTCTAATGTCAGCCTGCCAAAAAATGAACGGTACCCTACTGGAAATAATCCTGTGTGCAAAATAAATCCGCAGGAAATGGGTTTTCTAACCTGCAGGCTTAATGTCTCAGCATGTGTGACTAAGCCACCTGTTGGCACTGGGTACCTGTATCTTTTTCATATATCAATTATCACTCCCCACCCCGCAAAAAACCCAGATATACTTGCCCTGTTAAATGGGAAGTTAATTTTTTGCAGAAGATGCTCTGAAATCCTGCACCTTTGAGGCATCTTGGGATCTTTAAATCATTGCAAGCATCCTTTTAAACAATCTCGGGGTAACACTTGTTCTGTAGCCTGTCCACTTGCTCAAATTTTAAGCAACTATCTCAGATGGCTGTGTGTCACAGTAAAACTTATGACAATAAGTTGTATTTTGCTGATAATTTTTCTGATAGTTATTACCCCTTTTCCCTCTTTGTTTACATTTCATGTTTATTTTATGTTCCTCTTTCTGTTTTTCTTTTTGCAGTTATTTTTTACTGTGAGTCTTCATCAATACAAAGATATTTTTGATGCCAGGTATCTGTTTCTCACTTCTGTTAGCCATTGCAGAAGCTGGGAAAGGCATCCATGGTGCTGGTGTTATGGGGACAGTCTTTATTCAAATATGAAATCAATTTTTTAAAAGGAAGTGAGTGGAAGAAAGGAAGTATTGCTATCCCTTTTTTACAAATAACAAACGAAAGCCTATTGAACTATTCAAGGCAGCTTGCAGTGGGTTTGGGACCTCAAGCTGGTGCTTGTAGGCCCTGGGGTGTTTCTTTGTGAAGAGCAAGTTACTGCATTCCAGTAGAGCCATCAGAACTGACCACATACAGACATCATTTTAGAGCTCAGAGAGAGATTTATAAGGGGGAGAAAAGCTTTGGGAAACTCCAGCAGTAGTATTACACAAAGAGATGGATATCTGTTTGAACCAGTTAATTTTATGACAGTTTTCCCAGGTGTAGTAAGACAAGAAATGGCTTTACTTGTCTGCACAAGCTTCCTTTTGGCTTGAGCTGGTTTCTCCCCAGAGCTCAGGACTTGCTGGGCACCGCAAGATTCTGAATCACAGTCCAATCCCTCTGCACTTCTTGGCTAGGAAGAAGAACTTCCCATGTAGGTAGCGGGCTCAGCCAGTGCTTGCCAGTTGGCTAAGAGGAAGGCACATACCTATTTGTATCTCTAAGTCAAAATCCATCCTTCCTTCTCATTGCTTCCAGTCTTATAGTGTGGGACTTGACAAAATTCCTGGTCCACAAAAAAATCATTTATTTTGGCTAAATTTTATTTGTAGACCCTCATTCTCCCTCCTCTCTTCTCATTGCTATCTGTATTGTAAGAGCAACAGCCCCAAATTTACATGTATCTTGTGAACTCAACCATGAAAAACAAATGAGTGTGATTAAAACATTCTGGGAACAAATAGTGTTCAGGGATGTCAAACTGGCACTTTTCAGGACAGCTATATAACTATCAATGAAGGGGAAAAAAATAGTCTGCATTTCTCATTATGTGTCAAGAGAAGAGGGCTCACAAATCAGTCTCATTCATCTGGAAACTTTGCCTTAGTTTCTGTATTTCTGTGTTGGGATTTTTTGGTACAGAAATTGAAATTGTCAGGCAACAACTTAAAGAGTTTCTAGCTAATCTTTCTAGATTTACTGTGCCAGGAGAGGATTTTTCTACATCTTTTGTTACAATCTGGCAACATCACAGTTTGTTAACATTTTAGATATGGTGAAGATACATGAGCCAAGATTTTGTCATGAGAGTTATGATGGATTTATTGGCGGATAACAGAAAACAGAGATTAGATCATGTATTTCTAAACTGGGATTTCACTCAAAATGTTCCAAGGCATGTTGTTATAATCACAAGGCTCCTTCTAGGGGTACTAAACAATTCCCAGTGAGACTTTCACTTTGATTTACTTTGAGTGTAAAGTCTTCATGGCAGGTGGCAGATTTTAATCTATGACCTCGTGAGATAAATCCACATTTCCCACTTTGAACTGCAGTTCATACCAGTTTAAAGCCAACTTGCTAATGTATGGTCCTTTATTTTTCTTTTTCTTTTCACTTTGGATTTTGATTCCATAAGCTAATAGGTAAAGTGTCTTCTGTAGTTTTTATTTCTTCAAGTTTCTAATTTGGGTGTTACATTAAAAAAACCCACAAGCCTCTCTTGAAGCTTGGGATACTTCAAGATGTTTTAATATTGCTATTATTATTAATTTTCTTTTTTCATCCGGAATCTCATGGCTGTTAGCAAAATCAACAGCCTTTCCCAGCACTAAATCTATTTTCACTAAGTGGAGTTTTGTGTTGTGTTTACAGAAATCTGTCTTGTAGATTCTACCTTAAAACTTAGAGCTTTCTTTAAAGTCTAAACACTGAACTGACTTTCTTACTGCTACTATCTTTAACAGTTCCATGATAGGTGGCTTTCCTGCACCAGAACTTCTTGGAAAAAATATAGCATTTGATTCAGAAAAGAACTACAAAAAGGATTTTAAAGATTTCATGGTAGGTGGGTAGGGGTTGAAGAGGGCTGGGAAGATCAGACCTTTAAGTCTACCAGAGTAGAAGATGTAGACTTGCTTTGATTAAAGTATGTAAGTAGCTGCACAGAGATACAACACAAGGGAATAAAAACTTTTTTAACTCACCAGAGAAAGTCTAAACAGAGTAAACTATAGACAAATTTAAAAGACAATTAGATTATCCACTGTAAGAGAAACTGGAACTGTCTAATCAGGGAAACAGTAGTAATATCAACTTCAGATGAAGACTGACTGTATTTTGGAAAGATAATTATTAATCAAGAGCAATACAAAAGTAAAGAGAGAAATCATGGGATCTTTCTATACATATGTGTCCAAGTGATATCTCATGATGATTTCATGAGGATTTCAAGCAGTTTGAAGTGCAGCCTCTATGCCAAGACTGGGTAGATCAATACTGACAAGCAGCTTTTGGCTACATCTGAGAGAAGAAGTAAATCTAGGAGGAGCTCTTAGGACCATGTAAGTCCAGCCCCAGTGATTAATGAGTCTCCATCCCCTCTGCTCTCTGAAATAAATGTTATGTGTCTCATGATCACAGAAAAACTTAATGGCTGAAAAATCAACTTACCTCTTATCTTGGTGATCAAATGGTCCTTTTGAAACTGCCACTGTGTAAATTTGTTAATCACAAATGCACACATGTAACTTCAAAACATTCATGTTTGGGCCACCTTCAGGATGTCTGTTAATAATACTTGTTATCCCCATAAATAAGGGTTGTTTATTCTAATCTGAGTCAGAGCCACGAAGAACATAGACATTCTGTTTGGATCAAGTGCCACCTCTCTGCCAGTGGTATTATACAATGTTTTGGTTGTACTAAGGCAAAAAGTTTGCTGCAATTCTTAGTTTTTCCTGCTTGCAGTTTGGCCCTAAGTGAGTTTCTACTGAAAAAGAGCAATGCCAGTTCCCATTCCCTTGCCTAAAACGCAGCCATGTTTGCTAACTCTAAACAGATGCATAAGCCAAACTGTCTGGATTTAACTCATAAGCTGAATGAGTCAGTTACTGCTGCAATCAGGTTTCCATTATGAAATTTGTGGGGTTTTGTAGTTAATAGTCTGGCTGGACTGGAATTTTGCCCTTGAATTTGAATCAAGTTTTGGACTGCTCTTGTCCTGAAAAGGGAGGGGTGGGGGAATATGGGGGGGAACCCAAGATCCAAGTCCCTCAAAATAGAGGTGAAGATAGAATTTCATTTGCATTTACAGTGCAGCCGGATGCATATAGTAGAAAAGTAGGGATGGACCTGCAAAGCAGCTTTGGTACTGTTGTTTCAAGATCTTCTTTTGCCTCATATGTACACAAACAAAGCAATCACCTAAAATCCTAACCTTGATTAAAACTATGTCCTGGATTATTTTAAGCAGATATAAAGCTGTAACATTATTCAAATTTTATTTAATCTTTCTGGTCCACTCAGCTTCAAATCTTCATGAATCATGACCAGGTACCTAGATTGAATTAATATTATCATTCTGAGTTGTACTAACATTTGCAGAACCATGTTTTCAGCTTTTCTTCCCCCAAACTTTAAAGCCTTCTACAGTTAAAATTTGATATTTCTTATAAGTTATCAGGCATCTTTAGAGCTGGGACGTGGTTTATAACACTAAGAAATCTCTAATGAAATTTGGAGAGTGAGCAATTCTGACACTTCACTTATTTTCAATGCATTATAAGTAGCAAAGTAGACTATGATCCAGAAACTGATCTAAAGCCAGTCGATATCTTAACTATTGCTTTCTGCTCCTAAGTATTGAATTAAAAAACTTATTTAAAAAGAGATCTTTAGGTTGGATTTACAACATATCACTGGCATAGATGTTTTTTAACCCTTTGTGAAATAAGCAGTGTTCATTCACATCTATAGCCTGAAACTTCAAGGTTCATAATTTAAAAAAGAAATATGTTTTACATATATATTGGTCTTATTTATAGACAGGAATCATCAAGCCTTTTTTTTGTAAATATATTGTTTTTATAAATATATTTTCCAAACAAATATGTATATCTTGAGACATATATTGAGCCAGTGTGAGAAGCAAAGTCAAAAATGCACTCTACTATTAGAAGCACTGCATATTCTTTCATTTCCAGTTCCTACATCAGCTTATTGCAATATATGTCTTGGAAATCCTGTTGTTGGATTATTTGATAGAGAAATAGAATCTCATTCCAATGCCATAAGTTTCCAAGAACCACTGGAGAAGTACTTCCAAAACTGAAAGCCAAACAGGGGAAAAGAAACTAAATATTATTTGGAAGAGACAAAGGCATGAAAAAATGGACTACTAAGGTTAATGCACTATTTGGGTTGCAGGTAAAGATAAATTCTGCAATCTTAATATGGAAAAAGACCAAGAGTAATTGGGGAAAAAAATAATGTTAGGAAAGATATGTGAAATTTTATGCTTCAATAGTCAATCACACATTATCTGTTTGTTCAAGTAGTGGAAACTGGGATAGGAAAATTCAGGATGAGGGAACTGGTATGTGTGTTAGTTCTAAAGAAAGACTGCAGATGTCTCCCCAGGCTTTTATGCACAAAGTAGTGTTTTCATGCTGTTTTCATATGATGAAAGAACACACGCAACATGTCCCAGTCATTAATTTTTCAATCTGAGAATGCATTTTCAAGGAGCCATTTTTCACTCTTCAAAGCAAATGACAGCAGACATTAAGGAAAATAGACCTGTTGGGAAAACACACTTCCATGTTTTGTTCCTTGAAAGGTAGTTATTTCAGCTATGCTTATATGGCACATTAACTTTCCAGTCTTGCAAAAATATATGCACAGGTGATCCCCTTGCATTTATCTGTGAAGTTAAGCACATGTCTATGTCTCCCCGGAACCAGAATTTATACATTTCATAGTCTATGTATCTACTAAAACATTTTAAGGGAAAAAAAGTATCTTTAAATATTTTTAAATTCCTGTAATCAGTATGATAAGCATGCTTTTAGCTCTGTGTTATTTATTAAAGAATAAAGTATAATCATTTGTCTGTACACTATAGCAAGAGATAGAAAATATCTAGGGAAATAAAGAAGCTTACAGTAAAAATAAATATCTATAGAAATTAACACATTAATGTCTGAAAACTGATATGCAGGAGGGAGAACCTGAGTATATTTTTAGGATAAAAGGTGATGAACTTCTCCAGAGAACTTCAATGGATGAGACAGCATCATAATACAGTAGACATTACATGCCTGGTCATATACCAGTGGCAATATTTAGGGAACTTTCTGATTTTTAGGTGACTATTTTTTCCAAACTTGCAATGCAATCTGCACTATCCTAACTGGTAAAATAGGAAGAATTAAAGGATTCATAGTCCTAGACCAAAATAATGTCAAGAAGCAATGTCTCAATTTCCTGCTATGTCAAAGAAAAGATTTTAGCTTTATTACAACCCACAAAACCCCCAAATTACCCAGAAATTTACTGGTTTAGTGTTGCACATACTAATTACTGTGAATAAAGAATTTTGCTCCAGAAGTCACTACTGTGTCAGCGAAGCTGCTCTGCATAGCGCTGCACCTGAGCTAAGGGTGTTTTCTTTGAATGTAACTTCTTTTTATATAAACCTCAGATAAACTGTATTTTTTATGCCCAGTCAGCAGGTTAATTTCTGTATTTATGATTCAGTTTGTATGGGGTCACATCAAGTCTTTCAGATTAAACTTGTTTCAGCCTCTTGACTTTGATCTCCTTGTGAGTTTGGAAAAAAAAATATTTTAAATGGAAAAGTGACTAACAAAAGTCTATTAAGAAGTGCTTCAGAGGCAACGTCCAGCTTCAAGCACACATTGTGATAGATGTTATTCAGTGGACATTTAGGCAGTTAAATGAGTTGAGCAGAACCCAAGCAAATGTGTCTCAGTGAAGGACATCAAAGCTATAATGAGATATATATACACACATGCATATATATATATATATATATGTAGGTATATATATATATATGTAGGTATGTGCATATGAGTTCTCCTTCTCTAGGTTGTAACAATACAGCATGAAAATAGCTATAGCCAAAAGTCCATCTAAGCCTTTCTTCTGTTTTGCAATGTTTCCAATAATATTTACCTAGGTATATATGTTTACATATGATGATACTAATTAAATCTTCCAGACTTCAGTCTTCTGCTTATATTACCTTGTTCTCTACAGTTGACTATTGATCTCTGTGTTGGTCCTCTTGTTTCCAAACTTTGAAGCTGAGGATGGATCAATCACTTGGTAGAGTTTCTGGAACAGGTATGATAAGCAATCATTTTCCTCCCTCTGAATATTACATACTCCTGTCTACCCTTCACAGATGACAAATGATGCTCCGTTTTATTAACAGTCATTGCAGGACATGCCCTTCTTCAATATGTCATAAATAAACAAAGAATTTCATGACTTAAATTTGTTCTGCCCTAGAATCCCAGCTGACCTTTAGCCAGTGCAATTTGTGCTCAAGCTATCTTTGTGTTCTTACTATATTCTCTCTTCTGCCTACTGAAAGTGAAAAATCAGGTCTCGTTATATTCTTTTCTGATTGGGAAGTATCTTTCACTAGCAAAAAGTCAAAACCCATCTTAAAGTCCTGAAAACCAATAGAACTATGCAATCTATTAAAGAGGACAAATTAAATAGTAATTAGACATGAAAGCTTTGTTATGCTTATGTAATAGCATAACACAATAGCACAATTTTCCCATGACTTGCTGCTTATAAGATTGCTGACCTTCTAACAGTTAGCCACTTCTTTACAAATCTGCACAATGTGCTTTTAATTAAAACTTGCCTTTGAAATTAGGTCCAAATGAGTTATCCTTCAAAATAAAACAGTGAAATAGGACCCATCTTTCTGGTTTTGCTCTGAACTAGATCCTGCATATTGTGTTCCTACCCTAGACAACATTCCTCTTGGTGTCATCCTTCTAAAACAAAGATGTAAGCTGAAAGTTTGTGTCACCTGGAATAACAGTGACAAGAAAGGTTTCTTGCTTTGTTAAATCAGTTAGCAATCATGTTAGGGCCTACTTCAAAGATTGAGAGAAAGACGGGAACAGGATAGTGTTTGGTGAGGTTTTTTACTTTCTTAACCTACTTCTAAATATTCTGATTTTTCCAATTGCTGATCATCAGGAGATAGGGGCACAAGAGCAGGGCTTTGGGCTTGTCATATAAGAAAATAATGATGGAAAAAGAGGAGATGAAGTTTAAGAGCATCCCAGCAACCTCTGGTAAGGGTACATTGCACTTTTCAGAGATATTTGCAATACTAAATGCCATCTTAAAAGACAAGCGATGGCACAAACAGCCCCAGTAAAATCACAGTCACGGAACTACAGAACGATATGGGGATGGAAGGGAGCTCTGGAGATCATCTAGTCCAACCCCCCTGCCAAAACAGATCCTCCTAAAGCAGGTTACACAGGAACTTGTCCAGGTAGGTTTTGAACATCTCCAGAGATGGTGGCTCTACCACCTCCCTGGGCGGCCATAGCTGAGGTGCAAAAGATGCAAAATAATTGAGTGAATGGCTGTCAAAGTGCATTAGATTTACAAGCTTTCCTCCAACTGAGAAGAAAAAGAGTCCAGATTAGTTATATGTTTTATGATGTACTGGTTTAAAAGTAGTAGAGGGCACCTACATAGTCTACGTGTGACTCTCCAATATTTATCTTAAATGAACAGTCCCCTGGAAAACATTAGGTTTTGTTCCTTGCCACAAATGAAACTTGAAACTTTCTGTACTATACTTTAAAAAGCTATAGTGACACTTATAATAAAAACAGAGAACAAACATTTAAATTATTAGAGCTGGTCAGTAGTATAAACATCTGAACTTCTTATGCAGTCTAGAAAGGAGAATTTGATCAGGGAACGTTTATCACAGAGAGTCATGTAGGACCTCATCAGCATGGGTAAGACATATGCACCAATTTTCTGGACTCATGAAAGGACTCTTTTCTCATCATGCCCTACTATAAGAGGGTAAAATCAAAGTCCTGGAGGTGTTGTTATTTTCCATGCTATAATCTTCCAAAACAGAAACTGTTTCATTGCCCTGCAGATTCAGAGACAAGCATTTAGCCAGAAATTCCTGAAAAAGATATTATAGTAATTTGCTCAGAAAGACCTTCTTGTGAAAAGAATGAAAACTACATGGCAGTTGCTACAAAACCACTTTCTTTCTTTCTCTTCTACTAAAATACTGTTGCAAAACTTCACCTGTCTTATAGTATGAAATCAGCTGAAAGGTCCTCATGAACAGTTATATCCAGTTGTTCTTGTTCCAAGATTGTTCTATAGTTTAAAAAGATAATTTCTTTTTCTGGAACTTGTTCAACTGAGGCACTTAAAGAGGACAGTCACATCTGTTCTTGGCTTTCCTTTTACTTCACACAATAAGGCTGCTTTTCCCTTACTCCTCCATCCCACAGGAGGGTTATCAGTCCCCATGATCAAGAGCATCTATCCTTATGCCTCTTCAGGACTCAGTCATTTTCACCATGAATAGCCATATTTGAACACTACATTTCAAAAGAGATGTCTTCTGTTCCTTATACCAGGGCATTCATTTTTCTTCAGTCTACTGGAAATAGTTCTTGGTTATTGCATTCTGCTTACTGGTTGCTCTCCTATCAGCTGCAGTACACCACTGTTCTCCTTTGTCATTCATTTCCAGTTGGTAAACCCACCGCTTACAACAGAAATACCTATGGCCAGTCTCCACATATGAAATCTTGCATTTTCTCCTATTAAATTCCTTCAACCCTTCTTTTTAATTCCAGTCATCAAGGTCACCCAGTTCTTAGGATATAAAGTGCTGATTTTTCTCTTTATCGAAGATACCCTCTGGTTTCATCGCATTAGGAAATTGAATTAACATAGTCTCATTTTGTGCTGAAACCATGAAATGAGATGAGGCTCATGGCATTGCATCAAATGTTATACCCACACTCAGATAGATTAAATGTTTTACACTTTTCCTGGAAAAAAACTTCTCTATTTCTGGAGGAAGGTATCAAGTTATTCATCTACCCATGGTAAATTCAGCTTACATTTTATCTTGTTTCTCATTTGTTTCTATCTCTTCACATGCAGTACTCCAAAGAATCCTACAAACTTTCATGCAGTCTAAAAGCCAAAATTTCTAGCATGATAAAACTTTCTGTTAAGGGAAAACTTAGTATCAGATATATAATCAACCATAAATATAGTGAAAAACCTTGCTCATGGACCTCTGGGTATTTTTCAGAACTTAGAATGGATATTATTTGTTTCTTCAGCTTTACATGAGCATTTTGTACTCCTCAGGATGCCAATTTTCTCTTTTTGTCTGGATCTTTCTGTGTTTTCCAAGTTGTACACTAAACACTTCGAATAGGTTAGTCACTTAGCTCATGAGATAAAGTGGGTTGGAAAATGACAATTCTCCACTGATTGTGAGGTACTTAGAGATACAATAAAAAAGAGATTTAGACATGAAAATTGTTCTATTTATTGGTGAATCATAGTCTTTTGAAAGAGTTCTGGCTGAAGTGAGTATTAGATGGATCTGCAGCATATCTGCTTTTAAAATTGCTCCATCTTTATTGATATGGGCAAGCAACTGTTTTGTGAATTAACTTTCTATTATTGAGGTCCATAAAGTAAAAGATTTATTAATACTTTATTAAAAGCCTCTACATGGATGTCCAAATTGAGTTTGTAAATAAAAACAAGAAACACATAGCCAAACTAGTATAGTAAAAGAAACTGTATTATTCTTTCTGAATCCCTGCATCATTCCTACAAAATGAGAGAACAAACTGTTTCATAAGATTATGAGCGATAGATCCCTACTTTTCATCAGGGGACTTAGCAGTAACAGTATATATTTCTAGCTGGACATACTAGATAACAATCTCCTATCCAAGTACATGCACATATTCCAACTCATTCAAGGCATGTAGCTATTGCTCTAGCTTCTGCTTGGACAAAACTTGCCATTATATCCCTCAGTGACTTCTTTTTTTTTCTTTTTTTCTTCCTTCTGGGTGGCCCAAGTTCAGTTTAAGACACTCTGAGGATTAGATGCACTGAGCATATATTGAAGTCACCATCATTATATACTGTAAAGACTAAATATAAAACACTTTGTTTATTAGTTGTTTACTATTGCATCCAAGAGCTGCAGTAAGATACACATCAACAACAATGTCTGTGGATGTTAATTTACTTGAATTCTGCCAATATTGTTTTCTAGTGCAAAATCTTTTTTTGGGGGGGTGGGAGTTGGTGTGGGAGGTACTGCCTGTAGAAACATATAGTATTCTGTATGCATGGTATGATGGTTCTCTCCAGTTTCATGGTCATCTTTGAAAGCTCAATCATAATCATAAGCAGTCAGAGTGAAGTTAATTTATCCGAGCCTATTTGAAGACATTTTATGTACAGAAGAACAGCTAAGTCCCTTCCTTCAATATCAGAGGCTGAATTTTTCCTTTATGTTACAATGCTGCAGTAAAGGAAAATACTATTTGATGGAAAAATGTTTCTGAAAGTTTCCTGAGAACACGTTCTGCTACAAATTCTAAAATATCTAAACTTTTTGTTTAGACAAAGTTTGAAATATTTTATTTTCCTGTCTGATGTGAGAACATGTTCAATTCTGTGCAATGCTGAGCATTACTAACTGATATAAAAAACACTACACCACACACATGTAAATATTACATCTATCCTATCATATTTCTCCTAAATATATGCAAGCAATGAGCAAAATTCATGTGCTGAAAATACACCTTATCATTTCCTGGAAGTGACCCTTTTTGGAAGAACGTGTACTCCACATTGGAATATTCTGGAATATGCTAATTTTTTAAAATAAAGAGATAGTTACCAGATCATACTTCTCCTTCCTTCCTTCCTTCCTTCCTTCCTTCCTTCCTTCCTTCCTTCCTTCCTTCCTTCTTCCCTCCAAGCCAGTTTTAACCACTGAAACCACTGAAGCCTAGTTGAAGTCTGCATCTTCAAAGCACTGAAAAATTGTTTAATTACCTTTTTCTCAGCTCGTACTTGGGACACAGTAGGATTCTCAGTGCCAATGTGTTGGAGGACATCAACAGAGGGAAAAATAATATAGAAGACTGAAAAAGGAAAAAGCAAATCCATTCATACCGACAGGTACATTCCAGAGTGAAGGTCAGAAGACAAACAGGACATACAGAAAGTAGAAAAAAAAACCAAACCAACAACAAAATAACTTTGCAATTGACTGTATAGGTCACTGGTCCTTTTGCAATTGTGTCCAAACATGCAAATAATCTCCTCAGAAGATGGAAACAAATCAGCAAGGCAGTTTTTCCTGTGCTTACGTGGGCTTCATGTGTGTCTACATGACTTGTCACTCTGGCTGCATCAATAAGATGGAAGAACTGGGTGTTGTCTGTGATGAAGTAACAGCAAAGGAACTCAAAACAACTACAAATGAAAAACTTGTTAGGTAGCAACCTACGATAAAACAAATACAGATAAAATAAACAAAAGAAAAAAGTGACAAAGATCTTGGAAGTGACACTGTGGCTTTTTAAAAGGAAAGAGAAAACAAATTCAGTTCAAGAATATAACTTAGCTTAAAAAGGATATTTGGTGTTTGAATACATCTATAAGCGAAATACAACAAATTACTGATAAGCTACTCAGAACTACTGATTAGACCATATGTTAGACCATATGTCCAACAAGTTAAAAGGAAGGGTTAAAGGGTCATTTTGCATCTTGGAGGATCAGATTATTGGTGACTTACTGTCATTTACTGGTTCATATTGTTTTGGCGTTGGTTTGTGAAGTTCATGGCAGTGATTGTAAGCACATAGGCATACATGCTGAGCAGCATAATTTTCCAAAAGCTGAGATGCAATTATCTCTAACATAATCAGAGCTTTTGTGAAAACCTTACTCTCCCCTGAAAAAAAATTGGTTAAACATCAGCAAAGGCATGTGTAGCAAAGGAAACATGAAGCTTGTAATTAAATCTGACAGGAAGTAAAACCAAAAGCTATTTATACACCATTAAGAAGGAGATGTTTAAATGAACACAGTCAGGTGTTGTGAGAATTTGAGAAGTGGTGTGGTAAATGAAAAAAGAACTGTAAGGTGAGAGAAAAACATAAGGTAATGTTCCAGATCAAGGAAACGACCCAAGAGACTTTTTCTCTTTATTCCAGAAGACTCTGAATCAGAGTGTAGCCGTTCAGAAACTCATCTTCCACCTTATCATATTTCAGAAATTTCAGAAAGCCAAGTAATGAATGTGGTTACAGTCAGCTCTGCGCAAAGCAGGTCTGAAGCTTACACAAATAATCAAATGGCCCCACTGAATTAATTAATATTGAATTACAAGCCACAACATTGGAGTACATGGAAGCTATGAGGCTTCACTAGCTTCTGCTCTCGTAGTGACTAACTATTTCTAGCAGTACCTCATATTAAAAAAAATTATCCAATGTACTTTTGTGTTATCCAATGTATTTTTGTGTTATGTTTGCCTTTGTTATCCAGAAAAAATTGCAATCTATCCTAAAAGTTATCCATACTGCACAGGCTTGCAGCTCCAAAATTTTCACCCTTAGGTCTACAGTTGTTCTTTGCTATCTATACGTACATCAGCTCAAAATCATAAATGTTAGTTGTTAGCATATTTCAAAATTACAAATGTAGTTTAACATCTCCAATAACTATTGCATGTCTGAGAGTCACAGTAGATATTTCACTAGCTTTCTTTACACTTGTTAAAGATCATTCAAACTCAACATGATTAACTCTTGACGTAGGAGCCAGTGACCAGGGAAATGTTCCAACATTTTGTCAGACTTGAATTCTATAAATAATTGTACAAATATAATGCATAGAATGTCTTTATATGAGACATGGCATCAAAATTATATCACTCTGTGTGTTCATGAGTTTAGTACTGCTGTAAATAAGTCAACCAGATAAACTAGATATGTGGATTGTTGAGTCTTCTTGTTATGAAAGGCAAAGGGAGGGTTTTTGCTTCAAGTACTATGGAGAATATGTCTGTCCTCCCATAGAAAGAAACAAAAAAGGAAAAAGAAAAAAGGTGGGTAATAGAGTTGTTATTATTGGAACATCAATATATACTAAATATTAATGAAATTAGATAGGCCAAATTTAAAGATAGTAAAAGATTGTGATACGGAAGATGGAAGACAAATTACTGTTATTAATAATTACATATTACTAACATCTATTGTAGAATGCACATTATCTAGAAAAAGCTTTTTTTGGTGAAAAGCAGTGTCACTAAAATACAAGTTATTTTACAGAATCACAGAATCACCTAGGTTCACAAACCCCACACCACACCCAATACAACCAACCCAACGCTATCCCCAAGCACCATGTCAACTCATCTCTTGAATACCTCCAGGGATGGTGCCTCAACCACCTCCCTGGGCAGCCCATTCCAATGACTGACAACCCTTTCAGTAAAGAAAGATTTCTTAATATCTAACCTGAACTTCCCCTGGCACAACTTGAAGCCATTACCCCTTGTCCTATCATCTGTGACTTGGGAGAAGAGACCAACCCCCTCCTGTCTACAGCCTCCCTTCAGGGAATTATAGAGAGTGATAAAGTTTCCCCTCAGTCTCCTCTTCCCCAGACTGAACAACCCCAGCACCCTCAGCCTCTCCTCATAAAACTTGTGCTCCAGATCCCTCCCCAGCTTAGTTGCCCTTCTCTGGACCTGCTCCAGCACCTCAATGTCTTTCTTGTGGTAGGGGGCCCAAAACTGGACACAGTACTCGAGGTGGGGTCTCACCAGTGCTGAGTACAGGGAGACGATCACCTCTTGGGTCCTACTCATCACACTATTCTTGATACAGTCCAGTATGCTGTTGGCCTTCTTGGCCACCTGACCACACTACTGGCTCCTGTTCAGCTGACAGTTGAGCAGCACCCCCAGGTCCTTTTCTGCCAGGCAGCTCCAGTCATTCTTCCCCAAACTTGTAGGGCTGCCTGGGATTGTTGTGACTCAAGTCCAGGACCTGGCACTTGGCCTTATTGAACCTCATTCTGTTGATCTTAGCCTATCCAGCCAGCCTGTCCAGATCCCTCTGCATGGGATTAATTTCATGGATTTCTTTTTAAATTCTACAAAGTTGAGAATATTACTGTACCTTCTATCATATCTTCTCAAAATTTCCCTGGAGTTGTTACTTCCTAAGAGTTTAGCTGACTGAATGTTCTATTATACATCCTTTAAATTTTAGGTCAATTGACCTTTGGAACTGCTTACACAAAAAAAATAAAAAATGCACTGCCCGGATTCTATCTCGTTTTTACATGCTTAATTTCAAATCATAGACACCCTGGAGCATTTTGTCTGGTTGTGTGAGTCACTTGTTTGTCTCTCCCAATGTCTTCAGTATCCTGATGCATCTCTAATGGGTGTGCATGTCTATGTTTACAAACCCACAGCTGCTTCTTAGATGCTTTTGTAGGTGAACTATATCTCTCAGGGGATGCTTAGACATACTGCTTAGCAGACAATGGGATGGAGATGCCTGACATATCTGAAGTGTGTCACCTTCATGTATATAGAAACCCTTTGGCCTTGGGTTTATGAGAGGTGTCTCCAGGTGCATAGAAAAACAAATATTTCCAAAGTGTAAATGTGCAGGTTTGTCCTGTTTTCTTGTAATGGCAAGCTGGTAAGGAACAGTGTGATACTGAGTCAATGTGGATGTTTCCTTAGGCAAAGGATTTCTATAAACCACAGATGTGCTGCTGGAAAAGAGGGCTCTGCCTAACAGTGCAGGACACGCTGTTGTCTTCTGACAGCCATTAACTAGCAGTCCTGCTCTCCTGCAGTCCTTGAAGGTTTTGGTGTTTTTCTCTGTTTAAACCAAATCTTCATGCACACTGTGGCCAGCTGACTCCACTGCACAGTGTCTTCACTCATAATATTCTTGGCTATAAGGATGATTCAGTCATACACAAATCATCTATACACAAGGAAAGAGAAGAGGGTGGCCTTTGCAAAAGAAAAATAAAATACATTTCCAGAATGAATGCTTAGGATAGTGCAAATAATGAATTGTATACTAAAAGTTAGCTAAAAGAATGCAATGATGTCCTCTTCAGGAGACAGAATACCAGCTCATGTACTATTAAGAAGAGCCTGCACCACTGCATTCAGAGTGTCATGATAACTTGGTTACTATTATTTTGCTTGCCTGGTTTACTGGGGTTGTTCCTGACTCAAATATGGAAATTTTGCTCAGGTAAAATCCCCATTTTGCTCAATAACTACTTCCTAGCAAGGTTTTGGGAAGGCAACTACCCAAGGAGATATTATTTGTTGTCTTTCTATCAGTAATAGTTATTGTATGTAATTAATAGATCTGTGAACTTCTGTGAGTTTTTTCATTTAATTTTTAAAAAAATATTAATTTATTTAATTTTATTTATACCTATGTTCAGTTAAGGAAAGACTGTTAAACAATTCAATGAACTGATACTGGTCATTGAATGAATATGTATTCATTAGGTGAAGATTCCAAAAATTTGTGATTTCACTTGTATTAGCTTAATGTAATGAAAAATCTTCACTTGCTTTAATGGAAGATTTATGAGCTTTGCTTAAGCAGTCAAGGTAAATTTATTAAAAGGAATGTGAGTAAATAACTAACTTTAATACTATACTCAAGTAGTTAATTTTTTCCTCAGTCGAGCCTTGATCTTTTCTGTTCTAAGGTTCATGCAGACAGAATCCAAAAATTTCACAAGAAATTACTCAAGGACCAGGGATAACAACAGTGAGAATTACTCATTTTCTCTCCTTTCCTTATTTTAGCTGTCATGATTGTTAAAACTATTCTTGGTTCTAAACCTTGCCCTCCCTCATTGCCTCCCTCTCACACTGGGAAACCACCACTTCAGCAGCACTTAGCCTTGGCAACAGGATGAAGTTTTAAAATGCTGCATACTTGGGAGCAAAGAATATGAAATTTCATTGAAGATTATGTATGCCAGTGATGGAGAACAATTACACCATGACTCAACCTGCATACCTGTTATCAAATGGCAGGAAGGGACCTTATTCATAAATTTCCCCCAGCATCACATTTTCCAGATCAAGACACAACATTTCATGCTAACACATCTTCCTCTAACAACGTGAATACAAAAAACCCAAAGTGAATAGATGTCAGTTTGTCAAAGCATGGGAATGCTCACTGAACCCTGATAACTGGTTTGGCCAGAAAAAACCCAATCCATTTTAGTTCACTTGGACATGATCAGCATCAAAAAACATGAAAAAAATTCCATGTCATATATAGCATGGTTATGTATGAATGGCACAGCTCCTATTCTCCCAGGAGTCAGCTTAACCTGTCTCTGTGTTGAAACACCTCACGTTGTCTCTATGATCCTTCTATCTATTTCTGATCAAGAGGAGGGTTCAGATGGAGTTGTTGTTTCCAGCATGTTCCTATCTCTTGAATTGCACTTAGAATTTGTTTCTTTGCTTCTAAAAATTTTACTCCATCCTACGCACCTCTAGACTTCAGCTTCTAATTCAAAGTTACCAATTCTGACTTGACAAGATATGGTGTTATTTTTAACTTCATTCGCATAACCAAGTTAAAAATGATTCTCATAACCTTTGGTCTTTCATGACACTAATGTGGTTATTCTCTTTTAGAGCCATGAGTGCTGCTGGATTGCTTTTTCTCTTTGTAGCAAATTACCTGCTGTTGTGTTATGTACAGTCACTTTATTCTTATGTTACATCTTTCTTCCAATTGCTAGCCCAAAGGATATCCTGATGATGTGAGTCATCCTTCATGATGTTTTGTATTTCGTGGAGGTCACATTTATTTATGTTCTCTGCTTCTGGACAGGCAGTAGTCAGACTCAATTCAGTGTAAAGATCTGCTGGCTACACTCAATGTTCATAAAGGACCTGATATATAAAAGTATTTAAGTGCCAAAGCATACCAATAGATCTGCTGTGGAATGGCCAAAGTTTTTATGGTGTCTACCTGAAATAAAAGTAGTGAAACTAATTAAAAAGGAAAAATAACCAATAAAGAGTCTTCTTAGAGAGTTTTCTTGGGGAAGGAGCAATGTTCACCTTATCACATTTTCCAAGATTCAGTTTCTACAAAAGACTCTTATTTCCATACTTGATGTGCATGCATGGAACCGTAAGGTCACAAAAGCCTTTGCTGACTTTGTGTGGAAACTCTCGACTAAGTAAAAGCTGCCTTCTACCCTGCTCTCTAGAGATGTTTCTTGTGCTTTTCCTACCATGTCAAAGAAGAAGGATGCAATACCACAGATGATCTCTGAAGGAGCATCTATGCTATCTCTGCAGTGACTTAAAAAATGACATTAAAAAATGCTGGACACTTTCCTCCAGCCAACATCTAGCCCACACAGACTTCTGAGCTACCACCTTAAGGAATAGAGCCAGTATTCTTTTTGTATCCTAATGATGATGCCACTTGGACCTTTTGTGCATAATTGCACAGTGGTTCATGGACATACCTAGGGCATATCTGGCCTCTTGATATTTCTCTCTTACCAAGAGTGTTCATTTCCTGCCAGATGGTGGGGTTTGTGAAGGGTGGTAGCTCTTCAGACCTGCTGATCAGCTGGGAATTGGAAAAGCACGAGGCCTGAAGGGAATCAGTGAGAGAAAATCTCGACACCTTCCAAGAATCATAATTTTGTTGTTTAAATAACACTGTAATAGATTAAACAACATAAATACTTAACATAAATACATAACACATAAACAAACACTTCTGGATATAGGGACTAAAACCCTGATTTCTGGTGCTATCAGACAAGTGATTTCAGCTGAAAGCAACACCTTCCCTAGCATCTCCGCAGTCATGCAAGGGACACAACTGACTGGCTTTTTTTGAGTACTTGATGCTACTTTCTGAATGAAACCCCACTCTTATTGAAACCAAACTCTGCAGCTACAGATATCCTGAAAATATTTTTCCATGATTTCTTATTTCATAACAAAATTTTGATGTTCCAACTGGTCTCCAGAGGTGAATTGTGAGAAAACTCAATATGAAAACAGACTTAAAAGACTCTGTGATTTTTCCAGGAATAAGTTGTTGTTTTTACCTTAGTGCTGCTGCCTAAATGGATGAGTTCAGAAAGACTTAAACTTCATTCAAGGTAGGGAGGAAAGCCTCCTCATTTGCATTATAAATCAGGGATGGCTGTCCTTTGTTCTGTTTGGATAATCAGCTAGGCCTTGGGTTCAGAGTAGTCTGTATCAAACCACTGTGGCTTACTTTGTCATGACCCTAAAATTTATGTTTATGTCTTCAGTTGTGGAAAAGTTCAGCACATTTTGATAATATCCCATGACCTGCCTTTTCAACTTTTAAACAGTTCACGACCTGTTTTTTCCCACCTTGTTCTTGAGGAACAGGAATGTGGGCAGACAGCACCCTCTGCAGCGGACAATGAGGAAGTGAGTTTGATCTCTGCCAAAGACTATTTGTGCCGTGTCTGAGCTATCAGCTCAGAGCCCTCTCCCACACTCTGCTTTCAATGGCCAAGAAAAACAATGGAATTTGGAGTTGGTGTGAAAGCTGAGATAGGCAAATGCATCTTAGGATGTCTGAAAGGATGTATGATGTTGTGGGGAAGTAAGATGGTGATTAAATTCAGTTCAAAATATCCATGCTGTTTCATGGTTGCTATTGTGTCCATTCTCCCTAGGGATTATCCTTTTATTACAAGTACAACCTTGTCTTGTGCTACAGATATGAAATGTAAGATGTTTTTCAAACTTTCAGTTCTTTTACAGGCAATATATTAAAGGAATCACAGTGAAAGGACACATCTCTCATTTGCAGGATGGGAAACTCCTCCAGACTCTGAATAGACCAGAAACCTTCCTGTGTTGCCTCAGCTGTGGTCACCCCTGTGGTTCAGTCATATCTCCTGCCAACAAGGGAACTGGTGCTGTAAACACACTGATACAAAAACCTTGGGTTCAGAGTAGGTTTTGCAAAACCACAAAAGAACAAGACAATTTTCTCTCAGTAAGAGTGACAGCAATGGTCTCATCTTCCACCATGCTAAAGCAATCTTGTCAAAGTGATGTTTCCACCAGAGAAACTGGCTTTTACCCAGACAAGAAATTCAATACTATCTTCTAGTCCTTGTTTTCTGAGAGGATCCTCAGATACTTTCCAGCAAACCCTAGTTCAGCTCTGTGCAACCTTCCGCTACACTACCTCCTAATTAAAAGAGGTTAAAAGAAGAACTAGACCACCAATGTTTAAGAAAATTTGATGAAAACAAGAGGTGGTAATTCCAGTTATAATGGGGACTGCCTGATAGTGTCTCAAGTCACTTCAGGGTGAGCAGATTCCAAAATATGTAAACCTGAACCTTGCAGGCAAGTGCAATCTAGTGGTGCAGCAGCTCACATTTATGCTGTGGACCTCATGGGGTAGGTCTACCCAGGTTTCAGTCCATCTTGCTGTGCTTTGGATTCCTTCTGACATCCAAATAAACAAGTCCAAAGGTAGCTTGGCTTCTTCTGTGTCCTGCAGCATTTTGCATGATGGAGACACATTCAAGTTATCCACGCAAAGGGATTCTTTTTTTAATCTCTGTGTATTTCTGTTGAGCTTCCACTAAGGGATCATTTTACTCTTTGGACTATTTTATAAATCTGGAAATGCTTTGTTGTATGAGAGCAAAATCTTGAGATTCACAAACTCTCTTTCTGATGGGGCAGAGCGGCAATAATGCAATGAAATGGCTTCTATTTGCCTTTTCCACTTTTTTTTAGTGAGAAGCACTTTTAAACATTAGGTGCATGATGTTATAACATGTAGAGTAAATATGAAAAACATACAATAAATATTATATTCTATTATTTGAAAAATTATTTTCTCCCAAATCTCTTCCACAACCTTTTTCAGGTTTTCCAAAATATTCTGGTTTTAAAGCCATAAAGAGGTCTAATTTCATTGTTGCTAGGGCAGTCATGTTCAAAATTAGATTAACAATGGTTTCATCTGGTGGGGTTTTTTTAATCATGGAACACTAGCACTTTCTCATAAATTAAATCATGTTGGAAATGTGGACTACTCCTATTTGATCTTAAGTTTGTCTGAACAGTAGGAAATTGAGCCAAATGTGGCATAACATCCCTCTCTTTATGTAGCCATATATAGAATTTAACCAGTTTACTGGTTTTTATTGAAATTGTTGTCTACCACAGAGAATAATAAGAATTCTTCACTCCCTGTGTTTCTCCCCACTCTACCTAAAATCATATAAGAACTGCCATCCTAGATCAGTCCAAAGGACCACATAGTATAACAACCCACCTCTGAACAAGGTGCATAAAGGGAGTTGCAGGAGGTAAAGGATAAATAGGCCATGTACAGAGCAATTGCTCCTCTAACCTTCCAGGCTTCCAAGCAAACAGATATTTAGAGCAACCATTTGCCATGTTGCAGTCAATAAATGAGAAAAATCAGCCAGAGGGTGTTTCTTCAGTTTGGGGTTTTTGGAGGGGGAGATTGTAATTTTTTTTCATCCTAGTGTTGGATGAATAAACCCAGAATAATTGCTCCACTCATCAAACAAATTCTTTAAGTCATTTTCTTGCATATCTTGCCATAGCGCTTGAAAAGACCGAGGGTTACTGATGTCCACCTTCCACACATTAATCAAAACATTTCTACAAACACTCCAAATGTAACCAACTACATTGTAATGAAGACTCTATATTCTGGTTGGCTAAAAGTATCCCAGTGACCACAGGGAATTAGTTGTATATCATCATGGTTTCATTTTTGAATTGCAGGCATCTTTGTCTTAGGATGATCACACTTAAGCTTATTTCTAGGTAAATAAACAGCAGAAGGCTGTTACAAAGTCAGAGAATCATCTGGAGTTACCTGGAAATACTCCAGGATGGAAAACATGGTCCCATTTTATATTACTCAGAAGAAAAAATCTTCCAAGGAAAATATTAAAGAAACCTTTTTGTCTTACTTCATAAACTTGTAAAAGCAAAGTTCTTTTTCCTGGTTTTGCTCTGATTAGTCACTGGAAAGAAAATAAATATAATTCACATATTAAAAAAGAAAAAATTGCCTGGTACAATTTTGCTAGGCTGCTTAGACTTACAAATACCTCTGACGGACAAAAGAGGAAAACATCACAAGCAAATTCCAAGGCTACTGAGGGATTTCTGCCTAAAATCCTCTTTCAGGTGTTTTTTTTAGAAACTAAAAGAGTGATAATGGTGCTGACCTCCTTTGTAAAGTGTTTTCTGATGAAAAGGAATATATGAGATAGATTATTGCTATTGTTATTGATGGTATTATTTTAGAATTATTAGTCTTATTCTAAATCTATTGAGTACATCAAATGGCTACTAAAATTGTCATTTCAGCCTGTAAATTTCTGGGGAGATTCTGTTTACAAAGGCCTGCAGTGACAGGACGAGGGGCAATGCCTTTAAGTTGGGAAAGGACAGATTTAGATTGGGTATTAGGAAAAGTTCTTCACTATGAGGGTGGTGGAGCACTGGAACAGGTTGCCCAGGGAGGTGATTGATGCCCCTTCCCTGGAGATATACAAGGTGAGGCTCGACAAGGCCCTGGGCAACCTGGTCCAGTTGGGGGTGTCCCTGCTGACTGTGGGGAAGTCAGACTAGATGACCTTTGGACATCCCTTCCGGTCTGGATCATTCTATGATTGTATGATTGTATCCATATTCTCTATTCATAAACTAAGAGCTTTTCCTATTGAACTTCTCTTGTTTGTGATTTTTACCTCATTTTATGATTAGACAAGATCGTTAGAAAGCAATCAAGGCCATAGCCTCTCAGAGACTGCAAATAACTTTTTAGAGTCATAGTGTTTTACTCTCTTTCTCCAAGGTGTTTTCTATAATATTATGCAATTCAGTGCAGCCACTTAGGAGGCGTCTGTCTCTCTCACTTCCCTGTCATTATCAGTACTTCTCTCTTCTTATTCTTATGTGGCTATATTTATTTTTCCCAAGGTTTGGAGTAGCCTTATCTACATCAGTGTTGTGCTTTGGATCTGATGTGGGAGCTGCCTGTAGGTTTACCTTCAATAATGATGTCTTCCCAGCTTAACAGTCTGGGCATTGTTTGGAGTAAAACTCTGGGGAAAAATTAGGTCTCAAGCAGTGCTTAGATGAATTTCCACATGAGACAGTTGGGCACACAACATCTTCCAGTACAGAGGACCCCTCAAGAGTAGATTGCAAGTACAATTGAAGTGATGCTTCCCCTGTAATGGACTTCAGTAACTAAGATAGCAAAACAAGCATTTGCGTACCCTTAAGGAGTCATATCCCAGTCCTTCTAGGATGCTTTTATTTCTGTCAACTTCTCTTCTAATTGTTTTTGACCCAAAAGAAATAGGAACTCGTGTTCTTTTTCTCCTATAAAATTGTTCCAGTGCTAAAATCATCATCTTCTCCTGACACTCAACACTGCCTTACAGCAGGGAACTGGTAGGACAACTCATCCTGAAATCAAAGATGCAGTGTCTGGGTACATTAGAGGTGTGACTTCCTTTGTTTATATAGTTATATATTCTCTGGAATAGAGCTTGTCTTGGGGAAGACAGGCACAGCCTCTTATGAGAAATATCAACTCCCAGAACTTTGTGTAAATAACCCAGCCAAACAATTACAGGTCCACAACCTAGACCTCTGCTCTAGCATCCAAAAAAAATCTTTAGGACACTATTCATCCAAAATTTTAGAAATTAACTGTGACACAAGGGTTCAATAAATCGTTTGTCCAGGACCTTATCTCCTTCTTGCAGCCCATTAAATCAATCCATCAGCATAACAAGAATGTAGGAGACAGATGCTATTGAAAGTAGAAATCAACTGGCCACCACCCAAAAGCTAAGAAAAGATGTGACCTGCCATCTGAGGCCCACTTTTGGGAACTGCCTTTTTATTGATCTCATGCTTTCTGTAAAAGTAAGATAAATATTTCCATACTTGGAGTATTTGGGTACACATGTTCCACTACATAGATATGCAGAAATGAGGCTGATAACATTAAAAAGATATAGATTTATACTAAGACTATGCTGCTTTGTTTGGACAGAATCTCCCTTGAAGGAATATAGAGCTACACAGCTCAAGCAAACTACACAGCTCAAGCAAACTTCTGTGAGACATCCTTCTCTATAAGGTCCTCCCTCAAAAAAACCTGGACTAGTTCAAATACAAGTTAATTACTCTCTAAAATCCTATATAAATTTAAGTTCTCCACTCTGACCGGACCTTAGTGAAGCAGGAAGGATCACGGACTTCCTTCTCTGTGCATTTTAATACTAATATCTATTAGCTGCTTTGAACATCTTGATGTAGCAGAATACTTGATGACTGCTTTGTGTTTGTTGACTAGCTTGCCAGCATTGATGAGCTCTTCATTGCTCCTCCATTTACCTTGCCTATCAATTAGGTTGTTATTGTTCTGTAAGTTACAATAATTGGCAGGTTTTGCAGGCACAGCTGACAGTCACTACACTGAAAGGTGGGGGAGTATGAATAAATTTAAATACATATGCATATTGTAAATTAGCGCTTAACAATTTTAAATATAGACACTTTTAAAATAACTTCTAAAATAAACAAAACTTAAGGAGAATAATCCAAACTAGCCCACTGACTGCAATCTGGGAAGCTCAGAATGAGACAAGACAGGTACCCAACAACCAAGGATGAAGAAAAATTTTAGGGCATTTGGTTTCTTATCTAGTCTATCATACACATTTTTGTGTGATTCTGTACCAGGCATTTCTACTGTTATTTTCCAAAGTGTGTAAGCAAGGTTGAGCACTCATATTAATTTTGGTATCTTAGTTCCTTTCAATGAAATGGGAGTATTAGTATAATGCTATTTTCTACAAAGTATAGTCTCCTCTTTGTAATATCATCCACAGAGAAGGACCTCACTGTGCTGTGTGTCATTTGAACAGCCAACGGAAATGAGGTCTAAAGAGCATATATAAGAATATATGCATAGAGGTTGTGAAGTGCTTAGATAACACAGTAAGAACTGTACAGTGTCTTATTTGCATATACCATATGTTTATCATGGCATTTCAGTGTTTCTTGACCTGTCATTCTTACTCCAAGGTCATGTAAACTGAACTACTACTGAGAAAATAAATGAACCCTGATGTTCCTACCAGACTTTGCTCTTCTGTAAAACTGTCACTGAATCGAAGAGACAATGCAACCATTTTATATCTCTCAACAAATAATAGGAAACAGACAGTAATTAAACTCCAGTCCTGGATGACATTAAATCCAGAGGTTGATGGAACTCTAATATTAGGTTGCTGAGGCTTCAGATGGGCATGATGCCCATCATGGCATACACATCAGAATTGCAGAAGGCAGAAACCTGCTTTAGAGAGGCAAAGCAGAGCAGTCTGGTTTTATTCAGAGCTGGCTGTGATTACAAGAACTAGATTTAGAGGCAATGAAAATGTACAGAACTTCTATCAGCCTAGGAAAAAGATAAAAGTTTGAAGATAAAAGATGAAGTATTTAGAGACTGGAAATTAAAGGAAAGAAAAAAAGACCCCCAAAATCTAATTTGGACGGTAGGGGGTAGATTGCTTTATGTCTTTTAAACTAGGAAATACCTTTTATCCGTACAGAGGATTTATCTTGGAGAGATTTGGCCTGTAAAGGGTCAGGCCATGGTCTTGATTTAACTTTTGCAGGTTTTATGGCAAAATTGGTGTGAGGGGTGGGAGGCACACTTAAAAATTTATTTACTAGTAGCTTTCCTTCCTACACTAGCTTGCATTGACAAAACCTGACAAAAGAGCCAAAAAATGAACTTAAAGCAATAAGTCTGAAAATAAATCCTCCATGGAGGATTTTGAAGCTGAACATTTCCCTATCTCCTTAGGTATTCCTGCCCCTACAGGCTCAAGGGAATTGCATAATCTGTTGGGCTACAGCTACAGCTGGGATTCATAATCATTCTTCTGTGAACTAGTTAATATTTCTTGTCTTTATAATCATGGTTCTGAGGACTAGTTGGTACTCAGTACCTGCACATTTTGAAAGTTGCATGCATTTGACCCTGCCTTGGTTGGAGTTGTAGTTTTGAAAAACAGGACTGAGATCCCGAATATTTCATAGAACAGAAGCTGAGGTCTATATTTCCTGGTTTAATTTAACTGCTGGTTTAAACTGTTGTTATATATTCGCACATTAGCATGACAGGTTCCTAAAAGTCATTACAAATAAAAAATAATGAAGGTGTGTGACATTTTCCTGGGTCATTTCTTTACGTACTGGCATAGCATCACAAGATATAAGACTGCAAACGGTGTCTTTTTTCTCTCCACTAGAAACTGTACCTGTTTCCCAGAAATGATAAATGGAAAATCTTATCTATCAAAGAGTAAAATGAGATAAATGGAACTTGTGAGTACCGAGTCAGAAAAAAATTAGACTGAAGTTATGTAAGAGAAAAATAACTGGTTTTACAGACAGAAACAAAATAACGTTTTCTGAAAATCTGGAGAACAGTTAGTGTGAATAAAATAGCCACAACACTCCACTGCATTGTCAGTATTTACTTACATGAAATCCCCTAAAAATACCAAAGCTCTCTAGATGGCAATGTCACCATACATTCCAGAATATCATGCAGGTGCCTCTCTCTATCCATTATCTATCATTTCAGCCTAGCTAGATTACCTTTCCTAAATTCTAAATTGCTAACGTGAGGTTAATCCCACAAACAGAAGGTAAAATAAATCCACGTGCTAATTCAGCAAAAGACGCCAGTCTGCACTTCCATTTAATCATGTGTTGGTAACATATTAATTCCGGTTACACACAGACCTGAGCTTCAGTGCCCATCTGAAAGAGTAAACTCTTGCACAAGAACCAAAGGATGTGCAACAGAGGGAAAGAATGAAGTGTTCATTAGTTAAGAATGGGTTTCGTTTCTTTGCTTGCTTTGTTTTTACAATTGGTGCTTCCGATATTAGTTAAAGAAAAGATGTGGAAATCTAATGTGGATTATTGTAATTAGGAACTACAAGTGTTCTCTTTATGCTTGAATAGTGTTCATCATAGATTGACATAGTAATTTGTATTGTCTTCATCTCTTCACTCTCATTTTTCTTAACATATCAAAGAGAAGCTTTTATACTTTAGAAATTTAACCCAGAAGATGTTCCCTGGGATTACATTTTAATGCTGACGCCTCTTTTGTGGCTTTTCACTGTTGCAAACCTCTCTTTATAATCCATGTAGCATGCACTGCATGAGAATCAATATGTCTTAAATCAGGAGCCAATTATCCAATCTTTTTGATGAATTAGTTTGAAGTGTGGTCTACAAGCTTTGATTTTTATTTTACGTTTTGTTTCTGACATTTTATGAGGGCTGTCTTGATTCCTTTTTCATTTTTCTCAATGCCACTTCTGCTTTATTCTCCACAGGGAAATTAGTTTTCTACTCAATCTTTCATGCAGACAAAGAATAATTGTAATATTTATTTGCAGAATGACTAGAGGGTTTTTGTGAAACCATCTTTTACTCTATCTGTGACTCAGTGGCAGAACTGCAGTCTGTTATGTCAGTAAAGTGGGAGAAAAAAAATTGCTTTTGGAGGTATTGAGTTAAAAGAGGTATTAATCAACACAAAATGTCCTCATGTCTCCCTGTATTCCTTGTGAAGTTAGCTTCTCATAAAGTGTTTTGTTTCATTTAATACTTCGAACTCAAAACCGGACATGTTACATTAGTTTAAATCAGTTTAAAATATTCACTGCAATGACATGTTTACTAGAGCTTACAAAAAAATACATTTGGTTGAAATGCTCTTTATGTTTCAAATATTCATCATAAGATTTTCCTGAACTTTTTTTTTTAAATTGCACTTAAATATTAGAATGGAGGAAATTTATATTGAAAATTATCAGTACCTTGCAAGACTATATACATACCGTTAAATAATTGGTTCATAAAGAATGATATTAAATATTTGAGGAACTTTTTTCCAGTCAAAGAAGGAGTTATAATCTCTGAACATTGATATTAGTAAACCTCAGTAATTATTAAACCTCAGTGAAAGCAATAAATTATTTCTTCACAGAAAATGGTATTAAAATCTCAATAATTCATAAAGGTTAGTATGAATTTTTAGAATGCAGGAATAATAAATTTGAAGTCATCTTGCATTCTCCTCTTTTTTCTTGCCTAGAGAAATGTTCTTAGCATTTGTGCAATGCCAGATAGGATTGATTCTTAGAGAGTATCTGCATGGACATAGTGTGACCAGACTTTGGTGGTTAAAAAAAAAAAGAAAAAAAGAGAGATATATATATATATATATAACAATAGATTTATAGAATGAAATAATAGAATTTTAGGTTGGAAAGGACCTTAAAAATTATTGAGTCCAACCATCAACCTAACATTGCCATGTCCACTGCTAAACCATGTCCCTAAATACCACATCTACACGTCTTTTAAAGACCTTCATGCATGGTGACTCAACTGCTTTCCTGGGCAGCCTGTTCCAATGCTTGACAACACTTTAAATGAAGAAATTTTTCATAATATACAATCCTCTGCCACAACTTGATGCAATTTCCTCTTGTCCCATCACTTGTTACTTTGGAGAAGAGATGGACCCTCATCTCACTACAGCCTCATTTTGGGTAGTCGTAGAGAGTTATATGGTCTTCCTTCGGCCTCCTTTTCTCCAGCCTAAACTTCCCCAGTTCTCTCAGTCGCCCCTCATCAAACTTGTATTCTAGCTAGACCCTTCACCAGCTGCATTGCCCTTCTCTGGACACACTCCAGAACCTCAATGTCTTTCTTGTAGTGAGGGGCCAAAAACTGAACACAGTATTTGAGGTGGGGCCTCACCTGTGCAGGGGGACAATCACTTCATTAGTGCTGCTAGTCACATTATTTCTGATACAAACCTTCTTGGCCACGTGGGCAACCAGGCAGCTCATATTCAGATGATTGCTGACAAAATTCCCACATTTTTTCCAGCGGGCAGGTGTCCAGCTACTCTTCCCCAAGCTGCATGGAGGCCAGCACTTGGCCTTATTAACCAAAGAAGAGAGGGTAGTCATTTTGATTTCGACAAGTCTAATTCTTCTGATGAAAGTGAGAAAACAAAAAACTCTCAAACATCTCTTTCCAGAAATGAATGCCAAAGCTCATATTCTGCCATTTCCCTTCTATGCTTTATTTTCACTCTGAAAGTAACAAAGAGGGCATGCAACTGCACCATCAAGAGATCACAGGAACACAGTGATCATTTGTCCCCTTCATGTTCCCTTCCCACAAACTTCCCTTTGTGGGAAAATACCTTAGGCAATAAAAGTAATATGAAGTAAAGGGTAGCAAGCAGATGAAACTGTAATAAACTGCTGAACAAGCCCTATACTAAGTTGGACATGAATCCTGACCCCAGGATGAAGAATGGCAAATCTCATGTGCTGTGAGGCCTCACTCAGCCCTAATATTTTAGATATTTATGCCTGACAAGTGTCATGCAGTCCATTACTTTTTTTTTTAACCACAGAACTATTAATCATCTGGTCTAGTGGGACATGTCCCTGCCCATGGCAGAGAGTTGGAATTAGATGATCTTTAAGGTCCCTTCCAACATGAACCTTTCTATGATTCTATGAATTACCCCAAAATTGTGTCTAGAAACAAACTTTTCAGTGATTTCAACAGTCTTACACATAAATAAATCTTTTTTGGTTGTAGGGTTTTTCATGGATTTTTTTTTTGGTGATGATTATATTTCCAATTATATTTGTATATTTGAACTATTATCCTCATTGATAATATCTAAAGTGTTTGAGAACTTCAACATTTAAATTTTGTGTTGTTTTGTTGTTTGCTTTTTTTTTGTTCTTCTGCAAGTTGATGACTAATAATATCACTACCTGAAAGACCATGACCTGAAGAATTATTAGAAATTAAGCATAAAGATGATAAGAATACCATGTTAATGTTACTAAATCTTTTTCTTTTGATAGCACTGATCAATGTGAGCTGCTCTCAGTTTGCTTCAGTATTTGCATTTTAAGTCCTGTCAAGAACACAAAGGACTAGCTGATTGCAAGTATAAATCAAAATTTCTGTGTGCTCTGAATCCATCATTTCACACCTGCTCATTCTTAATGACCAAGCAATTTTGGTTTTCAGTCAGAGGATACGACCGTCAAGACTTACCTCAAAGAAATAGATCTAGTTTGCAGCAAATTTATTCCAATATCCTTTTATTTCTATTGCTAGGGTCAACAAGCTCATCATCCTAAATAATAGCCTGGGAAGACGTAGATAAATCAAAAGAATGGGAACATACGCACACACACAGATGCCAGAAGTCTCATTTCAATTTTCTCCTTTCTATAACATCACTTCCATAGTTCCATCAAATGTTGACCCTTATAAGAAATTCAGTTTTGCTTCCATATCAGTCCCACCTAATGCCTTCAGGGAGGCAAGAACTTTCCCACTGCAAAATAGATGCATTGCAGGAAAGGGAACCGGCACAGGGAGGTGAAGCAGCTCCTCTGAAGGCATGCAAATGGGCACTGGCTGAGCCAAGATCACTCTCCGTTTATCAGCTGCTGAATACATATTCCCTTTTTTGTAAGTCTTTCACATTCATAACACTTGACACTGAAACTCAATAAGAGGTTTGAATTTGTCTTCATCAAGTCATGTATGATTTTACACTTGAATTTTTCCAGGCATTGGCCACACTAGATGAGGAGCTGTACAATGGAGGTAACTATAGGTTTGGGTTTGTCACATCAGTCAATACTAAAGCCACCTTAATATCCTTATCCCTCCTCCTAGCCTTTTCTACTCTCATGGTAAATCCGTACCTGCTAAATGAGCAGAGTGTAAGCTGTCACTTTTACAACAGCATCCAATTAAAAGTATTTACATACTTATAGAGTGACATAGAGGAAGTTAATGTAATAAAACATTCACAGGCAAAATATATTGGCCATGTTAAGAACAAATGAAGGATAATGATGAACAAACAAACACACAGTACTTTGCTTCCCTCTATAAGTTCCACCAGCTAGTCAGAAATCTTTAAAACATGATTTATTCAGTGTTATGACATTTTTGTGGGACACAGACGAAAGCTGCTAGGGATGAGATTAATGTATGTACCAACATAGAACATATTCTGAGGAAAGGAACTGAGAAAAGAATCAGGGATAGCCTGAAGACCACGAAATCCTGACGCAGACTGTGAGAATATGTAACAGCACAGAAGACAGTCACATCATAGTTCTGTGTTCTCTGGAAGGCTTCCACATCATGTAATCATTTGCTGATTAATGTATTCACCTGATGATTAATGTAATAATTACATTGTGTAATGACAGAGGGCTCACTACATAGCCTGTCAAATAAGGCAAATAAACATTGCCTTTTGATAAGTGTATCTTATCAATTTGATAAGTGTATCTTAAATGGCAGAGAGGTATTAATTTGATTGAACGAATCAGGTAACAAATAATTAGAGTTATACCAGCAAAAAAAAAAAATCCTCAGAATGACTCAGGATTTAAAGCAACTTCCATAAACTGTGGCTAGGAAAAGGTTTTTTCAGGAGATAGTCTATTCTGCAATTTTCCCATGCAAAACTCTATTCTGAATTTTTCTTGTGCAGTTTCCTGTGAAACCAATAGGATTGTTCTCAAAGCTACAAGAAAAAATGAAGGAGTGGGCTGGTTCAGCTTGCAATCCGGTTTACAATGCTTCAGTAAAACTTCAGTTTAGAAAGGTCCTCAAGGAAGCCACTAACACTGAGCTTGGGAGCGTGGCTAAGCAGTGTTACTCATGAGCTTGAAGTCAGGCATCAAGGACCTTTGGTTCCAAGTGATCATTAATTCTTTTTTTGAGGAACTAATGAGCTGGGACATAATAATAAGATTCTAATAATAGTCTACCAATGTGTGTCAGTGAGTTTCTCCCAAAAGCTTTGCAGACAAGTACTAGTATTTCCCTTCTTGCCTCTGAGGACTGAGAAATCTCTCTTCTCTAATCATCATTTATCTGTTTTGGGAGATGGCAGATGTATTTAGCAGCAGCATGCAATTATAAATCATATAGAAAGCACGCTATAATCAACAACCATCTTTCCGTAGACTTGGGTGAATATTAGGTCCAATATTTGGGTGTGTAAAATATCTATATATCAAACCTGTATCTATATATCTGATCTATATCTATATCTATCCTGCAGAAGGGATTTTGGACTTGCAGTGGTATAATATCTTTCTTGAACTTACCAAGATTCATAGAATCACAGAATCATAAAATCATGATATGGTATGGTTTGGATTGGAAGGAACACTTAAATGTCATCCTCCCCAGCAATGAGGAGGGACATCTTCAACTAGATCAGGTTGCTCAGAGCCCCATCCAACCTGACCTTGAATGTTTCCAGGGATGGGCCCAGACCACCTGTCTGGGCAATGTCTTCCAGTGTTATCCTCCTCATCAAAATTTACTCCTTGTCCCAATGGTACAACCCCTATTAAAAAATCTGTGTGTGTAGATATATATGACATACACATATGTCCTATTGAAGGTATTTTCAACTTGCAGTGATGTATATATCTATGTTGAGCTTGCCAAGATTCCTAGAGAAGTGATTGGTAATAGAAGTTTCTCTGCATATCTTGCACAATTTGATTTTGTTTAGACAGTAGGAAATTAAAAAATAAATGAATATGTAAGTAAATAAAAGCAACTCCAATAGTGTCTTTAAGAGCAGTAGGAATAGACTGAATTTCAGATACTTCCTATTGACTTTTTCTTGGTCTTGGAACTTAGATTTACATTCTTTTTTCAGTACAGACATGAAAAGTGTTCTGTGCCATGATTCCACACCAAGCAATCAAATAAGCGAAAAGAATGGAGGAACTCTAACCCATTTTAAAAGAACTGACTGAAATGGCTTTCTTGGTGAAACCCAGACTTCAAAAATAATTATGAGCAGGTAGATATTTTTTTTCTTTCAATGTAAGATTGATTTTTTTTTTCAAAAGCAACAGATAAATTTGGCCTTTTTTTAGAAGCACTGTTGCAGCAAGTTTTAAACCCATTGTTCTTGACGAAAGTTCTGTCAAATCTGATTTAATCATAAGGTTTCTTGAGTTTGATGGAGCTTTTTTTCCCCTCTGGATGTTGATGAGTAAGGCCAAAAGGCAAGTATGATATTAAGGACTTCTGACAAATAGCATTAACGGGGAGATTTCTGTTTCATTTCTCTGGGAACTGACTGCCCGTTTTGAATTGCAGCTGATGCTGGAGGAAGAACAGATTAACCATGCTACACCAGGATACTGTCCCATCTTCAGTGGACTCAACCATGTGTTATTGGGGGATGAAGAGGGACTAGAGTAAAAACACCCAAATTCTCCATCTGGCAGAAATAGAAGCAGGCAAAGCAAAGACTAAGTGGAAAATCAAGGTTTTTAAAGTGATTAGCTAAGATTGTCCCTTTTCCTAATATCCTGATGGGTGAGGGATGATGTTGGGGAGATCTCTAGCCAAGCCACACATCCTTTAGAAGCACCAAGGCCTGGATTGATCCCATCTAACTTTAGATATCTATCTGAGGCATCTGTGTCAGGCAGACTGTAGTCCCTCTGGAACTAGTCCATCATCAATGGAGACTGAGAAGCAATTCTGAAGGAAGGTTGGTATCTTTGGTCTCTGCCTCCATCCATTAACTATACCAACTGCAGGCAACATGGTCCCTAAATAAGGTACCTTGGTGAAATGACTATTCTCTATTTAGTTGGAATCCATCTGAGTTGAGACCTCTGGATCCAGGGAGCTGTCTGCAGCCTGCAATTGAATTTTTCTGCTCTTTTTTCCACAGTTCTTCCCTTGATTCCTCAGTCCTTCCTCCTCTTTGCAGCTCTCTACCTTCCCTCTTTCGCTTTTTCTCTACCTGATTCTCTAGCCGCTTCCTGTTTCTTACTGTCTGCTTGTCCACACACAGTAAAAAATCCCTCACTCTAAAAAAATGTCAGGCAGGAATGAGAGAAAATTAGCAGCTGTCACACTCTGTTTGTGTGTTATAACTCTCCCTACATCCTGGCTGTAACATTTCTACTTAGATTATAAGCTCCTTAGAAGAAGCACTGTCTGCTCTTTTTAATGCAATGCCAATCACAACAGGGACCTCTAAGTCCTTAAGAACAAACATAATAAACGCAGTAATAGCAGTAAAGGAGTGAGTGGGTCAGACAGCTTTGGTTTTTCTTTTATCATTGTGGGCTTGAAAGTTCACACTGGTACAAATGGGAACACAGATGAATGGGATCTTCAGTTTCACCTGGCAAAATGTCAGCAAATAAACTGCAGAGCAGGTGTTCAGAGGAATTAAATGATTCATAGTAATTTACAGTGGCAGGAGGATCAATTTGAGAATTACTAAAATGCAGGCACTGAAATATCATATGTTATTACATTTTAAACTGGTAAACTGCTTTATTGGTTTTAACATTTCAGGTGCACCAAAAAATTTACAAAGCACAACATTTGGATTTCTAATAAGCTGGACCTCAGATACCATTAATTCTGCTTCGTTGGTGAGTGCCATGAAACTAAAAATGTGTTTGAGTTGTGATTTGTTCTCATCCTAATCAGTTCTAATTTATAATAAAATTTATATGTGTCTTATTTTGTTTTAACTTTTGTTCTATTAACAAAGTTCTTCTCACTCAAATCTAGAAGAATGTTAAAGCTGATTTATAAGCTAACCTTATGGTTTTCAAAGTTACATAATAGAAAGGACACCCCCTAAAAAAAAGACTTGGCATTAAAATAAAGTACTGGCTAGGCAGTCAATTAAAGGCATGATGAATGCCAAAATCAATTAAAAGATCTTACTGTAAAGCTTAAATCTTCAGCTAATGAAAAGGGAATGTTTCATATTGCTAAAAATGGTGGCAAAAAACTAAATCATCAGTATGGACATCCTAAAGGCATTTATTTAATGCAAAGTAAAAAAATCATGAAGTGTTTGAAAGCAGAGCTTGATGTCTAATGACAAAATATCAAACCAAGATCAGTAAGATGATTTTGATGCTTTGTGAACACAGCACTGACCTTCTCTGCTGACACTATATGTTGCATTATAATTCATGCCTCTTTGCCATTACCGAGTCTCTTTCCAGTCATGGCATATTATTCTGCCAAATTACATATTTATGCATTGTTTGATTGGAAGTTGGAAATACTCCAGAGAGCACTCTATATAATTCTGTCTAGGAATTGCTTCAACCAAGAGTGATTTGAAGGTGTCTTCAGAATGAGAAATATGCTCACCTTTGGCTTTTTACAACACCATTGTGAGTCATACTTGAGCTGGAAGGGGGATGGATTTGGATTGCTATTAGAGGGAAAATTTGCGTAGGTGAATTGAATTCAGTGTGGGTGGTGGGTCGACATAGCAACTAATATAAAAACTTGCTAATGACAACAAGTGGGAAGTATCTATAGATTTTTAAAAAACTTGGTAGAAAGACTGTGGTGAATTAAAAATTAGTTGCTCTTCCTTTCCTGACATAAAGGAAGGGTGCCATCTAATGAGCACTAGCAGCATTTTTTGCTGTGCTGCAAGCATTTCCTGCCTTACAGGAGCAAACTTTGTTCACTACTTGACAGCTTGTTTCTATCTGTAAGTTCTGCTGCTCAGCTACTATTGACCTTGACCTTAAAGTAGTTAATGGTATTAGAAGCTGGCTTCTGACAGAGCAAATGAGGATAAAGATGCTGCCTATGAGCTTTTAAATATTATCTGTGTCTATTTTTTTTTGCCTTCTTGCACCTCAGTGGGTATTGTATATCACCTTTTCCCAGCTTCACCTAAAAACACACTCACGGGGATATTACTTCAATAAAAACAACCACTAGAAGCATCCTAGGGAATATATACAGGTATCCATTCTTTGTAATTTCTACCTAGTGCTGCACATTGTAATTATTACCACAGGTGTGTAAATCACCTTCTCAGTAAAAAAGCTTAGAGGCTTCTAATAGTGAGAAAAATATCAAAAAATGTGGTACCCAGATTGAACTCTCCACTATTCCTGGACCAGCAGAGTGTCTTGTATAATTAATTTGCTAATGCTAGGACCTCAAGAGCTCTCTGCAATGTGTCACAGAGGAAAGATCATCCACAGCTGACATACCCTTCTTATTCACCACTGAGAATGCTCTGTCACGAGCCCTGAACTTTCATATATGGAAAGTGTTCTAGCAAAGAAAAGGCAGAAATCTGGTTCTGTATTTTTGGCACACAGAAAAAGAAGTGAGAAACATAAAATGCAACAACAACAAGGTAATATATTAGAAAGAACTTTCTATAGGTGGGGTCTGTGAAGCATTGAAATTAGTTGTCTGGGACATTTCTCAGCCTCTATCGTTGAAATAATTTGAAAGCAGGCTGAGCAAGACACCTGATAGGGTCAGAAATTACACTTGCTTCTACTTTGGGACAGAACAATGGCCTAGTTCATATCTGGAGACCATACACAATGATTTTGTTCATGCTTCTAACCTTAAGTGTATCAAAAATATAAAAGGGGAAAGTTGTAGAGATTTTGTAAATATCATTCAAGATTCTTTAAAAAAACTTAATTATTTTCAAAATAAATTTATTTTATCCTATGTACTTGTGAAAATACGGCTGCTTCTTTGCCAGGACTAACACTCCTTTTTTATCCAGTAAAGCAAACATTACTGACCTTCAGAATATTTCCTACCTCATGGCCATGTTCTGAAGCATTCAAGACTCTCAGATCAAAGGCACACAGCTGTATAAACGGTTCATCATGGGAAGTGTAGTTTCAAGCTGCCACATTTAGACATCAGCTTGCAGTTACAACTAAGGTCATTCCATCTCCTCCTGCTTATATCTATCTAAATTAAATTATCTGCAAGATCAAAAGCTAATTAAGAAAACTATTTTAATTTTAGTAGTGCTGTGATCAAGTCACCTCTAAATGTATGAGTTCATATTTCCAGATGCTGCCATCACCTTTATTTTATTTTATTTTTTTCTGAAAATAAAATTGAAATTACTGCCAGCTCACACAAAGGACTCCCTCTGGAAAAAGAAGCAGCTTTTAATAAACCACATACCTTAGGCATACTCTTGTGCTTGTTTGAAATGAGAGATTCTTCAGGCTTTTCACTCAGCAGGGACCAGGGCAGTTCCTAGACTGAGAGATTTGTTTTTCTTGCTTCGTGAAGTCCTCAGAAACTGGTCTCAGGCCCTTTCTAGTCAGCCCTTGCTATCAATGGGTTCCTGCCTCAGGCAATGAACTTTAAATAACTTCCTAATCTTCACCACCCCATTCCAACACACATTTTTCCCAAGCTGTATCCTCCTTGCAGTTAAGGGTGATCAAACTGATCAAGCTCCAGCAGAAATGTCTATCTAGAAGAACACCATGGCGAGATAGCAGCAGTCTACAGTGTATACAGCAATGATAAAATTAACAAACTCCTAAATGTACTGCACTAAAATTTTGCATGCCTTTACAGCATAAAATTTAGGACAGAATAGAATCACAGAATCATAGAATACTGTGGGTTGGAAGAGACCTTTACAGGACATTGCTTGGAAGTCATCACATGCCCCAGGAAAGCTGGAGGACATTGAACATCATGGAGGACAAAGGAACGCAAGCTATACCTCTTGTAAAACGACTTAAGGCTGCTCCGAAGAAGACTTGTGGAGCTAGCACTACAATATATGGCAACAAGGAGTCCTGACTGCTGTGTTGGAAAGATCCTAATTAGATCAGCCCATTGTAATTATATCGTGAGAATGAAATGCTACAAATCCAAAGAAAACGGTGAGTTTTGAAGTCTAGAGACATATCCAGCTCTCACTGGGCTATGCTGCAATTTTACAAGCAAGTCAGAGGCTAAAACTTTGGTTCCAGAAAGAACATGAAGTGTAAATATGCAAGTTCCCACAGAGAAAGTATAAGTAGGGCTTGTTGCTACATCTTACCTTCTCACCCTTTTTGGAGCCATAAGTGCCTTCCTGAAAAAAGTAGAGGGGCACCTTTTCCCATGAAGCTCCTGAAATGGCTTCCAAATGTGAGATATGGAGAGGATTCACTCATTTATGGGTGGTCTTTCTCATCTATAGATGGCATGGGAAAAAGCAGAGGGGAGAGGAGAATTTTAGCTTAATCTAACTATTGATGCAACATTGGGACATAGAAGTCCCAAATTGTATTAGAGAAACCCTCTTACAGAGAATGACAACACGTCTCTAATATCCCTTGGTGGCTTTCCTGCTGGAGTCATGCTAGCAAACAAACACTTCCAAAATATTTCTTGATGGTCCAATTGATGCCACTTCTCAGAGGTACGCTTTCTGCAGCTTGCAGCACAAGTATGAAGAAACTGCTTTCATCAAGTTTACAACTGGCTTCAGTCCATCCCATTTCTTAGGACACTGAGTGTGCTTGATAAGCTGATCATTGTACAGAAGAAGGGTAGGTGATGTTCAAAGCATGAGAATTACTTTTGTTGCCAGGAAGACGATGTTTTTATCTTTGAACTGGAACATGCTCTTGTAGAGAAGAATATGTCATATCTAAATGAAAAGTATCTGGTTTTATCCAATTTTGTTCCATGTTTTAAATTTGTTTCTGCTCATTGGTGTATTGAGCAGGAAGTGAAGATACATTTTTTAAACATGTTATCACAAAACAAATTGATTATATATAAATTTACAATACTTATATATATGTGGAGATATATATGCTTGAAAATACATATGCATCTCTGTTTGGAAAAAAGAATTGGAATATAAAATAACTTTGCATGTAATAGCATTCTGAAATGAGTCAATGTAAAACAAAACATTGAAATGTTTATTTCCTGCAGAGTCAAAATGTTCCATTTGAATTGCATTAAAATTTAAGCATTTAGGCACATTTTTGGAATGAGATGGGAGACTATAATCAACTCATTTTCATACCACAGAATATTCCACAAAAGGCTTTTTTTTAGTGCTAATTTAAAATTTCTATTTTGTTCAGTGAATATAAATTTCCCTGGAACTATACATTTGCTGAATGTAATATTCACAGAAATGCTCTCTCTACCCCCTCTTATGACATCTATATCCTGGCTACTTTAAGTGGGCTCTGAGCCAATTCAGAAACCTGTCACATTGTCTTCTCCTCAGTCGTTAGTTAAAATCAAATCAGGTGTGTCTCAAGTCCAGTGGAAGATACATAGTATCACAGATCAAGCTCATCATCTGGACTTGGCATTCAAATATGATAGCATCCTCCAAAAAAATGACTAGTTTGGGAAAATTTGCTCTGAAAACTGAACTCAGCCTGAGACTCAGCGCAGCAGTGCCCAGACTTTCTGCACTATTCTAGGAACGGTTAAAGGGCTCTGAGACATGCAAACTTGTCTTCTGATAGCCTTGTACAAGACTCACTTTTTCACCTCTAGCGTAAAAGCTTCAGGCTTGTCATCCTGCAATGAGCTGGTGTGTTGTTGGCCACCAGTACACCTGGCCTTTGGTCAGGCTAGACATGACTGAAGATTATTGAAGTACAGGCTCACCTGCATCTGGAGAAGCAATGGGTATTTCTAGTATGGGGAGCATACTTTCTGTAAGGCAGAAGTTTTGCTACTATGGCTTTGCACCAGATATTTTGAGAGATGTGTACTACATGACAGATCTAAGGCATCACACCAGAGAATGGGGATGCATAGGGCTTGCTTTCTTTCTAGAAGCTTGAGGCAGAATTATTGGTGAGGGGGCAACCATACAACCCAAGAGGCGTGTTGGTGGGCTGTGTGACTGATGTAATGCCCAACTAGAATGGCGATGTTGTGGGCTTACTAGAAAAGCTTCATGAGCTGAATAAGGTGGTGGACACAGGAGATCTGGTCTTTACAATGCATGGATGTTGCAACTTCACAGTGTCAATGTGGCTTTTGGACTCTATAATGAGCTGGAAAATTATATGTATAAAAATATGTATATGTGCAGGGATGACAGGGATGATTTGGGACACAGCTGCTGAATGAGTCTCTGAATATGCTTTTGGTTCTCCCCTGCACACTCCTGTCTGACATTTACTTTAAAAAAATTACTATGCCAAAGCTGAAGTTGTAAAATTAAAACCTCAGAACATGACCACAAGGGGTTGCCAAACAAATGAGAACTAAGTGTAAACACAGTTTGTTGTTTTCTGCTGGCTCTATTTCTGTCATCATCTTTAGTTGCACTGTTACCATCTTCAACAGACCAGGCAGTACACAGACCAAAAAAAACCAGGAAACTGGTCAGGGTATCCTATCTACTCCTGTCTGTATTTTATATTTGTTGAACACATGTCTCCAAAGTATCAGAGAAGTAAACACTCTCATTTCATTACAATACTGGTTTTCCATTAAATTGTTTCCATAAAATGTTAACAATGATCAAACAAGACTTACAATATATTAATTCTATGAGTCAGGTAGCAATGAACAAGTAGTCACTTCTTTTCACTTTAGTTTTTATTCCACCTTTCTTCCTGTGTTATTCAAAGCAATTTACTGGAAGAAAGCAAGCCCTTTGGGACACATCAAAGTCTGTAGACCTTGAACATTGTCTATGTGAAGGCTTCTACAGTTCTTATAGCTGGGTGAGATACCATCACAACACATATTGTCTTTATTGCTATATCAAGTTCCAGAGTGGTGTAAGGCTTCACTTACTTCAGGATAATGTTACATTCTGGTGCCACCTGGGCAGAAGAGATGGACTCTCAAGCAGAGAGGAATAGCACACAGTGTCTCCAGCTGAATTGCTCTCTCAGATGTGTCTTTCAGAGCTTACATTCTGGCAATCTGAGCTGAAGCTTCTGCTGCTGACAGTTACTCTGACAATACAGGTTTCTCCTGCTGCTGCACGTTGCTGGGATACCTCTTCACCTAAGCTAGTGGTATTTTAATGAAGATATACCTGGAAGGTTTTTGGCCCTCAAACCAGCTCTTTAAATTCCCTGGGAAAATGTCCTCAGTCCTCCATGATACTCACTGTGCCTTGACTGGCAGAGAAAGTGAAAGATATGTTTTGTAACATCATTTTCTCTAGATGTGCTGCTTCTTCAAATGCAACATGCTCATAGTCTGTCACTTGGGCGCAGAGTAAAAACAACCTACAAGAAAGCTGAGATTTTATTGTAGCAGTGCAAAAGGTCTATATTTAGCATGACAAAACTGGAAGAAGTCTATGACAAATAAGAAAGCATAGACTCAGAGTCTGCATGACTTCTTTTTTCCCAGAAGTTATTGAGTATACTTCATGAGGCATATCAGAGATCCAAGTCATGGCTCACTTCTTCTGTTCAAACAGTGTTTTTCAGATTTCTGCTAAAGGCTCTTTTCCTCTCAATCTTTCCAAGTGCTATTGATGGTAAATGCGATTTCAAAGCATCTATTTAAACTGTTTTTTTGTTAATATACCTTTATTATTTTAGAAGACCGCTTTTCACAGTGCCCTTGTTGGCAGCTACTTGGATGAAAATGTAGTGTTCTTCACTTTATTTGATAATGAATCAATTTCTGAGATGAGATCAACCCCATTTTTCTTCTTTCAGGTTATTAAACATACTGTATTTTATATAAAAGTATATTTTAACATCTGAAATATATTTTTTTATAATTTTTTATGACTTTATGTGGTTATTTTGCATTTCATAAAGACCAAATAGAATACTCCCACCCAACTGTACTAAGGGACAATGATGCTGGAATACAGTACTCCAATTGCAACCAGGGGAAGACATACTTGAATTAAACTACCAATTAATAGCATCATTTATTATTTTTCTTTAAATGGTAATAAAATTAAGCTAATAATCTGTGGTGTGTCTATGGTCAGGAAAAAGTTATATTTTCCTGATAATATAACTTTTTCCTGACCATAATAGGAAGATCACAGAATCACAGAATCTCATGGGGTTGAAAGGGACCTCTGGAGATCATCTAGTCCAGACCCCCTGCCAAAGCATGTCCACCTAGAGCAGGTCGCACAGGAACTTGTCCAGGCAGGTTTTGAATGTCTCCAAAGAGGCGGACTTCACTGCCTCCCTGGGCAACCTATTCCACTGCTCTGCTACCCTCAAAGTAAAGAAGTTCCTCCTCATGTTTAGGTGGAACTTATGTTCAAGTTTGTGCCCATTTCCTCTTGTCCTGTCACTGGGCACCACTGAAAAAAGACCAGCCCTGTTCTCTTGACACCCACCCTTTAAGTATTTATAAGGACTGATGAGATTCCCCCTCAGTCTTCTCTTCTCCAGACTAAAAAGACTCATGTTCCCCAGCCTCCCTGATCTTTGAATTGTGACAGGGTAAGATGAAAAATAAAATAAAAAGGATTGCTGATATTAGTTTCTTATTGAACTAGTGAAAATATGATCAGCAAAGGTGAGCACAGGTCATAAACTTTCAAAGCGGACACAAACTTTCAAATTATGGATCACTGAGGAAGTTAGTAAGTGACAGAATTGCTTTCTGGTGTCTAATCTAAATCTTCCCTCTTCCAATTTAAAACCCTTGCCCCTTGTCCTATCACTACACCTTCTGACAGAGTCCCTCTCTGGCTCTCCTATAGGCTCCCTTCAGATATTGAAAGGCCATCATAAGGTCTCCCTGAAGCCTTCTCTTCTCCAGGCTGAACAACCCCAGCTCTCTCTGCCTGTTCTCATAGGGAGGTGCTCAATCCCTCTGATCATCTTTGTGGCCCTCTGCTGGAACAGTTCCAACAGATCCATGTCCTTCCGGTGTTGAGAACTCCAAAGTTGGAGCAATAAAAAAATGAAAAATGAGCAATACATGGAAAAGAGTGAACCAACCCCTGAGATAAATATTATTTTCCATTAGAAAATGGCATAACATATGGAACTAAACTATCATTAAATCATTGATTGGAAAATTGTCTCTTGATAAAATACAAGATTCTACAGATTTTGCTTTGCTTTTTGCTACATTTTCAGAAAACTGCATATATTCTTAATGATTTTTTTTTATCGTCACAAGGATGTAAGAATGCATCTCCCAGGATGCAAGTCCATGAAGATCCTTTTCAACCTTTAGGAAGCTGTGGGATTTTCAGGAAACACACAAGCTTTTTATACTAACACCTTAGCTAGAAAATTTTCCTTTCTTTTTTCCTTTCTCTCCGTCTCATATTCCCATTTAATGAATAACCAGAAGTTGATGGGGTTCTAAAATGGTACATCAAGTATTTCTGCAAGAATTGGCAAACCTGCTAGGGGCATGATAATTATAATGAACAACACTAAAAGAATTACATTCTGCATTGATTCACATCCTGTTTCACTCATGCAAGGCATTATGTTTATACAAAGGATCAATTAATGATGAATTTTGGTCATCTATGGATTACAAATGAGAAAGTTACAAAAATATCATCATGCAACCAATATAATAATGTATTACAACTGATTCTCACTGCAGTGCATAAGATTTCAGTTGTTCTTTCAAATTACATGTAAGTGAAACCAAATATTAAAGAGAATCAGAAATCCTGACTTCCAAAGGGGAGTGAAGTGAATAACTACTAATACAGACTGTGCGCCTGTTTGAGGTATTGACTTAGTAAGGAGCCCAGAACTGATGAGCATGTGATCATGGCATAGAAACAGATTTATTTACCTAGCACTCTCTATAAAGGAAAATATATGGTCCTGATATATATACGATCCCGCGCCATAAAGAATGGACCAGCCATGAACTGAAAAGAACCAGAAAACAGGGAGAGGGAGTGAAACATGAAATTCAAGCTTCTACACTACTTGGAAGGAGAATAAACATTTTCATGTAAGCAGTCATTCCCTTTTCTTAAACAACGTGTCACTGCTGCACATCATAGTGACAGGCCAGAAAATGTCTCAATCTGTTAATATTTTCTTAATGAGTTTCAAATTATATAGCAGCTTAGAATTCCTAAATACCAGGATCCTCCTCCATCAGATAAAAAAACCAAAAACAACCTGAGGCACAATAAACCTGAGGCAATTTACTTGATCAATCTAAACTGAGACTAGAGTACTCACCCTTCTAATCTGACCTGGTTTTGTGGAGAACAGTGTTTAGCAAATGCCAGACTGTTACTGAAAATGGCCAGGGTGCAGAGGTCAATAATTAGCTTGTTCTTGAGACAGGCCAGTGGTGTTATTTGCTCTTAGATGGAGGACAGATTACCATCTAGTGTGTGTAAAAAGTGGGGACAAACTGGGAAATCGACTTTATAAAAATCTTAACATTAAATTCAGTTTTATCCTATGCTCACAAATGTATGAGTCAGGGGAATAAAAAGAGCCCATTTGTTTCTTGTAAACAAACATCCCTGAGAGAATTTTTTTTTTTCATATTTGGGATAAAAACATGTAGTTTAATTCAGAATACAAAATAATCCATCCCAAAAGCTATCAACTACTTTGGCAAAAATTCTGCAAACACTTTATAGGTTAAACTGGGCTAGCATGATTGGGTGTCATTGTCTTTTCTAGCAGTTGTGATGGGAGCTGTGAAAACACTGTTGATGGTAAAAGCTAACTGTCAGACTCAGAAAGATTTGAAAGGAAACTGAGCTAAAAAAAGAAGATTTTCATCTTGGAATGAGAATCTTTTGTTCTCGTTAGAAGCGTTCTCAATCAGTGTTATTCATACAGGCACTCTCTTGATGTGCAGATTAAGTGTAGGATGTCTTGTTCAGGTTTTGGGGGACTCTATTCAGGTAATGGGAGAATATATGACTGATTGACTGGACATTTGTAATCTACCTGTCAGCACAAACTGTATCAAGCAATTAGCATAATAAATGGTCTTGTTCTTTTGCACAAGGAAAAGGAACATCTTTTGCTTTGGTAGATTTGTGATTCAATCCTGGCCCCTAAGAACATTTAAATCCAGAGAAATCTCCACCCCACTTGCAACTACTTTAGGAATTTTTGGAACTCTGTGTGTGTATAAAAAGCATACATCTATATGTATCTACATACATACAGGTAGATAATTTTTGGCAAATTAATTGTTCAGGTGAATGCTTCAGATGAGATATCTAGTGTCGAGACAACACAAAGCAATAAAAGGTCCAGGCTGTCCAGTTGTCAGACTATGGATAAATCATACCCAAATTATTTAAAAGGTATATGGCCAAAAGAAAAGATGTTATTACACCTTATCCCTCTTCCTGAAGTTCATTACCTTTGACTGTAGCCATATCATAACAAAAACAAGATTATCTTTGCTCTGAAACAGAATTAAAAGGACTGCAATTACTCCAATTCTTTGGAGGAAAGAATGTCTCCGCCTTGGGATGCAGCAATCCAATATCTGTGAGCCACTTTTCTGGTCAAAGATTTGGATTATGCAGCACACAGGGAGCAAGATTGCATAAGGGTTTCTCTGGGGACTTTAAACGCATGTAAGCAAGTAATTGATTTGTAGGAAGGCTTGTTGAATTGATTGTCCTGGCCTCTCAGGCTGTGAATGGCACAAATCTAAATATTTGTGCTGTGCAAGAAAAGGTGTTAAACTATGCAATTTCTGGACAAGTTCTATGATGCAATGAGCTCCTGGCTTCTTAGAATAACATGAAAAAGACCTTGGTAATCTGCTCAGCAATGACTTTATTACTCAGTTTTAGCTGAAGGAACTTCAATTGCTTGCACATTGCAAAAAAGAAAGCAAAGCTTTAATTCCCCATGGTTTCACACAATTCATGCCCATAAGGTGCAAATTAGAAGTGTGACCACTTAAAAATATCCTGAAAGTATTACTTTGATGAATATGACTCCTCTCTGTGCCTTGATAACAGTGCCATGTTTACTGCATGCTTTAAGCTATTTATAAACTTTCAGTGATCTGTTTCCTTTGACAGTCTTGTAATAATGTTTGTAAATTAAAAATAAATGATCACAAAAAATAAATGACAACAAATATAGATATTTGTAAAATTTGGGGCCAGAAGGAATTTTGACAGAATCACAGAATGGTAGGGGTTGACTGGGACCTTTGGAGACCATCTAGTCTGACCTTCCTGCCAAAGCAGTTTCACCTGGAGCAGGTTGGACAGGAATATGTCCAGGCAGGTTTTGAATATCTCCAGAGAAGGAGACTCTACAACCTCTCTGGACAGCCTGTTCCAATGCTCTATCATCCTCAAAGTAAAGAAGTTTTTCCGTATGTTCAGATGGAATTTCCTGTGTTCCAGTTTGTGCCCTTTGCCTCTTGTCCTGTCACCAGGGACACTGAGAAGATTCTGGCCCCATCCTCTTGAGACCTGCCCTCAGATATGTATAAGCAGTCTTCTCTTCTCCAGGCTAAACAGACCCAAGTCTCCCAACCTTTCTTCATAAGAAAGGTGCTCCATTTCCTTGAACATCTTTGTAGCCCTCTGTTGGACTCTGTCCAGAAGTTCATTGTTTTTCTAGAACTGGGGAGCTCAGAAGTGGGCACAACACTCCAGATGTGTCCTCACGAGGGCAGAGTAGAAGAGGAAGATAACTTCTCTCTACCTGCTGGCCACACCTTCTTGTCCACACAAGCACATTTCTGGCTCATGGTCAATTGTTGTCCACCAGGACTTCTCGGTCCATCTTGGCAGAGCTGCTTCACAACAAGTCAACTCCTGACCTGTAGTGGTGCATGGAGTTATTTCTCCCTGGGTGCAGGACCCTATACTTGCCTTTGCTGAACTTCCTCTCTGCTGAACTTTAGCCTGTCCAGGTCTCACTAAATGGTGGCACAGCCTTCTGGTGTGTCACCCACTCCTTCCAGTTTTGAAAAATCAGCAAATTTGCTGAGGCTACAGTCTGTCCTGATGGTTTCTCATCCAGGTCCTTATGAATTTGTTGAACAAGACTGGACCCAGTACTGACCCCTGGGGAACACCACTAGTTACAGACCTCCGACTGGACTCTGCACCACTGATCACAACCCTCTGAGCTCTGCCATTCAGCCAATTTTTAATCCACTGTCCATTCATCTATATCACACTTCCTAAGCTGACCTAATAAGGATATTATCTGAGATAGTGTCAAAGCCTTGCCGAAGTCAGCATAGACAATGTCCATGTTTGTCCCTCATCTGCCCAGCGAGTCATGCCATCAAAGAAGGCTGCCAGATTAACCAAGAAAGATTTTCTCTTGGTGAATCCATGCTGACCACTCCTGATAACTTTTTTTCGTTCTATGTGCTTAGACATCCAGAAACTTTATGGAGATGGAGGTAAGGCTGGCCAGCCTGTAGTTTCAGGGCACAGAAACTACTTCCTTCTTCTTGCCATTTTTGAAGACTGACACCACATTAGCTTTCAACCAGCCCTCCTGTTCTCCATGACCTTTCAAAGATGAATAAAGTGGTTTCACAATAACATCTGCCAACTCCCTCAGCACTAGCGGGTGCGTCCCATTGGGGGCCACCTTGTTGTGGGTGCTGATTTTGCTTAAATTATTTTTCATCTGTTCCTCCTCAAATGAGGGAAAATCTTCCTGTCTCCAGACTCTCCCTCTTACCTCCAGTGTCTGGAGTTCCTGAGGGCCAGTCTTAGAAGTAAAGACTGAAGCAAAGGAGGAATTTAGTAACTCCATCTTCTCTGCATCTTCTCTGTCACAAGGGCATCCACCTCATTCAGCAGTGGGTCCACATATTCTTTTGTCTTTCATATTCTACTGGTGTATTTAAAGAAGCCCTTCTTCAAGTTCTTGACAACCCTTCCCAGGTTTAATTCCAAGTATGCCTTAGCCTTCCTCATTGCCTCTTTATAGCCTTTATTTATTCTCCTTTTCTCCTTCCTTTACTTTATGCTCTTGTTTAAATCGCGTAAAATTCCTTCTGCACAGGAATGAATCAAGAATATCAGTAGTATGGGTGGACTTTATATGATATGTTACTAAAACCAAACTCCAGCTTAGGAGGGGCTAGAATGTTAAAAATCAGAGACAGCATAAGAAGTCCTCTAACAGATAATGTATAGAAAGGTTTTCAAGGTATTTAGTTGCTTGAAGGGAGCTGTAAGAATAACACTGAAAATTAAATTTGGTTTTCAAATTTGGTCAAATATCCCCAGTTGGGTTTCTGAAAATTACAATCCCTTCACTAGTAAATGCATGGAAGGAAATTTTTGGCCTTGACCCTGTCAGAGGTTGTTGGAGGAAGTGCAGTGGGCACCTCTATTATGCTCAGAATATGCCAAGTTCCTCAAAAAGACCTTTCCAGAGAAGCAGGTGGCTGTGTACCTATATGGCATAAGCCCGGGAAAGGAAGAACGAAGAATCAGGAAATCATTAGGTTCTGAAAAAAAAATAAATTCTTGTTCCCAATAATAAATGCCTCAGATTTGCAGAAGTATAAATGAAATTACTGCAATTAATATGAAATTTCCAGAGAAGGTTGTGGCAGCCAGACCTTGGCTCTTGTGCTACAGAGAAACACTAAAATGTGTCCTTTTGCACTCAGCTGTCTTGCTTTCGGCTGTAGAAAAGCAGATATTCCTGGATGTTCCTAAATTGTGAATTGATGGAAAAATGACAGGAGACATACAGGAAACAGTTCTTTGCACTTGCCCCCTTTCTTATGCTTTTTAAAAATATTTGTTAGTTATCTGTTTGAAAGAAGAAACTGGGTTCATCTGAATTCTTCTGGAATATAATATGGGGGAAAAAAAGAAATAAACAGCTTTAATTTCCTACAATTTTAGCAGGATGGAGAAACTCCTAGGGTCAAAAAGCTCAGATTTTTTCCCTAGTTCTTTGATGTGCAACCAGAAAATGCTGTTAATTAAAATGTGTCCCTAAGGGCAAGGATTGTTGTTGTTTTGTTAAAAGAGAGAGAGAGAAAAAAAAGGAACCTGCATAGTTTCGCATTGTGAGGGACTAAAATAGCCCACTTAAAAATGAATTTACACTGCATGCTTTGAACTATGATTACTTGTCCCCAGAAAACACAATCATTGGGCCAAGTATTCAGATGGTGTTGATCAGTGTGGCTCACACAGGCACAGAGGCTCCTGCAGTTCACGCAAGCTCTCTGTGCTACCTCTGACTGTGTTGTAACAGTGATTTAAAGCAAGTGCCATGAAAAAACATTACACTGAACCAGAGATTGACAGGCATTCTGGACACGGTCCCAATAAATTGTTTTTCATTTTTGTTGACCGAAGGCACTTCTGATTGATTTAACGTGTGCTTTCTATTTCCACTCCAAGGCTGTCTGAACTATTGTTTTATAACTGCTCCATGTTATGGCACATTTTTGCTATATCTTTCTCCCTCTTATCCATAGTCCTGTATGAAATGAAATAAAAAGTGAGCATAAAATGCAGATTTGTACATAAAGGAAAGGAAATTGCTTAAAAGAAGGAATGACAAAGACAGTGACAGGATCACTGGAGAACATATTGGTGTGATGTCTTTGCTAAGGAGTTTTCTTATCAAATATTGCATTACAGTAATGTGGTGTTGTTTCAGGTAAAATGCCCAAGGCATTTTTTGTGTGAATGTTGGTATGGAAGACAGTCTCTCCCTAGCCTGTTCACTAAGTGTACTTAAATTTTGTTTCCATTTATTACTGAGAAATTGTTACATACAATGACTGAGGAAAAGTGACCAGAAAAAGGCTCTCAATATATTATTTTGCCTTAACTGAGCAATGGCATAAAGGACTATCAGTAGTAGCCCTTTATGCTGCCTCTTCAGAAATATTTTGCAGGACTTTTTCTGCCTCCCTTTATGTGCAGCCCATTTTATGGCACATCTTGAGGTTATTTGCATGATAATACTTTGGGTACCCAAATTAGATGATGTTTACAGGCCACTCAGAGTAAATCAAGGTGGTAAACCCAAGTCTTCTGCACATCCGTTCAGTGTCCTAAGCAAAACCGATCACTCTCTTTTTTTCCTTTAAGACTAAAAATAATCTGCTTGGCTTTCCAGTAGTTTTCAGCCTGGCAACCTGTGGGGTTAGCTGCTTCTCAACATCAGTTTTTTCTGCAGACCAGAAACAATCCCCCAGGTATGCTGGGTCAAGACAGCCAGCAGAGACACGGAAGTGGTTTTGTTCTTTATTTTTAAAGAGATGTTTCTTTCATTAAATGAAAAAAAAAAAAAACAAAACCAACAAAAGTTTACTTGTAGTTAAAAAATGCCCTTGTCTTTTTTCTTTTTCAGTCTTACCTGAGCTTACTCTCCTTACTGACAATGTCGTCTCTCATGTTTTACAGGCCAAAATATTCAGTTTTACAAGGGATCTCAGACATAATATGCCTCATCTTGGAGCAATTGCATGAAATTAAAGCATGTGCACGGAGAAAATATCACAGGAAAGCAGAAAATGAACCCTAGTTCCAGGAACTGATTTATTGCAGCTGTAGCTGAAATTTCACAATGCCTAAAGTCTCTAAGGATGAGTGCAAACACAACACACAAACACACACACACGCATCCTCCACCTGTACTAATACCTGAATAGAGCTTCCAGTCAGATCAACTGGTTTTACAGAAAGAAAGAGAAACCTGCTAATTCTTCATTTATATTCTGTTCTGCGACACCGGTGTGTCATAATTGTCCTTTGTGAGGAGTTTGTTAAAACAGTGTAGGTAGGAAGATATTACTGTAGTGAGATTGATACAGTCAGTACAAAGCAATGCAGAAAGTATCTTGCAAAAATTAATAGTCATCTAAAATAAGAACTATAATTAGTTTGGGCTGAAGTTTCCCATGCTGGCATTTTTGAGCAGCCTCAAGCCATTCTATTTTGTTTTCTGAGGGGTAAAAAAAGGATAAAATGAGGAAGGGACAGTTGGTTCTTTATCTTAATTTCTTCTAAAGTGCTCTATATGCTTCAGGAGAAATTAATTAAAGAAGTTATATTCTGTTTGCCTAGCCTAAAACACTATTAAAAAATATATCAAAACTGAAACCAAAGCCACATCCATTTTACTGTTATTTTGCTTTATCCTTTGAAGCAAAGACCTGAAATCTGACAGATTGGTTTTTTGCACTTCTACAATCTACGTTGTTACAGGCTTCTGAAAACTCTTTCTTTTTGCCTATTCAATAAAGATGTGTTTGAATCCAGCAAAGAAATACAGCAATGTGCACTGAATAGCCTGTATCTCCTTGTCATCTCTTTAAAGAGTTGACTTATACTTACTTCTTGGGTCCCTTTTGGAGCAGAATTTTTCTTGAGTCCCTTTTGGAGCAGAGTTTTCCCTACCACTGAACTTCAGGCTTTCAAAGCACTAATAGTATCAAGGAAAAAATAGTGAATTTGAGATTATATAGTTAATTCAGTAGTACTGTAATACTTCAAGCCTCAAGTAAGGCTTGCACAGGATGCTTAATCTGGGCAATTCAGAAACTGAGAGTCTTTACTTTGCATATGGTCATTTCTATTTTTTTTTTTCTTTTACATTTTTTTTAATGTAGTATTTTAACTAGTGAGTGGTATTTGTATCTTATTTATCGTGAGGAAGGTGGGCAGGATTGGAGGCTGGAAGGTGATATATAGTGGAATAGAAGAAAAGGGAATAAACAAATGCCCAAGTACTTGGGCTTGCACAAGTGCCTCTTCTGCTGTTTAGGAGCATTTAGTTACAAGATTGCAACTTGCAAGTTTTTTAGCTTCCTTTTTGTTGCTCCTTTCCAATGCAGGGTATTTGCAAAGACTAGTGATTTTAGAAGTACATATTTAAACCTTAATTTTTCCAAGGGTTTGTATGTATAAACTCCTTTTTCCTATCAGCCCTTCTTAAACTGTGAAATAATATCCCTCAACAGAAAATTTCTTTTCTTTTTTGAGGGAGAACAAACTGTGATTGCTGTTCTTTCCTATACCGGCTGTTATTTCAAATTAAGTCCTTATGTTTTATAGGAATGTTTTCTTTAATATGTTGTGATATGCCTCAGTGGATATCACTCTAAGATTTGACTCACTAACCTCAAGGAGCAACAGCACCATTCTTTTTGCTTCAGCTAACTTTGAGATGGCAACAGCTACTTTCACATACTGCTTAGTGCGAGATACTGTTTTCTTTAGTGGGAGAAAATTGCCACAGAGAGGAAAAGTGTTCCTCTTCGCCATTAATAGGGCTACACAACTCCTGCTGCCTGTGAGTAATAACTAAGGGTGAACGTTTCAAAAGGCAAAAGGGTTACCAGTATTTTAATCCAGGCCCTAAGACATAAAGCATCCCTTATTCCTGAGAAATTTGTCATATTGTGAAAAAAATATATCTATTTAGCTGGGAGATTACTTTCATTGTTTTATTTTTATTTTACACATTCGTTTGTTTTTGGAACCCAAGCAAAGTTATCGTCAATGTCTTAACCTTACTATTAACATGTTTTCTGATAAGCAAATATGATTGAATCAAGGTAATATGCCTAGCATTAATACTTTTCTAATTTTTCTAAAACAAACAAGCAAAACCCGAATAATAATGTGAGATTTTCTGGATTGGTTTCAAGAAGCTTCTTGCCATCTTTTTCTTTAAAAAAAAAAAAAAAAAAGGAGCAGATTTTCCATCTGAGATGCCAGGAGTTCTATCTTGGTTTTGTTCTCATATATAATTAGAATGTCAGGAAAAATAAAAGTTTGCAAGTAGTTTAGTGTTGAGACCAGGACTTTCTCTTCAGGAGGAACAGAACATAATGTATTCATTAGGATTAAAATCAGTAGTGTATAAATACTCACTTGAAAATCTTCAGTGTAAAGTGTTCTTAATGCTACCGAACTATTTACCTAATCAGAGCACTTTTAAGTGCAAGGATTTAATTGCAGATAGCCAGTAGGCAAGGAAAAATTGCCCAACACATTGAACTGTACTAAGATAATGTTGTCAAATTGGTAAATATGATTAATAGGACCTTTCCTTAGCTCCATAAATTCAAAGGTATGGATCTATTAAATAAAATTTGTACTTTAAAGATAGGTTCAAAGGGAAGTGATTGAGTCAGCATCCCTGGAGTTATTTAAAAGATACATTGATGTGGTGCTTAGGATTACGGTTGGATTCAATGAGCTTAAAGGTCTTTTCCAACCTAAATGATTCTATGATTCTATGTTTGTGAGGGAGATAAAAGCTGAGAAGTATGTGGCTGGGGCATACCAAGTTTTATGGTCAGAGGTGATGCACCACCTGTCAGAGGTGATGCACCAAACCTTAACTCTTACTCACCCTCCTTGTAAGTCCTACGCTGTCTTTTTCTTCTTTGCCATGACCTTGGCAATTACTGCTACTTGGTAAACCACCTTTTTAAACAATGAACTTAACACCATTTTTAGGTTTCATCTTCACTACAAAGTCCCGGCAACATGTTGTGTTTTGCAATGGTTTGATGCAAAGGCTGCAAAGCACAGCTCTTGTGTGCCTTGCATGAAGCCCCCTACTTGAATAAGAAAGGTCTTTGACTGATCCACAGTGCCTGGCAAAAATGTTGTTCTCCAGTGACATATCTGCTCCTATAAATGCTGAGATCCTCACCATGGGATGCTATACAGCCCCTTGGACATACTTACTCCAAGTAAACGTAGCAGCTGCTCTGACGGCTCAAAAAAAAAAAGGCATCTGTAAATGTCCTTACTTACTTAATACATGGTCCATACAGACAAAGATCATTTCTGTTCTTAGTGCTGTAGTCATGTGACTTCTGTATGTCAAAAAGCCTAAAAAGTTGCCTTAGCTACTCTGTTTTGGACAATTTGTCTAATATACATATCATGTGCTATTTCTGAAAGTTTGCAGCCCTCATGATATTTTATCACTGCTCTTATATTTTTATTTGACTTTTTTAGCATCAAGATCATCCAAATGAAGGGGAGATGTATTACCTTTGCATCTTCCAATTCACAGTTAGTTTTATAATTCTCCCAAAGGCCTCCAACAATTGAAGCTCATGAACTGACATTTAATATTTTATTATGAAATTGTCAACAGATTTGCCAAATGTATTCAAACCTGTCTACTGTTTCATAAAATTCTCTCCCTGGATAAAAAAGAAAATGAAAAGAAAAAACATAGTAAAACCCCAAAAGACTTCCTCACTATATTTCAAATTGAGAAATGTTGCACCAAAACTCTTGAACTACATGTAAATAAAGTATAAAGATATACTCACAACAGTAACAGGTGTTTCCTTTACAAAGGAGAAAACTTATAGCTTGAACTAAAAGGTTCTCCTCGATATTCCAATATATTTTTTTTCTATGCACAATGTTTCAGAGTCATAGGAGCGCTCTAGGGTTAGTTCATGCACTCAGTGGTGCTCTAATTAGACCTGAAAGAATCACAGGAAACAGCTCACAAAACTGTACCACCTCGCATTTGGCTGGCTGGACACAGGCATTTTTGCCTGCAGACACAAATACTCAGAAATCTGCTTCTGTAAAGGGCCCAATTAACGTCCCTAAATCCACAACTTAAAGAGATCTTGTCTTAAAGCCAACTTTCCCCTTTCTTAACAAAGTAAGACCCATTTGTAATCTCGCTACAGGTTTTCTTCTTCCCTATTTTTCTAATTTCTAAACTTTCTGTCAACTTTTATCTAGTCTGTAGCAATGAGGAACCTCTGACCTGGTGAGAGATGTAGGGAGTTGAGCAAGTGACACTGATTTTTAGGTATCAATGTGCAGTTGCACATAGGAACTGGTGGTTCATACCTTGTCAGCTGAGAATAATCTTCCCCTATTTGTATTGCTTTTTATTATTAGTATTATTTTTTTAAAATTCTAAAATCCCAATAATGGCATAAAAAAGTTAACGGGTTCATCGAATACTTGGTTCAGCTGCAGTTCCTCACAAACCCATGTTCTGACAGAATGTATTCTTTTCCACATGTCTCAGAAAAGGCTTTTCCAAACTTCAGAAATTTTGTTTTTCTTTCACATGTAAATCATCAGCAAGGACACACACAACAAAGAAAAATCAAAAGCAACAGCAGGCAGCACATAAAGAAACAAGTCCAGCTTTTCTGAAATTGTTATTATATATATATGCAGGTGTTTGTTGCATACCATTTCAAGAAAAAAGGCCCTAAGATGTATGTTTTTTACAGAAACAGGACTGTTGTACCAACAGCAGCAAAACAGTGGGTTTTACGTCCCTGTGTTTCAAAGGCAATCCTCAAACATAGACAGACCATTTCGCTGGTGATCTATGTTTCTGTGTCTCAGAGTTGATGCTTCCTACTAACATTCATCTTTTTTGGCCTACTGCCAAATTATCCTCTAAATGTCACATATCTGTAAGCCAGGTGTTGTGAAAAGGATACCAATTCAAATGGGTGATGCTCTTTCTCTCAGTTTCAGGCCTGACTTCAAACCACACAAAAACCTTAGTACTGTGAGGCACAGAATTCTGATGATGCATTTTTTTAAAGTCAGATGTTAACAACTGTAGCCTTCACTTTTTTTTTTTTTTTTTTTTCTTTTTAAAGAAAGAAACAAAACTACTTAGAGGCTAGCTTGTGTTAGAAAGTCTCGGAAAGCCAAAAGTAAAGAGAAATATAAAATGTGCTCTTTGCATCAAAATTGCTTCAGAGGAAACTCATATTACCATCTGATTTTGCTGACAGAATGATTTACAAAACAATAGAATCATTTAGGTTGGCAAGGAGCTTTAAGATCATCAAGTCCAAATATAAAACTAATACTGACAAGTCCACAAGCAAACTGTGTGCCTAAACACCACATGTACACATCTTTTAAATACCTCAAAGATGGTGATTCAAACATTTCCTTGGACAGCCTTTTCCAATGCTTGACAAACCTTTTGGTGAAGACTTAGCAAATACCGACTCTAAACTTCCCCTGACACAATTAGACACAGTTCTCTCTCATCCTGTTGCTTGCTACTTGGGAGAAGAGACTGATCCTCCACCTCTCCACAGCCTCCTTTTGGGTAGTTGTAGGCAGCGATAAAGTCTCCTCTCAGCCTCCTTTTCTCCGGGACAAACATCCGCAATTCCCTCAGCTGCACTTCATAAGACTTGTGCCTTCACCAACTTCTTTGCCCTTCTTCGGAAACACTCCAGCACCTCAATGTTGTTTTTTTTTTTTGTATTGAGGAGCCCAAAATTGAGCACAGTATTTAAGGTGTGACCTTACCAGTGTGAAGTACCAGTGGGTAATTACTTTTCTAGTCTTTCTGGACACACTGTTTCTGATAGAAAACTTGCAGCAGTATAAAAATGTGCAGAATGGCCTTTGTGGATATTTTAATGATCAGTAACTTAGTAACTCAGTTTTAGAGTTTCTAAGCCCTTAGTGCTGGCAAGCATGTAAAACGTGTAAGTTAGAAGTTAGCCAGGGCTAAGCATTAACAGTTACATCAGAACATCTACAGTTACATCTCTCACACACTCATATTTCCAAATCTCCTTCATCCTTTCCCCCCTTCCCCTGCTATGTGTATTAAAGAGATATCTGGTGATTTTCTCAGTTTCAAGCCAGTGCACAAAAAAAAAATGGAAGGAGAGTGGGAGAGCTAAACTGGAAATGATCACTGCTCTGTGCCCCATGCTGTTACTTGTAGCCATGTGCTGGAAGATAGCTTCTGTTCATGTCCTTTTCACAAATGTCCCCTTCACCACCTGGCAGCAGCAGTGATGGTGAGCTGCAGCACATCACAGATGAAATGTGCTCCTTCAAACTGAGCCAGAAGAGGGAGACCAAGGATGCACTAAGACAGATGCCAGCTTCTTTGCTGCTGGTCATACCCCTGCTCACTTTCAGGAAAACCTGATTGCAATTTCTGTACCTGTATGAACTCTAATTTATGGAATTGAATAGGTCTGCAAACTATAGTGCTGGGGCTGTGCAACCACACTGTCTTGAGAAGAACCTGACATGGCATTTTCAAATGCTTGAAATTATTAAGCTACACAAAATGCCTGTACAACCTGATAGAAATACAGCAAAATGGCCTTAATAAAAATTTATTCTTAAAGCTGGGAAAATTTAAATGCTGATACAAGAAACATGCTTGATTTTAGAGGCAGCCTGATGTGTTTGTGAACAAGACTATATTGTATGACTGCTTGCATGACTTAAAAATAGCCTACAGCAAGCCAGAATATTCCTGTTATTTATATGTTCTTAATAGTTGGGCTTCTCTTGGTCTGTTTTACAAGCTTTCTTTAGATTTGAACATGCATTCATATCTCTTCCCATTCTTTGGCTCATGACATTATCATCTTTTTACATTCGTTGCAGTTTTGGTTCAGTGAAGCCTAGAAGCCATAAGAATGGATCAAAGCCCCTCTGTAGTGGATAGCATAGAAATACATCACAAAAAAGAAAACCCCTGCTACTTAAATCCTGCAGTCTAAGCATATTTGTAACAAGAGTGGACAGAAAGGTGGATGTCCGGAAGGGCTGTATGTGTCAGCAAAGATCTAGTGATTTCTGTAGTAAAGTAATGTATTAGGGTATTTTCCTACTACATCAGAAGGTCTAGGCATGATTGAGATTATGTGGCAGTATCTGAAGGTATTTTATTGGAAACAGGATGCAGGATTTCCTAGCCCATTACACAGGATCTCAGAGCAGCAAAGTGCAGAAATGGACCTCTATTATTGTCTTCACCGTTTCTGAAAAAAACAAGTTTTTAAAAAAAACAATGCATGCCTGCAAAGGAGATGCAGTGTTGCATCGCCTTGTCATTACAAGAAACAAAAGAAAGAAAAAAAAAAGGAAAAAAAAATTCTCAGAGGAATGAAAAATAAAAATAAATAAACATCCAGTTTCCTATAAGATTGCTCCACATTTCACTGGAACAGGTTGCCCAGGGAGGTGGTTGAGGCCCCTTCCCTGGAGACATTCAAGGTGAGGCTCAACAGGGCCCTGGGCAACCTGGTCTAGTTGGGGGTATCCCTGCTGACTGCAGGGAAGTCAGACTAGATGACCTTTGAAGGTTCCTTCTGGCCCAGATGATTCTATGCTTCAGACAAGATTTACCGGAACATTTCTAAGGATAACAAGGATATGAAATTGCATCAAAACGTGACGCAAGGCTAGCAAATATTTTGTGATCTACCTGAAGGGTAGACTTGGAAAAAAAAAAGTTTCTGTGTGTCAAAATAGTTGCCATCCTTACAATGGTTTCAGCTGTGGCACTCATGGGCAGAATTTTCTTCACCCTATTCAATTACATTCATTGCCAATGCTTGGATTTGGTACTTGCATCCTCAAATTCTTACCCAGAGTTCACTCATATCTAGAAAAATGTTCGCTGTGGCTCAATGGATTTTGGATCATGTATTTCCAGATGATCAAAAAAGCAATTTAAGGCATGCATATAGCCATGGGCAATATAAAGAGACTGGTTCTAGCTCCTGTCTGGTAAAACTTGGAAAATGCCTCAAAAAGATTGAGTTCTTTCATTTTTTCTCTCTTTTCAGCCTGTCCCAAGAAAGTTAGATGTCTTGCATAATGCTGGTAAGCAGCATGAAAAGACACAGGTGCAGATTGATCTGTTTTGGTTTTATCATGGTGTCATTTTTATTTTAAGTACTGTTATGCTGAGTATTGGGTAGCAATAGGCTGAAACTGATGGTCATGTCTGTTCTTCCTTCAGCAGAAATGTAAGCCACCTAACTTTTTGCAGAGTCAGGTATCTTGAGCAACAGGAGCCACCAGCCAAAATCCCAGGTGAATATTGCTGAACATACCGGTGTGGTTACAGAGATACAGGGATGGCGTATGAGTAGGCAGAACTAGAAACAGCCCACAAGTAAATACATGACACGGCAGAAAGCAGTGGGTTAGCAAAAAAATACTTCTAGAAGGATTAGTGAGACAATTTGGAGCAGGTTTATGGGAAGAGTGACAGCTCCATAATTTGGAGCAGGTTTATCAGAAGAGTGCTCCGTCTTCAGAAACTGAGGAAAGAAGCGAAATTTCTCCTGAACGGAGAGAAATAGGACTGTGTGTGCGCTTTCTGTAAATAAGCAGCCTTGCAACAAAAAAAAAAAAGCCCAAGGCAATGTCAAGTTCTCCCTGTAATGGGAACAGCAAGGCTGCCTATTAACAAACTGTTCAGATAAAATCCAGAAAACTACAATTTGGGTCACCAGGCCCAGAGTCACAAACATTCTGGTCTCAAGTCAGTCTAAGATGTAAAATGTGGTGATACAAGCACAACACAAAGGTCCACCTGATCTGAATGGGCATAGCAAAGGGAGGAGGATATCTGACAGCTGTTTTAGATGCTGAAGCCTGATGTTTAGGGTCATCAAGATTTCCAAATCCCAGTTCTTTCCTACATGACATCATTGTAACTTGTATTCCTGTAGTATCTAATTTTCTGTTGACAGTATTTTCCATATACTACTGTCCAGTGCATGCTGTCATGCACTGGATGATCCAACTGCTCATGTTGCTCTAAAACTTTGATGACATCCCAGCAGCCCTGAAAAAATCTTATCTTCTGAGGAATCCAAATCATTTTGCTAAGATATCATTGTACATGAAAAGAAAGTCTGGGATAAACCTTTTCAGCAGGGACCTTCTTTCACTGAATTTCACTGAATTTTTTTTAGAGTTGGAAGGGACCATAGAGATCATCTAGTCCAACTCCCCTGCTGAAGCAGGATTGCCTAGAGCTTCATTTTCCCCATTGTTCAGTTGTTAGGAGACTGATTTGCTGTTTGATTTGATCCAGAGACATAATTTTTGGTTTCCTGACATCAAAGAAGTTGCTGTTATCAAGCCACTATTGGTTCAGTTTGGATAAATTAATCCTACTGAAGTTGCAGTTTTGTATAAATAATTTGATAACTAATGCGCCAACAAGCCAAAAAATTAGTTATTGTCTGTTCATTAGAGCACTGTCCAAGGATCTCGAGGGGAAAAGGACAGACACTTGTTCCAATTAATATTTACTTACTTTTCTAAGATTTAAGAAAGCATCTTCCAGGTTGAGCAGAGTACAGATCTGAGAGCACAGCTTCTGCCTTCCTAGTGGTATCTCTTCTTTTCCCTTTCCCCTACTTGGCTATCTTTTTGCAGGGGCAAAGGCAGGTTTGACTTTAGCATTCAACACCACCTGAGAGCTCAGAGATGAAAATCTGAATATCTGAAGAGAGATACAGGAAGATCAGTACTAAATACACATTGTTTTCATTTTACTGGAAATAACTTGCCCAAATTCCTTTAAATTAAAATTGCAAGGACTAGAATACAAATAACTAAAACAATATATAAGACCTAAATCATGTTTCTAAATATCTTTAAGACATTTATCTCTCTGAGTGAGTCTCTGAGTGACATACTGCAGCATTAATTTCTTTTAAGACTAGGTTCTTGCTGCAACATTAAATATTTTTTTTCTGAGAAAATGATGGGAAAAACAATCAAGCAGTTTCACAGCCTAATAAGGCAAGGAATCATTTCACCTAACAGAGAAAAGCACAACTGAGCCCTAATGAAAGAAATTATAGCAAAAGGGGGCAGTTACAGACTGCATTAAACACACATCAGGAAGCAATTTAACAACTGAGCAACCAGAGTCATATTATTCAGACTTGATCTCCACAGAAATGAAATACTGTACTGTGCTGACACCTGGTGCACAAATACATTTGCTTGGAAAACCACAGCCCCCTGCCATGCCTTCCTAAAGGAGCTTTGCAGCCCAGAGAGGTTAGCCTTAAGCCTTCGTAATCATCTGATATTTCCAAAGTACTTAAGAGACAACCAGAGTTGCCTGGGATTGCTTTCTTCCTGAACGATTCAGTGGGACTAATTTCTGTCTGTTTACGAGCCATATCCTGCTACATTAAAGATGTGATTAGATGCTTGGGAGGGGTTCCTTCAAGGACAAAAATGGCTGACTCCAGAATATGCCTTAGAACTGATTCTCTTTGCTACTTCTTCTTTAATTTGGAGGCTTTGAATGTCGGAGGCTAGTGGGCCAGATCTTTAGGTCTTGTTTGGCCCCAGTCACTCCGTAGGGCTAAAAGCAGAAATATTTTTTGTTCATACCTTATCATACTCCATCTAGCACCCTGTATGAATTTTCAGCAGGTTAGGAACCAACCTTCTCCATAAACATGTCTCAAATCATTCTCTGAATGACCCAGTGTTTTTTTCTCTCTCTAGGTTGCATGGCAAAGTGGTACCTCATTTAAACATCTTAGGCACTGCTGTGGTAATTCATAATAATGAATTACTAATGAGTAATTCTTAACCTAAGCAATGTTCCTACAATCTCACTGTCACTGTCATTACTACTAGAGAGCCATTTAGAGTTCTCTCTTCTGATGCTGCCTTGATCCTTGCATACAAACACTATCTCCCTTTTTCTAAAATTTTTTTTCTTTTCTTTTAACAACATAAACTCTGATGTATTTCCTTACTTGTACTTTATATTCAGGGACCATAAAGTTTCATGTAGGTGAAAGTGTCACTCACCAAAAAACATATGATACGAAAAGGACCTTTTCCAAGTAGAGGCTGCATCTTCCTGTTTGGCTGCAAAGTGCCCAGCAAATTCAAATAATAAATTATAAGTACTACATTTTACAGGCTTCCATTAGACCTTTTCTATTTATCCCAGTTGTAGAATGGACAATTGATCATTTGGTTTATGAAGAACAGATTCGCCTAGATATGATGCTCTTCAGTGTTATGGGAAGAAGGCCTGCTGTAACCAGATGAATCACATGGCCTTAATTCTTACTTATGGATGTCCTTATTCCACGTCCATCTCTTTAAAAACCCACACACTTCACCAGCCTTTTGCTGCTCAAAGTTCTGTGAAGAAGTGGTGAGAATCTGTGGCGGTATATATCAGGTGTATCCTTATCCTGCCAAGAAGAGCAGTTAATTGTAATTTCCTATGCAGGCATGGTGACCTAAAGGACACATTACAGCAAGCAAACAATTTCCAACAGTAAACAGTGTGCTTGTTTACTTCCCTTGAAGCCTGTTAGGGCTGAATTTTTTAATTTTTTTTTTTCCAAATTGATTTATAGCCTGTTTCAAAACCGAAGCTCCTTGTATTAATTTTTTTTTATACACACAAGAGTGCTCTTTACTCCATATTTGAATGATAAGTTCATTTAGTACCTGTAGAAGAAAAATAGCTGCCTGTTAAGAGTATAATGTGCCTCATTTGATACAAAATTGAGAAGCGGCCAGTATACTGCAAGAACCTCATTTAATTACCTCTTACTTGTGGCATTCTTTGTATATGTCTAATCATTGGTTCATAATAAACACGTTTAACACACAATGACTAATCTTACCCTTGGAACTCTTCAGACATTTTTTTTCCTTAATCCCTTGAAAACTTCCACTTGTTACCTGGGGGCACGTAGTTGCTGGGTGCAGCACAGAGATGACAAGACGTAGAGTTTTTAGACATAACCAAACCACCTTTAAATGAGATGGCTCAGCTACCAGCAGCAGTCAAACTGGATAAAGGAAGGCAAAGAGAGGTTTAGTCTGTGAGGAGGCTTGCATTGTGTTAACTCTTTCACAGCTGTTTCTCACTGCATGGGAATGCTGTAAACAGAGTAAGACTTGATAAAATATGGACTTTTATCTGGACTTCAGCATACATCCAAGTCATATCTGAAACTTGCTGATGCTTTTGGCATAATATCTAAATCACTTTGTCATCGCTGCAAGATTGCTAAAGCTCTCATGATTTCATGTCTTGACTATTGCAAAGTAAGAAGGTTTCAGGTTGTCACATCTGCACAATCTTCCCCTCCCACACTTTGCTAGATTTAGGGGAAGACCACCTGAGTATGTCACTTCCTATTTGTGCCTATTCCCCTTTACTGTATGAAACAAGCCATTTGTCTTCCCTTACAGGCTGAATAGTACTCTCATAGTATTTTCTTCTTCTTAACCTGCCTATTGTTTATTGCTGTGTACTTAGATTGGAAAAAAAAAGATAATCATTTTATTCTGTATTTGTATAGCTCAGCACAGCGGGACTATGCTCAGAGCCAGAAGCTGTAAATCTGTTAAATAGTCCAAGTCAGAAGCATGGATACTTGAGTGAGTGTGTGGTGGTAGTATTTTACCTCTGTTGTCATGCAAATTGTGGATATTTGGTTCTGGGTATTAAACCATCCATACAAACTACTACTAAATCAGAGACTGGAAAGGGGTCAATAGGTGCATTTACATGCACCCCACTGTCCTTATTAAGGTCCTAGTTGGTTCTGCAGAGCAGCATGGTTGCTTACTCTGTGCATCAGGGAGAGCTCTGCATTCCCCCTGCGCACTGCAAGCTTCTCTTTGGAAAGGAATCAAGGCAGAAAAGTGGCAGGAGACTTGCAAGGTGTGATGTTATCTCTCCTGGATGATGATTTGACGTGATGCACGTGTTGCAGTGCAGGAAAGGTATTTTAATGGCCATCAGTAGATAAAATTTGGCGGTATCATTAAAGTTTGAGACTTGTGGGCTTTCCTGCAAGGATCAGAGGAAACACACACCCCCTCTCCTGGCAGGAAAAACACTGACTCCAGCACCACAGGATGTGCTCCTGGTTTTTTGGCTTCTGTGTGGTCCCCAATTTACTCTCAGCTACTTTCCTCCCTGTCCAGCAGCATAAGCCATTTGTACAATAAGGTCATCATTAAGTGTTGAGTCCCACAGCTCCTAGATATTTAAAGGATATGCTCAATGCAACAGCTTTTAAGCTGAATGTGGTACTGACTGACTGACTGTTTTGTAAGCATTGATTAAAGGTAACAGAGGTGCTTATGCCTCATTTATAAATGGATAAACTCAAAAAGAGTCAAGTTCCTGCTTGTTAGTCCATCAACCAGACACCATGTGCCTCAGAAACATGAGCTGTTTTGCTAAAACAAAGGATGCCCTTCCCACCTGCTGTGCTTGTGCACATGCACACATGTATCTTGTACTAACTTTAGTACACTGCACAGCAGTTAATATCAGAAGCAGAGCCCAAGGTTACTGTATAGTTTGGTTGGCATTGTGGGGAAAGGATTGTAAGAGGAAGTAATGTGTGAAATAAATTAAATACACAAACTCACTCTAGGTTGCAGATGGAGTCAAGTGGTCAGATAATTAACATCCCACAGTAACCTTGTCTCTGCCTGGTTATGCCCTTTCCGGTGTTACTGAGAACACTTACATTTCAGAAGCATGATCCTGTAGTTCAATACTTCTTTTTGCAATGTAAGGTAAGCACTAGAAGTTAAAGATGAGAAAAGGGACCTTAAGCTGTTTACTTTTTCTTCCCTGAGTGGCCAGTAATTTAAGTTGTTCTTAGAGAAATAGAATCCTATGTGGACATTTTAGCATTTAATGACCCTCAGAGAAGTGAATAGTTATTTAGTGAGCAGTTGACATCCATATCCGTGTCTAGGGATAAAGGATGTGCATCTATGGCAGCCACCACCCATGAGATTCTGTCCTCCAGTTCATGCAAGAATGGTCTGAACTTAGTAATAATCACAGCTAAAGCCTTTACGTAAATGCAGGTCAAGAGATTTACCATATAATACTTGTAGAAATCTTGACTGATAGCTTTCCCCTGATGCTCATAGTTGCAGTCTTTTCTGGGTCAATAGTTCCCCATGTCCACCAGTACAGCTCACAAATATCTGCGATGGAAGAGCCAAGTCAAAATTCTTGAACAGGATTTATGTTTCTGCAGTTAATAAATCTTCAGTAAGAGATGTGATAAGCTCTCTGGAGCTTTCTTTTTAGATGCCTCAAGAGCTGAGCTCAGCAGGGAAAATAGTGACTTCTGCCCTTTGCCCCTTTTAAGATCACTGGAGAGTGGAGTCAGCACCCCATTAATAAAACAGATAGGAAGAACTGGCAGTGCTTTCCTCATTGCTAGGAGCTTCAGAATAGACCTCTAGGGAAAAATACAGTTAATCAGGTCACAAGAGTGTGTGCAACCACATTTCAGTACATGGTGAATATCCAAGAGTGCTGTGGAAAGACAAGCAATGGTATATCTTCAGGCAGTGAGAACACACTGCAGGACTTTAGGCACTGTTTTTGAACATCAGGCAAGCTAGATTCTCACCTCCTACTAGTTCCTGGCTGCGGTGATGTAATTTAAAAGCAAACAAATAAAAACATGCCAAAATGCAAAGCACTGACTTAATCTTGTGTTCAGTGTTGTCAGTCCGTGTATGACCTTCAGAAGGACTTGGGACAACTCTTCTGACAATAAGCTATGGCTTTTTTGCCTTTTATCTTGATTTATGAGATGTGTTTTGTGCTATTTGGCTTCAAGTTGGGTATTCACTGCCACTGACTTGTCTGCTGCCTAGAAAGTTGCCCAGGATGATCAGTATAAAAGCTGAGGGATCAAAGGGATAAAGTTGTCATCTTTTTTAAGAGCTGTGTTTGAATTGATGCTTGTTTTGCTTTGTTGACTGATGCCCAAGGAAGACCCCGTCAGTTTGTCTACCTTTGATCACCATCAGTGTGTTCTGGAATCTAGTTCCTGCTGGATCACTTCCCCGGTGCGTGCTGGTGATCTCTCCCTGGGAACTTGATATGGATTTGTATGCATTGTATTTATTTAATTATTTCCTGTTATTTTATTATTAATATTTCATTAAAGTGCTAGTAAGAGTCTTCAACCTGTTGCCCTGAGCCATGCTGGGGACACTGCATTGCAGTCAAAGTCTTACAGAGACGAGCCAGGGGTGGAGGGAGTAAGTCAATAGGGAAACACCTGTGAGACACCTCAAAGGGTGTTACTCTAAGAAGGTGACACAGCAGCTCAGCTGAAGTGCCTCTACACAAATGCACGCAGCATGGCCAACAAACAGGAGGAGTTGGAAGCTACTGTGCTGCTGGAAAGCTATGATGTAGTGGCTGGTACTGAAACCTGGTGGAGTGAATTCTATGACTGGAGTGTGGCTATAAGCTGTTCAGAAGGGTCAAGCAAGGAAGGAGAGGTGGAAGTATTGTTCTCTCTGTTAAGGAATGAAGAGATGTCCTTAAAGAATAGCCAGGAGGAAGTAGAAAGCTTATGGGTAGGAATTAGAGACAGAGGCAACAATGGGCACCTTGTGGTTGGTGGCTACTACAGGCTGCTACTACAGGAGCCTTTGATGTAGCCTTCTTACTCCAGCTACAGGAGGCATCATGCTCAAAGGCTCTTGTCCTGATGGGGGATTTTAACCACCCTGATATCTGCCAGAAAAGCAACATGTCAAGCTATAGACAATCCATGAAGTTCCTGGAGTGCCTCGACGATAACTTCCTAAGGCAGAAAATAGACAACCCTACTTGAGGGGAAGCAAAACTGAACCTGATAATCACCACTGTAAGTCAGTTCATCAAGGAGGCAGTCTGGGCTGCAGCAATCATGCCCTGGTGGAGTTCACAGCCCTAAGGTATATGTGATACACAAAGTGTAGTCAGTCAAATTCCTGAATTTTAGGAAAGCAAACCTCCAGATCTTCAAGGAGTTAGTCAAAAGGACCTCCTGGGAAACAGACCTCAGGGACAAGGGAGAACAGCGCTGACAGATTCCATAGAGCACAAGAGCTCTTGGTTCCCCAGATGTAAGAAATCAAGCAAGAAAAGGAAGAGACCAGCACGGCTGAGTCAGGACCTGCTGGTCAAACTGAAACCCAAGAAGGAACTGCACAGGCAGTTCAGGCAGGATCAGGGCTCCTGGGAAGAGTATAGGGATGATGCCCAGTTACGAAAGGATGAGATCAGGAAGGCCCAGGCGCCACTGGAGCTGAACCTGGCCAGGGATAGCAAGAATAACAAGATGGTGCTTGTACAGGTATGTCAATCAGAAAAGGGAGGTTAAAGAAAGAATACCACCCATGATGAGCAGGAATGGAAAGCTGTTAACAACAGACAAGGAGAAGACTGAGGTTCCCAACAACTTTTTTGCCTAAGACTTCACTGTCAGCCCCTCTTCTCACACCTCCCATCTTGAAGGACCAAGCGATAACAGGGGATAACATGAGAATGAAGAACCTCCCACTGTAGGATAAGACCAGATTCAAGACCTTCTAAGGAACCTGACAGTACGTAAGTCCATGGTACCTGATGAAATCCATCCACGGCTCTTGAAATAGCTGGCAGAAGAACTTGCCAAGGATGGTTTGAATGGGTTTCACAATCCCAATGGGGTTTGTTTTTTTTTATTCCGAGAATCTCTTGTAAAGCCATATAATGGCAGAAGGTCTTCTTAACGTATGTCCATCTATATCAACATAAATATATATTGATATATCTCATTCCTGCTTCTCAGAAAGACTGTGTTCCAAAAGTTTTTCAGGAGTTGTTCAGAAATCTTGTCTTCACATCACATCATTTTCACAAAACTTGATGCATTGATCTTTTATTTTTCCTTAGACCATACTTTGGATTCTGCTTTTGCCCATCTTGTGTAAGACTGTGCTGCAGCTGGAATAGTGGTTCTCAGACATACCAGTCTTCAGCTTTCAATGCAAAAGAGATCACTAAAGTGAGGGGAGATAAATCTCATTAAAATCCATCTGAAACCCTTTAACTATGTCCAATCCCACAAAGAACACCCATATTAAAAGGAAAAAAAAATGCCAGAATGTTCAAAATTCTTTTCGCTTATATGGATCTTCAACTGCAGGCCTTCCAACCTATCATTTTATCTGTCTTCATTTGTATGCTCCATTAAGCAGCAACTATGTCTTTCTCTGTTTTGTAGATGAGCACATAATGTGATATCAATTAATAATAAAGCGACATCTGCAAGCAAATGGACCCATAGTGAAGGGAAAAGAGTGATGTGGGCTATATTTTGATGGGGATTGCATTATATATATCCACAAAATAAACCCTCTGCAGAAACAAATCAATTGAAAGGTAATATGAGTAATGAGCCAGAAAAGATCTTACCTTTCATTATACGTATCTACCAAGTTCAATAATTACCTTGCATCAGCACTTCCAAAATGAGCTGTCACAATTCCTCAGTGTTGTTGAAAGGCACCCTCTCTGGTGACTGAAACCTGACACTGCTCTTCTATTAGGCCCAAATCCAGTGATTTTCTGGCTCTCACAGCATGTTAAGATGCTTCACCCTGGTTTATTGGATGTGTTTTCTGAGCAGCTCCAGCAGGTTTTGAAGCCTACAAAAGCATCTTCCTTTGTCAGCTGTGACCCAAAGGAAGATGCACTGACTCAGAGCAGACTTTGAAACAGTGCTATTTTTATGTAAGGAACATAACATTCAAGAAAGAAAGAAAGGTGAAAGCACCTGAGTGCTTACAAAGGTATGGTTTTCCAGACACTGACCATTTCCCTCACAAATGAGGTGGACCTGGGCTCTCATATGCCATTGCTTACGTGGTATAGGCTTTCATCTGCTTTTCTGTGCATTTGGCATTTTTTCTTTGCCAGGTTCTGCTTTTGAACCACCTAATATTTTCATTCTTTGCCCTGAAGCGTCCTGAGGTGCCCTGAGGCACCAGACTCAATATGGTGAGTTTATGAAGTCCAGGCAGTGGCACTGAGAGGAGCATTTTGTTTTAGATCACCTCCTTCTTTGGTTCCAAGTCTTTCAGCGGCTTTATAAAATGCTTCTGTCATTAAAAAAACCCAAGAGTTATTTTTATGGTAAAAAACCAACAATGTGCAAAAAATTCCTGCTTTCAACAGGACAGTTTTGAGTAAACAATTTCTGATTTATTCGTGTGGATGAGCAGTTCTCTAAGTTGCAATTATCAGTAAGCTTCCAAAGGCAAAATTTTCTACAGATTTATAGCAAAATTCTAAAAAATAATAATTTTCCAGTGTACTTACTCAAAGAGATTGTGAAATTGTGAGCATGTCCCATTGTGAGATGGGGTACAACCTGCAACAAGATGCAGATACAGAAAATTCTTGTGGGCAGGGGCTTGATGCCAAAGGAGTTAATTTATTCTAATACAGACACATGATACAGTTTCATGTGCATGAATGTGGCTTAGTGCAACTAATTGAGTCATGGGTGCTTTTGAGTGGTTTTGAGGTGCAAAGGGTGAGATAACAAGACAACAAATAAAGTATACAGATATGAAAGAAGCAAATATGTGAAGTACAGTACCTAAACTGCTTTGCATTGAGCACAACATGTTTTCACTGGAACTATCTGGTGCTGGCACTGACTTCAGGGTACAATGAATGTAAGTGTGCACAATGACCTTTGAAAGTCTTGCCATAAATCTTCTCAATAACAAAATCAATTTTGAACCAATCATAATTTGAAAAAGAACATGATAGATTTTTCTTCATTATTACCATGCAATAGGCATGACTTTATTAGGAAAGGTAATAAGATGCAACTTGCATATGCTATATAAATAGTTGGCTTTTTCTGATGCAAATGATAACATTTACTCTCTGGCTAATGTCTGTGTATCATAAACATATACTTTATCTGTGGTAAAATTCTAATGAGAAGCTTTTGGAGTTCTTGTTTTTCAAATTAAGCAAACAAAAAATCATCACATCTATATAAATGTTTAGTTTACAGCAGCATAATTTCACAAATACCTGTTTTGCTTTGTCACGTTTCATAAAAAGTATTTCTAAAAATTTATGTGGTGATTTTATAAATAGGTACATCAGCAAGACAGCTCATGTAACAGTTGAGTCTTTATTATAAATGCTCATAGCAGCATTTGCCTGCTCAGAAAATCTCAAGTAACCTTAAAAATCTTCTGGTGTACTACTGTGTCACCTACCTGCTCTGAATCACAAGACCATTCCATGTTCCTTCCAGCATCAGGAATTAATGGTATAAGAGTGCAACACTCACAAGCAAGAGTCACCTGAGAGGTGCTGGCTTGCCCATGAGAGAATGATATGGAATAAGGAGACAACAAACTTCATATTCTCTTGAATTGGTGGGAAAAAAAAGAAACTCCCATATGAAGAACAGTTAAATAAGGTAGAACTTCTCTGACTACAAGGACAGCTAAGGAGGAGTATGATAGAGATCAATAAAGTCATGAGTGGTATGAGGTGGATGAATAGTGAGTGAGCATCTCTAATAAAGCAATTTCAAAACAGAAACAGAACAGTTGAAGGTGTGGAATGAGGATACAAAAAATTTGCAAGGAATCAAGAGAGGATTTGACAGATTCATGGAATAAAAATCCAATAAATTTTATAATTTATTTGTATATTTTTATTAACCTTAAAGAAAATCTTCAGACAGAAACTATATCTAGCTTAAGAAATTTGGAGGCTGAGAGAAATATTGCTAGGGAGAAATACCACTCTTGTTTGGTTTTGTAGTCTTCCACAAAAAGAGGGTTTTAGGTATTATTGGACACCTGCTACCTTTGGTCTCACATAGTGTGCTTTCTCCCCTATTCTTATTGTTTGCAGTCAAATATCAAGTAGGTTTCATTTCACAATACTAGTCAACTGAATCATCTGCATGCTGTAACCTGTTTGTCAAGTTTCTGTTTATAGCTAGTGAAAGATGTGCACCAGAAAATTATTTATTCTCCCTGTTTTAGGAAGAAATGAATCAAGTAGAGATGTCTGTGTGTTAACCATAGAGAGCCAAGGGCAAATCCCTTAGATCAGTTGAATATATGAACATGATATCACCATCAGACATGCATGATATAAAATTTGGAGGTTTGTCTTTCTGGCAGATTTCAACTTCCATTTTATTTAATAGATGGTCTGTTGATTTTAATCCTTCTGCAACATTCAGTTTGCTTTAAAATTGTTAGTTGAGTGCCTCACTTGTGGCACTAACATCTAACCTAAAAAGGCAATCACTTTGGGATGTAATAAATGTGGTAAAGGCTAGGACCCTCTTAGAAAGCTTCTGATTACTTAGTTAAGGATCAGGAACATCAGCCAGTTTCTCTTGAAGAAATTAGATAGTTTGCCACTCCTGTAGGCCATTTATGTAGAATGGATTGACTGGGTGGTAATATAAAGAAAGGACATTAAATTAAATTAAATTAAATTAAATTAAATTAAAGGACATTAATTAAACCTGGCAAGGGGCATCAAAGGCAATAAGAAGGGCTTCTTCATGTACATCAGGAGTAAAAGGGAGACTATGGAAAATGTGGACCCGCTGCTGAATGAGGTGGGTGATGGAGGATGCAGAGGATCGACCAGGATCCTTCCTGGTGATGGAGGATGCAGAGAAGGTGGAGTTACCGAATGCCTTCTTTGCTTCGGTCTGTACTGTTAAGGCAGGCCCTCAAGAACCCCAGACCCTAGAGGCAGGGGAGAGAGCCTGGAGTAAATAACTCTCCCTTGATTGGGAGAGATTAGAGATCATTTAAGCAAATTTGACACCCACAAATCCATAGGACCTGATGGGATGCACATGAGAGTACTGAGGGAACTGGCAGATGTTATTGTAAGTCATTCTCCATCATCTTTAAAAGCCATGGAGAACAGGTGAGTTGCTTGAGGGTTGGAGGAAAGCTAATGTCATGCCAGTCTTCAAAAAGGGCAAGAAGGAGGACCCAGGAAACTACAGGTGGTCAACTGCACCTCCATCCCTGGAAAGCCAGTGGACCAGCTCATCCTGGATGTCATCTCTAAGCATGTAGAAGAAAAAAAAGCCATCAGGAGTAGTCAGCAAGTGGATTCAGCAAGGGGAACTCATGCTTGACCATTCTGATAGCCTTCTATGATAGAATGACTGGCTGGGTGGATGGGGGGGGAGGGGGAGGTAGAAGTTGTCTCCCTTGACTTCAGCAAGGTTTTCGACACTGTCTCCCATAACATTCTCAAAGGTAAGCTTAGAAAGTGTGGGTTAGATGAGTGGACAGTGAAGTGGATTATGAACTGGCTGAGTGTCAGAGTTCAGAGAACTGTGATCAGTAGTGCAGAGTCCAGTTGGAGGCCATCATCAAGACCTGGACAAGCTAGGAAGTTGGTTGATTAAATTCAACAAGGGCAAGTGTAAGGTCCCGCACCTGGGGAGCCTAGTTACCCTGACTCCCTTTCTAAGTACCAGAGGGAGATATGCATTTCTTAAAGTAAACCACCTGTCCTAGATACCTGTCTTAACATGTCTGACTTTGGAATTGCTTGCGTTTTCCTGTTGACATTAAGGAAGGTAAGACAACCATCTTAGCAGTGGATGTCTAATTTGGGGCTGGAAGGAAAAACACTTTAAAAAATAGTGAGCTGAGATAACCAACTGCCCATTTCAATAACTTCACTTGATTTTAAGTCTCCAAAATGGTTCTCTGTAGATAAACTGACTGTCTCACACTATGAAACTTCTGCTGTTCATTTTTTTCTTCCCTACAGACAGTTACCAATCCTGTGGGTATTGCTATTTCTAATCCTTCCCTTACTGTTACCTTTTTGGCATGCACTCCCACTGCTTAAAGGAGAAGTGTCTTCTTCGGTGAGGATACAATGCATTTGATGAAACCTGTGAGAAAATTGCAGAAGGGAAAGAATAGATTCCAACTGCCTAATTTTCACAAAATACAGGCAGACAGAATGCATTTGTATAAAATGTTACCCATAATTGTTCCAGACCAGAAAAAGCAAAAGTGGGAAAAATACTTTTCTTATGGCAATTGAGACCATTTCTGGAAGATCAGAACAGGCCAAGAAAGAGGCTCTGTGGGACACCTATGGTTAGGCTATCAATCACATTCATAGCTGAGGAGTATTTAAACTCTGGTGCAAGTATGCACAAAAGATAACGTGATTCAGTCTACTATCAAGGTGACTGTGAGCTACAGTTTGCTTCTTACAATGAGAACTGTGATTGCAGTGTCAGAAGTCAACTCTAAATCAGAAAGTACAGCCTCAGTTAAGCAGTCTCTTATGCCTGAGGAAGATGATGTGATCAGTAAATTCAAGTTGAAGAGCCAAGGTGGAAGGCAAAGGTCTAAATCGGAACTGACTATTTTTTTAGAATAATTACCTGGTACAGTATCACAAATGCAATGCAAATCAGTAAATGCATCCCATTACATCTTTAAATTACTAGTTGAGTTGAAATAATGTAGCATTTTATTTACTTTTATCAATCATTTGAGTTCCAGAGATATAGCATTTAGCCACATGAAATCAGAATGACAAGAGACTGTAAAATATAACACCAAGCATGCAAAAAGATCATGAGAAAACCCTGCAGACAAGTACATTTGGAAAATTTCTGGGCTGGTGTCTACATTATGCAGATTGTCCTGAGATAACTGGGGCAACAGTTTTAAATTGGAAGAGGAGAGATTTATATTAGACATCAGAAAGAAATTCATTACAGTGAGGGTGGTGAGGCACTGGAACAGGTTGCCCAGGGAAGTCATGGATGCCCCATTCCTGGAGGTGTTCAAGGACAGGCTGGATGGGTCTTTGAGCAACTTGCTCTAGTGGGGAGGTGTCCCTGCCCATGGCACGGGGATTTTAACTAGATGATCTTTAAGGTCCCTTCCAACTCAAATGATTCTATGATTCTGTAATTCTGGAGAAATAAAAAAAATGGGCTACAAGAAGTTTTTGAGGACTGTGATAAGTACCATATACCAATGGACTCTCTCATAAAAAAAAAAAAAAAGAAAGAAAACAAAACTTGATTATCAGTATTGCTTATCTTAATAGAAAGAAAGGGAAGAAAACCCCAAATACAAAAAAAGGCCTTTAACTAGGGAAGGAAAATATTAGTGAGAAACAAGAACTGGAAAAATAAAACTAGAAGCATTCAAATTGCTGGCAGGATATACATTTTTAACAGTGAAAGAGGCTCCCAAAGGAGGCAACAGATTTTCCATCTTTGGCTACCCACAGATCAAGACTAGAAGTGTTTCTGGCAAGTGGTGCAGGACAACTGGTGAAATCTCATGAGCTTTTTTTTCAAGATGTTAGACTGATTGATCTGTTGGTCGCTTTTGGCCATTAAATTGGTATTTATTAATCAAACAAAAATTACTAAAATCCCAGAACCTTATTCCAGCAATGTTCAGAGCTCAATTAAAAATCTGTACTGTAATCAGTAATTCTTGTACTGTAATCAGTTTAACTCTGTAGGCCAAAAGCACTATATGTTCACAGGTCACTCTTCTCTAAACACTGGAGTAGCATTTCAAAGTGAAGTTTATGGTGACCTTCTTATTAACTTTGTGACATTTTCTCTCATGTTTTTTTTTTTCCATTTCTTGTCATAAAGGGTTATTAAGAGTTGTTTGTAATTCCATTACAGATGAACTTTGTCTACAATAGTCAGATTTTCTTTTTTATTTCTCTTTTGTCAATGAATAATTTATAAAAGAAGTGTTTCTTTACATTCGAAAAAACAAACAAACAAAAGATTGAGGAGGATTCCCAAGAAAATCTTGTGTAGAGCCTTGTGCAGTGGAATGTTTAATTGAAAATTTAGGACTATTTCTTAGACCTTCTCCATTAAAATCAGATATTTATTAGCAGTGGGCAACAGATGGATAAATACTTTCTGGTTGGACACATACCATTTTCTCCATCAGTAACTACACTTTTCTGTTAGATAGTATCCCACAGAGGAAAAAATTTCCTGTGCAACCATTGCCAGAACGTGAAGTTTGCTAAAGAAAAGCAAACTGCCAGTGTATGCATTTTTTTCTATCACCAGCTGCCCTCCTCTAGCAGGTAAAATTGACTTCCTCAGCAGCTGCATATCTATGCTATAACTCTGGGAATCATCTCCTGATACCTCCACGTGCTTTCTCCAGCACAGCCTAATTACTATTTAAAAAATACATGGGAAAAGAATTCAGTAACTCTACATTCTAAAATAGTATTAGCTTCTATTTACTCAGAGTTGTAAAGAGAGGAGCTGATGAGTAAGGCCACCTAAAATACCATTCACTTCTTCAGCATAGCTTTCTATCCTCTTCTGGCTACATGTCACCCTCTTTCTACCCAAACCAAGGCCATCACTGTCTTTGCAGAGCACTGCTGAACTTCACACCCTTTCTTCAAACCTAGAGCCATCTCCTTATGATGTCTACTTGATAGAATAGGAGGCAAGTCTGGAGGGTGAGTGCAAGGTCCTTTCACTTTGTGATTTGCAAGCCTGTTAGCACAACAAACTGTTAGAAACGTGGGACTACAGAAGCCTAACTTACTAAAAATGTTTGCAGAGGAGGGTATTTGATCTATGGTGCACAGTACAATGAGTGGCTAAAGGAAGAGAGTGAAAACAGGACAGTCAGCTAACTGAAATCTTCTTATCCTTGGGACCACTACCTTTCCATTGAATGAGGTATGCCACCATTTTATTTTATTTTTTAATGTTTTTGTTTCAAATCAGAGCTTTTAGTTGTGAAATTTAGTAGACACAACTAGGAAACTATGAAGATCTGCTTTGTTTGCCCTTTTTTACTAATTTCAGAATGTCTCTCAAGGCAGATGTCTTCAAAGATTTTATTTTTTTAATATATCATAAAAGGGGTTACATGGAAAGCAGAGGATATTATATCTTACCAAGACTTTCTTCTAGTCCCTTCCTGATAATGGCTCTGAGAATTAAAGTAATTCAGGCTGACAGATCCTCACTGTTTGTATTACAGCATACAGAGAAATAGCCTAAGACGCCTTAAATGTAAAGTGATGAAAGCTGTGACTACTTCAGAAACACATGCAGTGGAGGAACATGACTAGTACTTTGAGAAGAATATATTTCTTGAAATAATCTGACTCCAGAAAGTGGATAAAAGTTTGTGTCATTTCTGCTGCAGGATTTAATCATATCATATATGACTCTTGAAAGTTTTATTCCTGGAAAGTTCATCTGTGAGTGAAAGACTAGAGAGAGAGAGGAATTAAAAAAGTACCCCCAAACCTCTGAGTCAAGGAGGTAGCATAGGAGTTAAATAATATTTCAGAGAGGATCACGTTTAGATGCATTTCACAGAGATGTATTTATTTTTTGAATAACCACAGTACTCAAAGCAGTTTAGCAACAGGTAGGAGGGAACTGCCTCAAGGATAAACAAAAGACAATGAAAATGATTGTTTTACCCAATTAATGAAATTGATAGACTGTAAAAATAATAAAACTAAGCAAAAAGAAATATAAAGCAGAACAGTTATGAAATAAAATCTGGACATATCAAGTTACACCCTGCAGTCTCTACTTTGGGAAAAAAAAAAGTGTGTGGCTGATTGAAATAATGGTTTCACTTGACTGAGAGGTGCTAGATTAATTGCCAAATGTTTTTTGGTTTTTTTTGTACTTCTTTTCTTTGCTAAAAAGTCTCTAAGCCACTCCTCTCTGTGGTAGTGAGAGTGGTCCATACTCACATTTCATCTTTCATTCCCCAGGTCAAGAATACAGCAATACTTTGTGGTGGGCCTGGGAGCAGTGTGCAATGACAATACTCCTGACAAATGGGACTAGATGTCTGATGTGCACTGCATCGTGGCTGATGGGTGACCAAAGAATTCTATAAGAACTCCAGAGAGGCAGGATGTAACTGAGCAGCTCCCATGAAGGAAGCTTCAAGGATGATGCTGTTATAATGTTGGATGATATTGACTGTTGCTTACTTTATTTTCCACCTCATGAAACCTTTTTCTGCCATTGTCACCTGAGTGTCATTATAGTTTCCACCACTAATGTCATTCCAATTTCTACATCGGGTACCTTATAGCATATATCAGAATCATGGATATATTTGCCCAAGTCATGTTTCTTCATAGCATGCTGAACTCCATTGCCATAAGTTGTCAATAATATACTACTCTTTACCTGTGGTAAAAATTTCAGTGGTGTCCTTGTCCCCACTGAGTGTTGACAAAGCATTTGGACAGAGCACAGTGATTGTGTGTAATAGTCACCACAAAACATAACGTGTCTCAATGAAGCTTATCAACTTTACTTCAGTTCCAGTGAAGATAGAAAAAGATAAAAAAAGATAAAATCTTCGGTAACAGTCTATACAATAGCTTTTTCATCCTAAAAGCATTATTTCATAGTTGTTTCTTTTGAGTTTCAGGAAGCTGGCTACTGAGAAAACAGTTATTTAAGAGACTGGTCTTTCATCTTGTGTAGATGGCTATCAGTCTTAAGCACTTATAAGTATGGGCTAAAATTCCATGTATAACCTATACATACAAAGTATGGTTAGGTTTATGTAGACAGAAGAATTTGAAACCATGAAAGATTTTCTCTTTGATCCTATTAGTTGTTTACCACCTCTCACACAGATATGATTACACGTCTCATTACACGACCTAGACTATCTAGGTCTGTAAAGATGATTGACACATGGAAGGATCTTCCATGAGGTTCTGCAATATTTAGGAAAATAATAAAGTTCCTGAAACTGTTCCCATATGTGATATTCTTTTCTGGAGCTTTTCTTGACCTGAAAAATGTCTTATACTCTAGGTGACAGACGTTCTTGTGAGAAAAGTTACGTCCCCTCAGGAAAAAGTGTTTTACTGTTGTGCCCATGAAAAGTGTTGAAGCAAAAGGTATTTTAACACAATAGCTAAACATAGGCAGCAATTAGTTTCCTTCCCTTCTTCAAGGGCTTATTATATAAATCCCGTGAGGTTTTTGCATTTACCTATTTTGTTACAGACCATTTTACCACATTTTAAATGGCCTTCAAGGCATTTTTAGAAAGCTATTACTCAATGTCCAGCTTGCAAAGATACTACAGACACTGAGTATTCAGCACCCACAATGAAGATTTAAGCAAATAGAGCTGAACTGTTAGAAGATGCAAAGAGGAAGCATTAGCAATGGGAAAGCTGCCAAGCTTCTCAGAGGACAAGAGCTAATTCTTTCATCATTGTCACTGCTGGTTTCCAAGTCAGAGTGTGTTTATAATAAACAGTTGATTTATAAGAAATCCAGAGGGTATTTTCCTGTGCAGTCTCTGAACTTAAAACTGTAAGATATTACTAACCAACAGGAATGTGGCAATTACCGTACTGGGGTTATTACACCGTCATCTTCTTGCAAAACAGCTCTGTTTCAGTATCTCTTTTATTTTCTATATCTCTAGCTAATGCTAATCCTTCTCTTTGAATTAGTAGGTGCAATGGAAAGATTATTTCTTTCTCACATATTAATTCACTCCCAGTGAATGATAATGAATTCAATGATGAATTGTCTTGTCGTGCTAGAAACTTCTGCACAACACACAAATGAGTACAGATTTGCTCTTTGGAGAGATTCCTGAGGTTCATTTCCTACTAAGAGGACTCATTCAGTCTTCCTCTTTGTGAGGAGTTGAACTGATGAGAGGCTGCTGTCCTCTTGAGGCATTTTCCCTGCCATTAGTCCAGGATGTAAACAAAATTGTAAAATAACAGCAGTGTGTTGACACACTAAATTATGAATCCAGAGAGAGAGTGTATGTCAACAAGCTGGGGTGTTAGAAGGAAAAATGGGTAAACCCCATATCTGGGACTTCTGGTATTTTCTCATTATTGGAGTCCATCAGTAATAAATTTACACATTCTTGAAAACATTTTGGCTTGGACGGTTTTACAGAGAACTTCAGTGAGTAACATTAACATACATAAAACACCATATTTCCCTCTTGGTTGCTATCTAAGTATTTGGGAAATAACCATGAAGATGTCATTATCATATACGAGGGCCAAATCTGAAGCAATATTTAAGTTCCAAAATCCTGTATATTTTAGCAGTGCTCCAATGCTTTCCAGGCTATTTTTCTTAATACAGCTGAGCTCCTATTTCCATTTCTGTCAAATAGGAAAGCACAAACCATTCTTGTCATTTAGAGTTGCTGTTTAGAAATTGAAAAATGTAAATTTTCAAATTCTTTGTGGAAGAAAGAAAAAAACAGAGAGAATTGTTTAACAAAAATTAAATGAAAACTCCAAATCCACGAGGTTACAAATGTCTTCTTTCCAGCTGTTACCATGTCTAACAAAGCAGGCCTGGGCAATGGAGGTTTGGAAGAGATGATGTGAGGGGACAGAGAAAGGTCTCCTGCCTCTGCCTCAGGGTAGGTGGAATTACCAGCTCTCTTCTGTATAGCAGGGTCTGTCTTCAGGCCATCAGTTGGAAAGTGATCTCCCAATTAGACCCGTCATAAGAGTTGTCAGAAACTCAGCCTGTTCTGAGGTAGGAAACTGGCGTTTTTTCAGCATAGTTGTGGTGAAAATGTTTCACCTTTGATTGAGATTTCTTATCTCAAAAAATTGCTGACCAGCAATATTTGTGCCAATTATATAATAGATATATCATATATCTTTTATAAAGTGTTGTGACTGTTAGGTAGAAGTTTCTAGGGAGCAGCAAAATATCTGAGTAGTTACTATGGGCATTTCTTTCCAATCACATCAATACATTAGAAAGCTTGAAACCTTAAAAATCTTCTTTTCTAGAATGGGCCTTGTCACTTTCCTTTCCAGAAAACATGTTAAATGCAACATCCAAGCAAATTTTCTGGGGATATGGACTTTAGCCAATGAAAAAAAAAAAGGGAATAAATCTGCAGAACTGACCCATTGGCAGAAGTGGTTGTATACTAAAACTGAGAGGCATTTAGCTACATGATATATTTTGGTTTTGTTTTCTTGTGATTCAAAAGTCATTACTTTCATTAAGTCCAAATATTTTACTGAGAGCCAAATGGTAGTTATTGGGTCTTCTTAGATTTCAACACCAGCCAAGCCAAACTCATAGTAGGAAGAAGACGCTCATACTCCCTCCCTTCCTCCCTCCTTAATTTCTTCCCCCACTCAGCCTGGTCACAGTATTTTTAATAAACTATATTTCAATAAACAGACTCCTGCACATCCCATATTCACCTAAATCCCATGGTCACTACAATACCTCTATTATTTGTTTTAAAAGAATAGAGTTCCTTATTTTTGCTAGACACTCTGGACTGAGGTGTGTGAATATTTCTAAGTAACTCTGCAGGACATTTATTTACATAAAAAAAGGAGTTGGCTTCACTGAAATACTGGCCTTGCTACTGTTCTTTTCGACACTTTTTCTGCAGCAAAGCTGCCACCATGCTGAGACAAGGGAGATGTGAGCCAATTCAATTTGTGATTCTGAATGCAAACTTCCAAACAAACTCAAATGCAATCCAATTAGGTCAGGTGAGAAACCAGAGCAAGAACCTTGATTAACATTTACATGCATTAACATTTACAGTAGACCAGACAAAGTAATAAGCTGTTCCCAAAATAAGCAAATGACGTGCACAGCACATGTAAAACAGTGTAGCTGACTAAAATCTTGCAGCTTCATTGCTAGTGTCTACATGTTAAAAGTCAGCTCCCAAACTCTCCTGCTCCATTCTCATTCACACCATGGTATTGCATGTGCTCATGGCTTGCTACAAAGAGAACTGTGATAATGCTTTAGCTACATCCTTGCTGATTTCAATAGAGCTGGACCACTTTAAAAAACTCTGGGATATAATGTGTCTGTATGTGATTTTTATTTTTATTGTGCATACTATGGGCCATTGGACTGGTCTAAGCAGAATGAAACTTTTGTATTTTAATTTGTGCCCATTTCTTCTTGTCAGCTCAATGGCCACCACTGAGAAAAATCTGACTCCCCACGTTAGGTACTTATACACGCTATACAAGTAGACAAGATCTGCCTCTCCACAAGCCTTCTCTTTTTGCGGCTGAACAACCCTGGCTGTCTTAGCATCTCTTCATATGACAGATGCTCCAAGCTCGTAATCACCTTCATGGCCCTTCACTGGATTTGCTCCAGTATGTCCATGTCACTTTTATGCTGGGGAGCCCTGAACTAGACACAGAGATTTGGTTTCACCAGTATTGAGTAGTGAGGATCCTCTATGGTGGTACTCTGAACGGGATCATTTTAAGAGTCGGATGGGGCAATCATACCTACACATATGCCTCAAACTAACCCTTGATCAGGACATTACCCAACAGGACAGAAAGTTTTTACTCTGCAATTGACCTTGTACAGGTGCTTAGATCTGCCAAGTTATCTTGGGCTGGGCTTGCTTTTAAGTGAATTATTCTTAATCTAGGCATTTGAATCCCACTAGTTTTCACAGACATTTCCTTCCAACATACTTGTTTCTATGCAATTTTATGGATTCAATGACAAACCCAAACATTAGGATTAGAATCCAAGAATCCAAAAACTGAAAAATATTTCCCAAGCAGCAAGTGGTCCTTTAAAAAGAACCTCTTTTTAAGGATGTGGTCAAGCAAGGGCAGTCAGAAAGTAAACAACTTCCAAAAAAGAGTACCCTTGTGGTCAGAGAAAACAGTTGAATGACCGTTCATTGTTAGTTTTTCCTGGAAGATATATGTAGTGTTGACTTTCACATCTGTGGAGTGCTTGCTCAAAACTGCAGTCCTATCCAACCAAAGAACTTTTGCTAGAACCCTAGAGCCTGTCTTCTGACCTAAAATGCAGTTGCTGCTCACAAAATACGCTTGCATGTTGTTTCTTCTCATAGAGCCTCTAGAGAAATATCCAATATTTCATCTTTGATGACACTTTCTAATCTCAAAGCCATGTCTACTGGGAAGGATATTGGACCTTGGGTCACTGTAAGTCACCTTGGTTCATCCGGATGCTGGAAAAGATGATTTATTTGCAAACAGGACTGAAACCATCTTTGCCATTCTCAAATTGATGAATCATATTCAGGCTCTGAGTATCTGCAATTTCCCTGTCACTCTCATTATCAGATGCCTGTTTATATTTAACAGTGTGAAAGATTATCATTTCAGTGAAATGAGCAGTGGAAAGCACTGTAAAGAGACATAGAAAATTCAGAGTTAGGTTGAAATGGCTAGAGCACTGTTTTCTACTCAGTTGTAGCCTTCCTTTTTCTTTTATTTCTGAGTCTTGTAAAATAGCTTATATTTACTCTGGAGGTAATTGAATACACTGGTCAAATACCTTAACCAGGACTGTTCTGTGCAAAATGAATTTATTTACTGATAAATTGACCGTCTAATTGGTTTTTTATGAAGTTTCATCACATGTTCTTCTGTCCAGGTTGCAATCTCCCTTCATAATGCTATGTTTTTTTTCTGCCAGAGTAATTTGTAATAGTTACAAAATCACAACTTCCTACTATTAGTTGTGAAAACGTTTTCTGAACAGCTGAAAGAAATGAAACCGTAACTCCCATCTGTTTCTTTTAAAATTTTTTCTCTGCATCCTTGCCCACCCAAACTGAATAAAGCAACTGAAGTTCAGAATCTCTGTGCACTCTGGAGGACACACATACTTCAAATATTGAGTTTTACCATGAGGTATTGCCAAGAAGAAAACTTAAGAAAAGTTCTCTTAAAAAAATTTGGAAACATTACTCTTACTAGTTTCACTTATTGTGTGCAGTTGGGACCTTTCACCAGGTTCTGTCCATTGGCTTATTTAGCAAACCAACTTTTAAAGATGCTGTAGAAACAGCTATGAACACTAAAGACTTTCACTACCAAAGCACTGGCCGGGTTTTGCAAACCTGTTTTGTGCTATTATAAGAAAGATTGCACTTCTCATCATCCATTTCTCTTGTATCCCAGTTTGCTTATTTCCAGTCACAGGTTGTTGCTTCTATCTATCTGTCACATGTTGCCTTGTTGTGGAGGAAGGAAGTGATTCAACCAGGTTGCTGGGCAATGAGGATCTTGAAAAAATTACTGTTCTATATTTATATCTTAAAAATAAACATATCATGTGCCTAGTTGCTCTGGTGCCTCCATCCTCTGTTGTATATACTCAGATCTGAGTATACATAAATTATGAGCATACATACATTTTTGCTTGAAAATAAACTGTTGACACTAGTGGATATCACCCCTTCTTTTTTTTTTATTGTGGTTGCTGTATTTGAGTATACTATGCTCATATGTCATAACAATACCACCTTTGTCTCTTTTCTAGTCAGAATATAATATCTTCGAAGCTGGATGCTTATTCCACATCTCTATACAGCAGATCTCAGGCTGTGACCCCAAAACATACTGTAATGTTAAAGTATTCAGCAGAATACTCAAGTTAGTGGGTGAAGGGGTGGCAGAAAATAAGTGGCAGAAAGGAAACATCTTCCCATTATTTCTTTGTTTAAGGAATCCTGAAAACTTGTTTTTGTTGCTATCATCACTGGTTACAAGAACTCCTGAAATATCCCAAGGGAAAAGCCTCTGAGGACAAGTATTTTCTTCAAGATCTAAAAGAAGACTTAAACTCAGCACTACCCATCAGGCCTTCAGTTATCTGATAGATTCAACAAATTTGAGTTAAGTCTTGAGGTTCCTACATACTACTGGGGGGAAGGCAGTGGGTGTCAAACTGCTACAAACGGGTTGAATTAGAAATTCAGTAAAATTTCCCAGACTGTCATCTTGCCAGATTTTGTTGCAGAGGCAACAGTTCAAATCTAAAAGCTGAAGCAAAGCTAGGTTCATTTTTAACTTCTGTAGATGAAAAAAAAAAAAAAAAGGATGTAAACTTGTGCTGATGCCTCCTACCTGCTGGGTCTGTGCCTGAGCCTGTGAGCTCTGTGTTATCATGAATAGGGGATCTCTTGGTCTTTCTTCTTGTAGCTAGAATTCATTAAATGTTAGTTGGCAAAAGGAATTGTGCTGGAATGTCCGGTTGCCTAGAAGAAACATCTGTAGCTGAGTTTGCAGAGCAAATCTCAGTCTTGATTTGGCCGAGTAAATACTTAATGTTATTAAGGATATATGAGGGGCCTGAAAGTGTGTTCCTTCTTCAAGCCCAACTGAGATCCCTGCGCTGATGATAAATGCTTAATTCAATTGAAGGGAAAAATGCACAGCTCCCTCAAACTACAGACCTGTGAGGCTGGACTAGACTATGCAGGCGATGTAGGCTGGGGCAGTGCAAAGTTACATCTGTGGTACAGCCCTGTGTCCACACAGGGTCAATTGTCTGAACTGTGTGGCAGTGCTGAAAAAACAAAAATGTTTCTTTGCACACCTCCACATTATGTCATGAAAGTCTCCATCACAGCTCCAGTTGCTTGGGAATGTCTGAAGAGAGTTGGATTGCCATGACACAGCCTGTTCTCAGCAAAGCCAGCCCTGCTTCTGTCATCCTCTGTGCACCAAACCATGTGATGGGCAATATTTGTGAAGATTAGCATGCTGGCAATTAAGTGGCAGTGTGATCACCATGCCCTGATCCTTTCCTCCTTCTTCATTGGCATTCAGGAATTTTTGTTGTGATCACCGGAATGTTTCTTTCCTGAAGCAAGAAAATTGTCTGTTTACAAAGGCCGGCAGTGACAGAAGGAGGGGCAATATCTTTAAGCTGGAAAAGAGCATATTTAGATTGGATATTAGGGATATGAGGAATATGAGGATGGTCGAGCACTGGAACAGGTTGCCAAGGGAGATGGTTGAGGCCCCTTCCCTGGAGACATTCAAGGTGAGGCTCGACAGGGCCCTGAGCAACCTGGTCTAGTTGGGGGTGTCCCTGGTGACTGCGGGGGGCAGTCACCTTCCTTTGGAGGTCATCATAGAATCATAATTCTATGATTCTATGAAAATGTGAAAGGAAATAAATATTCCATATCATCTAGAAGAAGAAGAGAGGATGTCAGTCTCTGGCTTTATTCTGACATAGATCGTTCCCTGCCACTCTCCTCTCTTCACCCCCCACCCCCACCCCCACCCCCACCCCTCCCCTCCAAAAAAAAAAGGAATGAAGAAGGCTCTGGAGAGACCTCATAGCAGGTCAGCATTACCCTTCAGCATTACCAATATCTGAAGGGAGCCGAAGAGGGACTCTTTGTCAGGAAGTATAGTGCCAGAACAAGAGGTAATGGTTTTACATTGGAAGAGGGGAGATTTAGATTAGATATTAGGAAGGCATTTGCAGTGAGGGTGGTGAGGCACTGGAACAGCTTGCCTAGGAAGGTCGTAGATGCCCCATCTCTGGAAGTGTTTAAGGCCAGGGTGGTTGGAGGTTTTTAAGGCCAGGGTCTACTGGAGGTGTCCCTGGCTTTCCAATTTTGAAGTTTCAGCTAAATGAACTGTTCCTCTTGATTCATAATAATTTTGTTATATATCATTTCCGTTTATCTTTAATTTCCATGTGTCTTTAAATATCATTCACTCATTTGCTTTCAAATGATGCAAATCACTTTGATTTCTGTATTTTTTTTAAATTGAACTGACTGTGTCTTCATTTCTTTCCATTCTTGCCATGGTAATTACAATAGGCAGTATCTTCCACATAATTAATTTTTTTGACATAGTTATTGTACAATTGTGTTTTTCCTGTAATTGAGACTCATCTGAAGTTAGATATTTCTCATTTATCATTTCATGAGCATTCACTATAAATGCAAGACTGGTTATTAAGCCCATATAGATTCTAGATTTTTTTCTGATCTTTGGTTTTAAAAAGAAGCTGCTTTTAATTCTTTGTTGTTTATCAAATTCCTAGTCTAATTGTAAACTTCACTTTTAAGTTTCTTCTCCAAAGTGAGCATTAGAAATGAATGTCATCAGCCCTTTTTAGAAGAAACACAAAGAAATTACATCTTAACAGCAGGGTATAGAAACAGCTTGCAATATTAAATTGTATTGTGTACAACAGGCAGTGAACATTTGGGTGAGCAATTGAAAAGAAAATGCTATCTGCTAGATATGTCACAATACATGATGTCAAATTTCCTGAGGAGCCTGGTAGAAATATCATACTAGCATAAAAGTGCCAGATTTGTATATGCCTTGGCCCATGGGAGTAAGCATTCAAAATTGCAAGTAAAGCATCTGCAATGTGGCTTACATATTGCTAAGAATAAAATGGCCATTATTTATGCCGTATGATGCCTGTGAAATGAAAGCTGTTAGTTGTCTAACAGCCCTGGGTTTCATGCTGTTTTAACAATGCATCCCAGTGTCAAATTTCTATCATTTATAGATTTATTGCAATCCCTGGAGAAATCTACCACAACTTAAGAAGTATACAAGTGAAAGAATTTCCAAAGCAACAGACTACTAATTAGGGACAAAAGAGTTATTAAAATAATTTCCCACATGTTTAGAAGCAGCAATGTGGACTTCTGAAAGAAGAGTGCAGTGGTGCAGTGTTCCTTTTATGTCAAATATTACCAAAATTTCTGTCAAGTGACCCCAAGACCATCAAAAAAAGAAAAAAATTGTTTAAACCCAGCTCCCAAAAAAATAAAAATCTGTCCTCTTCTAGGAAGTAGAAATAGAAAATAAAAATACAAATAGATCTTAAATGATAATTTAGTTTACCTCTTATGCTCCAGGATCTTCTTAGCTGGAAATTATTATTAATAGCTTGTCTTACCTCTCTATATATTGAAAAAAATATTTTGCCTTTGTAGTTTCCTTTTATGTGTCTGAAGATCCTCGCCACAGTCTCACCTACTGCTCTTTTATCTAGACTCAATCACTGCAGTTCCTTCAGTTTTTCCTTTTGCTGTGTATTTTCAAAACTTCTGATGTTTCTATTTGCCTTCCCCTGGACACAGAGTGAAGAGGCACAGCTTTACTGAGGTGTGGCATTCAAAAGAAGGTCAGAGTACTTTTAACAGAGGCTTTATTAGAGGGAGAAAAGGATAATTTCTTGTGTCTTACAGATGTCACTCATATTTATACAAACCAGGATAAAGTTTGTCGCTCTCCAGAAATGTTATTTTTTTACATTCTTCAATCATTATCAATTCAAAGTCCAGTCAATCTCTTTTCAGTGGATTTGCCATCTAACTTGTTTTCCTTATTCTGCATGTAGAAACTTTCACTTAGTTGCAATAAATAGCACCCTGTTTATCAAGAATATTCAGAATTCTTGTCTGCTCTTGTCTGCTTCAGAGCTTGTCTGCTGCAGTATGCTGATAGTCTCTCTTTGCTACAAAATTGTAGGTGGTTTAAAAACCTAAAATCATATTTTTTTATTGGTGAAGATTACTGTAATAACACAAAACCCAAGAGAGTTCCAGTGTCATGCGGTTTTGTCTGAACTAGCAGTCAACCTTTAATAATTAGAGGACAGTTTTTCAGCTCTTTTTGTACACTCCACAGAGCAGTTATACTCTCTACACCCAGCTAATGCTTTCATATTTTACCACTGAGAATGTTATATATGATAATACAAAAAAGCTTCATTGAAGTCAAGATACAATATCAACTGCTTTTTCACTAGAAACTATTATTGTATCTTGAAAGAAAAATAGATTGGTCTGAACAGTTTTTTTCTGAGTTGCTTCATGTTATCTCCTAAACTCCCGATTCCCTAGGTGTCTGCCAATTTTTTATTTTGTCCTAGCTTTTTGTTTTGTTTTGGTTTGTTGGGTTTTTTTTTTACAGATGGAGATAAGATGAATGATGATAATTCCTTAGTGCTGTGCTTAGCTCTTTTAGAAAATTAGACAATATGGGGTTTGGTGGTTCCTTTTGTTTTCATTTTCAGCTATTTGAGCTTTAGGTATCCATACTATGCAAAAATCACCAGCAGGTTGGAAGTTATTTCAACCAGTTCTCTATATGAAGATAACTAAACAATAAAAAGTTAAATGTGAACTTTTAATATCTCTCACCACTGTCTACCTATTTTCAATTTCTAGTCTTAGTTACCTCTCGCATTAGCTGGGTTGGTCTTTCTGCTCTTCGCAAGTTTTATTAGTGTATCTGGCCAAGGATAATTATTTCAGTGAAGGCTGGAGCAAAAAAGACATTAAGCATCCTGACCTCTTGGCCTTATCTGTTGACAGCTCCCACTTTCTGTTAAAGCAGGACAAAAACTTTCCTTGTTTTTTCAGTTGCTACTAATGAACCTTACAGTTGCCAAGATACAATTTAGTGGCTTGAGCTAGTTTCCTTTTATATTGTATATCAGCCTTTCTGATTTCCATTTTCTGGTTTAGTTTTCTTTATCAAATTGTAGAAACAAAAGGCTTTGGTCTAGAAACACATATTAATTACTTTCTAATTTCAATATGTTTAAGGGTATGTATAAAGCACTTTTGGAAAATATATTTTTGAAGGATTGGGGCTTCTCTGGCATATGACCTGAGAAAAGTGCAAGGGGACCTATGACTTTTGAACCTGCTTCATTTAAGAAGAAGACAGTGTATTTTAGTTGGTGATTTTGAGTGGATGAGATTCTAAGCATTTCTGTATCATTATTCTCTGCTTAAAGCATTCAATAAACACTTTTCTAACTTAATAAATATGAAAAGCATCATCATGCAAATTCACCTCTTCTTTCTAATGCCAAATTACAATATGGTACTTTCAAGCTCTGCATTTGAATTTCTTCACCTCTTGCTCTTCTCCTTCACAAAATCCCTTCTTTAATTAGACTACATTTTTAAAAACAGAAGAGAAATTAAAAGTAAATGACATGTGAAAATGTTGTCTTGTTACATCAACTTCACAGATGGTGAAGCCCTACTTCACTGAATACGAGCATTAACATTAATCTTATTATTCTCTTCCTTCTGCAAAATAAGACCTATTCTGATAGAGAGACAGTCATATTGGTATAAATATTTACAGTGCACAGACAGGCCTGTGTATTGGGATAAAGTGGTGATTTTTTCTTCCTTGATCATCTTAAATGGTAATTATTGATTGCATGAGCCATGGCATTAATGGGGTTTGATTCCCTGATATGTTGCTAACCTGCACATTTTTCTAGCACAAGTCATCCAGCATCTTTAGGCCTCAGTTTATTCATTAGGCAAATGGGGATGGAATTCAGCTATTAGGGAAATGTTGTAAAGTTTTGGGGAATTTGTAACTGGTATGGTGCTATAAAATAGTGCAGTTCAGAACAACTTTTAAGAGAAACTATAGGTTAATTTGTTAAGCAACACTTAATCCCTCCTGTAAAATACATGAAGTAGAATTTTGCTTAGCTTTAGAGCACAGGAAAAGTTTCCAGTCCCATCCATAGTCCCACACCTTAAACAAAGGAAACCTTTTCTTTTTTTTCATCACTATATTTTTGCACTCAGAAGATCACATATTTCCTTATTACTGTTTTGTTTGTTTGTTTGTTTTTGGAGGGTTTTTTGGTGCAAATCATATGTCTGGCTTGGTCCTTCTTGCATTGACTGCAATGAAAAACTCTCCCTTCCCATTGCCACATGCACTCACAGGCATACACAAATCTGCTCACCAGAAATCTTTGGCAGGTTCAATCATCCTCATAGAATAAGTAATCTGAAATATATTTCTGTAGTGACTTGCACTAAGCTTGCATAAATTGTGAAATCCTTGAGCCAGAAGAAAAAGGAATAAAAACAGAAAGAAAGAACACAGAATAAGGAAGGAGGGAAATGGAAAGAAACCAGGGTCATTTAAATGACTTTAGCCTCTCGGAGATCTTCTTGCTACCAAGCACCCTAAAAGTCTTGGAAGGGCAATCTAAACAATGGTGGTCTTGGAGCATGACCAATACACTGGCAGAACCCAGCTCTTCTTGAAGTATAAAGATATTTTCTCTTTCTCTCAAAATTGTGAGTTCACATCATATACAGAAAACATGTGATTACCATTTTCATCCTAATGGGAGCTCAGCCCCCCCTGTGTCCTTCTGGCACTCCAGCCCAGCTTGATCATTTTACAGGCAGCTCCTCAAGTATTCATTGTGGGCCCACACACCAATCCCTTGGGAAGCCACCAGAGAAAGGACATCCCAGTTTCATTGCTTGATGGCCTCTACATTTCAAATAACAACTGTTATCCAGTGCTTGTTCAGGTTTTTGTGTAACCATGAACATTTTTATCTTCAGCCTCAAGGAGGATATCCCCAGGTGAACAGAGGTACTTCCTGGAGGCCTTCATTCGGTTGCCTGAGGGATCGGAGACATCTTTATCTTGCTTATCAACTGTTTCTATTTTAAGCTTTTCTGAACTTTGGGTTCAGAAGTTATTTGCTTTGGGCCTCATTCTAGAGGACTTAACTTTCCTCATCTGTTGCGGGAACTGTATGTACTTAATACACCTCACTGCTGGGACCCATTTTGCAGACCACACTTCTGAAATTTATCTGCAGCATCAAACTTGCAGCACCAAACTTACAGTATCTAAGATTTTTACCAAACAATTATTTTTTTCTCCATTCAAGTCCCCTGATAGTAAAAGACTGGGACAATATCATGCTTTATGAGTTCTCAGAAGTCAGCATAACAGTCTTTAAAACAGAATGGTAAAGTATGTCATGAAGAAAAACTGATTTTGATTTAGAGTACATCTTTATCTGCACAGAAACATTGCCCAAAGCAACATCAATTTTACCAAATAATTTCCTTATAAATGAAGAATTATTAACATTTCTTGGTTTTGCCAATGTTTTAAACTAAAACATGCATTATGAAATAATAAAATCAAAATACAAATTTCAAAATAAGTTTTAATTTTACTTAAATAGGAACTGTGTCAATTTTCCATTCAGTATGATTTTGTGCTTTTCTTTAATTTTCTTTAAGTTTTTGTACAGTTCAAAATGAAAACTAGGTGTTTAATATTTAGAATGAAGTATCTACGACGTTCTCGTAGGAGTGAATTAATTTTCAGCCTTGCTAGCAAGCCTGAGGAATCCCTGATTCACCTACACATTGTAGATCCAACTGCAATACGAAAAGCCCTCGCACAACTATTCATGACACATGCAAACTGAAAAAAATAGAATATGAATGTGAGCATGTGTCATTCTCCCATTTCACAATGAAACCTCCCTCTCAATATTAGATGCTGTCATGCAGGACATGCTGGGGATGAAGAGCTGTGATAGCTACAGTTGGAAATAGATCCATGAAGCTAGTGCACATTGTAACAAAGAATATGGGACATTATGAATGGATTTGGATAAATCCCAGCCCCGCTTCTGTTGGATAAAATGTGAGAAAACATACATCTTGCAACTCCAGACTAATGAAAGTCTCGTTCTGTACAGCTCATGTTGCCATGGGCTAGAATAATATTAATGAAGTGGAAAAAGACCAGCTTGTCATTTCTGCTGGCAATGATAAAAGAAAACAATTCCCTGTAACAGTTGCAAAAACACTGGTGGAACAACTTGAGGAAAAACAAGATTAAAGACTGGTTTGTCAGTCTGATTGGTGTCCTCCACTGCTGGGACTGATACTTTACAACAGTACTCCATTGATATACGAGGAGAAATAATGTCAGCTCAAGTTCCATTCAACTGTATTTAGGTTTTTGCTCTTAAGAGATGAGGGTTAAGATTTATTATTAGAGCTATTATTTCACAGGGCTGGTTCTAGTTGTAAGCAAAGGAAACAACTTCATAGTAGGGACCATGTATCAATTGGCTTTGGGTACTCCAGTGCCTTGGAAAACCTGGCTGGATGCTGGTGCCACTGATGGGGAATGGGTGGGGAATAAACTACTGTTGGTGGAAGGCCCCTTCAGAAATTACCCTCCACATGTTTTCAGGGTTCTCCCATCAATTACAGCCTTATCTATCTTTGTCTTGCCTTTTAGCAAGAATGGTCCTGGGAATCCCAATATTGACCATTAACCACAGTGCTAAGAACCTTTCCATTTAGCATTTCAATTCAAACCTTGCCTCTCAAACTTCTCCGAATGGGAAGTAACATTTTTATCCATGAAAACCAAAACTCATAGTATCATGAACTTAAGAAACAAGGTAGAACTGATCATAAGCAGGATAACATTTGAGGTGCCTCTCACATGGTTACTGCAATGACTCTTTCATAAACTAGTTTCTTACCAATAGGAGCACTTAATATATTGCTAGTATTAAAAAGAGAGTTCCCATTGTGATTCAGGACAGTAAAGAATGAACACAGATAAGAAGTGAAGAAAGGAGAAAACTAAGTGAAGAAAGGAGAAAAAGAAGCAACATGGAGTCCAATTATTTTCAAATAATATTAGGCTTGTCATTGAGGACATTTCAAAGAACAGTACATCAAGCATGATAGGAACTTAGCAGAGGTCTTGACGGGATCAAGAAATGGTACTTTTTGTCTGCAATGTATTCAAGCACCACATACGTTAAAGGATTCTGTCAAAAACTCAGAGAAGTCAGGGATGTCTTAAAAGTTCATCTTTTAACCCTGCTATATAAGAGGTTGTTTTCCTCCTCTCTCTTTCTCTATCAGAAGTAGCCAACATGGATTTAGCAAGGGGAAGTCATGTCAGACTAAC
>BJBW01003005.1:806-92523 GCA_004320125.1 Scolopax mira
ACATGCTCTAGCTCTGGGCAATCCTGCTTCAGCAGGGCAGTTGGACTAGATGATCTCTTCGGTCCCTTCCAACTCTAAAAATTCAGTGAAACTAGTTCTCTGTGACAGCTGTTAAGAATGGGAATACATAGCCTAAGTTGATGTGAAATCTCATCCACAAACATTTTCAGAGTTCTACTAGGCAAGACCCTGAGTAAATTATCTAACTTGGAGTTAGCACTTCTTGAGCAGCAGGTTGGATTAATGACCTCCTGAGTGAGGTTCTTTACCTCTACCCTGTACTGCAGCTTGTGAGTGCTGCTTTTTGTTTCTCTCTTCGGCTGAGAGGAACCCAGACCTGCCTTCTCCAAAGACTCTCAATATTGAAACACAGTAGTTACATTCCCCTTCAGCATTTTCAACATTGAAAACCAGATTTCCAGCTTCCCTTTTTATGCCATATGTTCTATTCCTCTTTCTGTCCTAGTGACAATCTGCTGGATTTACTCAGTTTTCTGCTTCATTCCTGTACCGAAGCAGCCCAGGGGGACACAGTACAGCAGAGGCACATGTGGAAGTGCTAAACAGAGAGAAAAAAAATAGCCTCCATCTACATGCTAGGTGTGCTTTTGCTAATTTAGCCCACAGTATGGTTGGCCTTAATGACAGCAGGGGCACAAAGCCATTGTGGTGAACCTTTCAACCAGGACCTTCAAGTTCAATTCTCCAAAGTTGTTCCGCACTTAGTCAGTCTATGAATCTGCATTGGATTATATCAGTCTCAGAATTTTCTCTTTTTTAAATTAATTTTGTGATGTTCCTGTCTGCCTAATCCTCATGCTCATTGACACTCCTCTGACTGTGATTTCCTTAACCTTTCCCTGGACTGCTCAGCATTCTTGATTTTCATGACAGCTACCTGAAAAAGAGAGGGGAGAGTGCAAATATGTTTTCTATTTCCTATTCTGTGAAATATTAAGAAAAATAGAGATTTTGAGAAGACGAAAGGAAATCACTCTTAGGGAGCAGTAAGGGCCAGTGGTTCCCTGGGGGTTGGGTGCTGGGGGCTTTAAAGGCTCCTTGCTCCCTTAGGGCAGGGATCTTGTCAGCCTGGGTCAATCCCACTGCCCCAAACAAGAGAGCAGGGCATGCATTAGGGAAAAGGATCCATTTCTGTACCAACTCCAGAATCTCACAGCTGGCAATTTTGCCTAAGAGACAATGGGACTAAGCCCTATACACTTTCTTCATATAAGTATCATTATTATTCCAAAGGATAATAAGTAATTACTATTGCTGTTTTGTCATATAAAGCAGCCCACACTAAGTGCTATGATAGACACAGCAATATAATTTAACTTACAATAGCACATAACACATTCATTTCCAGATGGTCACTGATAAAGAGAAACTTTTAAATATATCCAGTAAATGTCCAACATCACCTACATGAAGATGTGATTTAAGTGTCTGCTTTCTGAACTCTCATGGACCAATGAAAAGTAGAGTAAAACACTGAATATCCTTATTATTTGTCATTAGCAGCAAGAGACTATTAGGCAGAACCCTGCTATAGCTTACATCCTACAGTGACTGTAATTCTAATGGTGGGACTTTTGGAATGCAAAAAAAAAAGATGTTGCCTTTAGAAACAACTAATCAAAAAGGGACCACTGAGAAACATAGTGGTCCTAATGATAATTCATGACCAGCTCATGGTTATAAAGAACATTTTGCAGTTAATGGATGATGCTAAATGGAATATGGAAAGTAAAGATGCAAAGAGAAGTGTTGTGTTTCAGAAAACTCCAAAAGTCATGCTGTCTCTGTTCATGTCGCTTTTAAGCATTAATAATGATATTCATTGCTGTAAAGTCATATCAGCAGCTCTTTAGAAAGCCAAAACAGGAAGTTGCAAGCATCCTTTAATTCCAACTAAATATTATTTCAGTAATTGCCAGGTGTTAAAATATAAATGAATGTTCTTTTTACTTGTGATCAACTAGAGAACTATCATGATAGATTACACAAGTTATAAGAAAAAGCATACTTATTCTGGTTTTGATGTTATAGCAGTACAAATTGCAAGCTAGCATCAGTATTTTTTCCCATGGAGTCTGAAGGCACATAAATATTAAAATGCAATTTGAAAGTTTTGGCCAGGTCCCAGAACAGTATTGTTTATGCAGTGTTTGACAGTGCTATTCAAATAAATCAAGTAACAAATGTGTCATGATTATTGTTAAAGTGGTAACTGCAGCACTAACAACTATTAAGATAAATGATACCATGGGTGGAAAATATGAAAATATTTTATGGGTGCTCTGTCTCTGTCTATGGGTGAGCGTGCATGCACAATCAGCTGTCTCTCAGGAAAATTAAAACTGCATCCAGGGATGAATATTGCAAACATCCAGCTCTGTAAACAACCAGCAATGACAGAATATTCAATTTCTATGCATGGGATAAAATGGAATTTTGCTTTGATTTTTCACTAAATATTTGCTGGGTGTTAGGTGAGCTTCATTTTTTTTTTTTTTTCTTACAGATGGGAAATTTTTTGGCAACAATCAAAGAAATACAAGGACTTATTTGTTTGCCTATAGCCAGCTTTCTGTTTCTTTTTGTAGCAGCATGTTGTTGAGCAATATTAATCAAAAGTAGAGTATTAGCTCCAGCAAAAAGAAAGCTAGAATTTTATGAATTGAGCATTACAAGGAAAGGCTCAAGGAGCTGGGATTCTTTAGCCTAGACAAGGGAAGGCTGAGGGGAGACCTTATTTATAAGTACTTAAACGGTGGGTTAAAGGATGTTGGAGCCAGACTCTTTTCAGTGGTTTCCAGCGATAGGATAAAGGGCAACGGGCTCAAGCTGGAACATGGGAAGTTCCATTCAAATATGAGGAAAAGCTTCTTTACAGTGAGAGTGACAGAGCACTGGAACAGGCTGCTCAGGGAGGTCATGGAGTCCCCTTCTCTGGGGAGAAGTATCTGTAGGCAATCTATGCAGCGATGTCACATATCACTCCATACAAGGTCTGGACCCTTGTGTGTTTTTCTGTTGTCTATATGAAGCCAACAGGACACAGGGATATACTTATCTTGTTAGAAGTGTCTGGTTAGTTGTCCTCACCTTCCAGTGTTAGGAGGACCATGTTTGAACCCAGCTACCCATAATTAAAGCAGATTTCAATCGGTGAGCATTCCTAAAATGGTGGAGTTAAGTATGCAAAGATTTGTTTTAGAAGTCTGGCGTGAATAAAAATAGAAAGTTGATGTGGATCACAGATCAGTAAACATAAACACATTTTTACTGTTAGTGGTAAAAGATCTTAAGCTCTGTATTGAGCTCATGGTGCAAGGTCTCAGAACTCGTGAGTTCACCTTGGCTTGCTCTGAACTGGTATTTTTCTATGTGGTAACAATTATTTGGTCATAAGTTGATGAATGAGAAATTGTGTTTTAATTTAGCTTTAGTTTGTAATGATAACAAGTACAACTATCATTAGAGAACTGAGCACAAGAGAAGAGTGAAAGGTCAGTATAGATGAAGAAGGTGTTTGTATAGCAATTTTAACTGTATTATTAATTAGGCTTTCCTGTAATTATGTATGGAATTGTATAATTTGAATTATATAGACTGTTAAGATTTTATTTGGACTAACAGTAAATTCATAGTTCCATATGTATGGCTTGCTCTATTTTGGTCATAACAAGACTTTTAGTATAACAGAATACTAACAAGCTTGAATAATTAGACATCATCAGCAGTCTTAAACTAGAACATTGCAACTTATCTTGGTCTATCTCTACTGTCAACTTTGTAAATTATAATAAGAAAAGCATCCTCATCAGAAAATTGATTAGTGTATATGAAATCCATTGTAAAATTCTGTCATTAGGACATCTATGATGCAATACATTGATTAAAGAGTTCTCAATGAGCTTTTCACTGGTCTTTAGTCCTAAGCCAAAAAGGTGATCTGAAACATGCTCATAGAATTTTTGATCTCTTGATCAGTTGCTCAGGCCACTTCTGAATGGTTGATTACATTTTAGAGTAATAATCACTCAGAATACTTTAAAGGCAGGTGGGTAATTAAGTTTTCATAGTCATCTTAGATCTTGGTCCTCATTTTACATGTCCCTGTAAGGAGATTGATTATTGTTCACTGTAGCTGACCACTGGAAATAAATATTGCTTTAAGTTTTCAACTAGCTAATCAGCAAAAATGTGTATGAAGTAAATCCATACATTGACAATGCTTCATTATGAAATGAAAAATAATTTTTCATCTTCGCCAAGTGCTTACTTTATATATATGCTTTCACAAAATAGAAAATCAGACATAAAATTGTGTCATCTTCTCTGCTTCTTGATTTATTGTGAACTGTTTTCATTTTTATATGTTATAACATAATTAAAAGCAGTATATTTTCCTTTATGTCTATTCACCTTTAATTTTCTGTTCTTTTAGAGGTTTTTTTTTCCTCAGACTCATGAAACAGCATAGGAGATTTATTTGTTATTCTTACCCAATTTTCTTTTCATATCCCTCCACCTCAAAGGTTCATATCAGAGTATTGTAACTCATTACCTTCCTCTTTTGGTATTATTGACATAGCACAGAATGTAGACATGCATTTTCATTTCTTACTAACAGATGTCATCAGACAAAAGAGATATATTTCAAATTGTGTCTGCCGAGTATTTTCATGGAAAGCCCATAATTTTTTAATACTTTTGGTTTATCTGTTTTGTTTTAAATACATAGGCTGTTATGCATCCACTTGTCTATGAAAACTGCATTGTCTTTTCCTAACAGTTATCTCTGAAATACAGTAGCCCTAAATATCCCAAAAGAAAGGAGAAGTTATTTTCAGTTCACCTGCAACCTGGGGACAATCAATTTTCTCATGCATGAAAAAAATGGCAGTGGTTTATGTACCTTCTAATGCCTGCTGTTACAAAGCCAGAAATGTGTGCATTAAAACTTTTTGCGTACAGATATAAAATGTGTTTTCCTGAATTATTAATTCACATATCCATGAACTACTGTGGTCTAAACATGCAAATACTTAAGGAGAGGAACTGCAAAAAGGGTGTGACAAATACAGTGACATTACAGAATGTTACTTAACTGAACACTTGTCTGTGCCTGCTAAAAATATTTTGGACTTACTGCACTTTGTAAGTTTTGTAAAAAACTCCTAACAACCCACCAACAAAACCAACAACGAAACCCCAAAATCAAACAAAACTTTTTTTCAGAATAAAGGCTTGTATTAGTCTCATATGTTTTCCTTATTTTCTACAGTTAGCTTTATTCAGGTCATGCAACAAAGATCACGTTGATATACTGCAGGTGACAGTCATTACAGAAATGCTACTGACAAGAAAAAGCTAAAGACAATAGTGTAGTTTGCCAATATTGCAAAATTAGAAGACTGAAATATGAAAAACTTGTGCTGAAGGTTAATGTCATGCCTTAATGAAAATTTTTTGAAGTTTATGACTGAGAAATCCAGATAGTAAAGCAACAGCTCAGGTGAAGGAATAAGCCCTGCCTCATATCCTATAATAAGCCCAATGTATAATTTAAAATGGCACACAAATAGGTTTCCATTTCTAGCTCCCTCATAATTCTACATAATTAAAGGTTTGATAATGTATAAAAGATATTAAATGCAATGCTGAAATCCTCAGAGAATCATCTTTTTACTATGATATTTTGAAATATCTGTGGTATGTTATGTGTGGTTTTGTAAATGATACACATTTTTCATAGCTGCTTTCATTAGCAATTTTCTTCTTCTAATGGTTGTATAATTAAACCATAATGGGATATTTAGGCTTATGTATATTCATTGCGAAGTAGTTATAACAAAACAAACTATAATTAAATATGACCCCTTCCCCAAATGTTTTAGCTTGTACACCTGCAGAGAATAATATTGAAAAAAAGTATTGAATATAGACTTTCAAATCTACCTTAGGTCTTTGTGGACACGGGTTTGTTTTAAACACTGGTTGTAGTAACCCTAGCTAAAGTAACATCTAGAACTTGGGCTTGTATACTATTTCAGCAATCTCAGTACAGAAGGGGGCATGTTACTGTCTAGTCCAAATATACACAGTAGAAAAACTCCAGGAGATTTGTATGATACTTCATTTACTTATCTGATGGTTCAGAATTAGCTTCTTCAGTATCTTTCTAGCATACAGAATTTAAAGTAGTATCCACTCAACTTTTACACCATTCCCATGATAGTATTTTGTGGTCTACCATCTCTTGTAATCTCCAGATCAGTAGAAAATGCGAAATTTTATGTTTCTACTGTGGAGAGGCACAAGTCCAGCATATAAATGGGACTTAAATTCAGGCAAATTTTGTCACTGACTTCACAACTTCCATTGACTTCTGTGGCACCAGAATGTAATCCTCCGTCTTACCTGCATCTGAATTTGTAGATGCAAACTTGAATTTCAAATCCATTATCTTATCAAATCAATAGTCATGCATTTTCAAACTTAGCAGGAAAAACTAACAATCTGAGTAATCGATTTAATTTATTCCTTGACATTTGTCTTGTGGTGAGCTTCGTAATTATTATTATTTCATTTTTAAATAGCTTTTTCAGAATACTTTTTTTAATGTATTTTGTTCTAGCATTCAGTATGGCAATAATACTTATCAGAATAATAATTAGTAGTAATAATTCTTTCTATTTGATGGTTGGACTATAGGATCTGAAAGGTCCCCTCCAACCAAGACGATTCTATGATGGTTCATAGAATGTATGGATCTCCTAACTGTGTTGTGCAGCCAGACATGAAAGTGATGTTCTGTTTTCAGATAAGAAAGGAACTTTTATGTTCAGTAATTATACTTTGCACCTAAGCCTCTGAACTGAACTCTGAACCAACTGAACTCTTACAATTTATAGGAAGGAATGGTATGCAGAGAGGCTTCTGCTTATACTTACTGCAACCACAACCAAGGACAGCTAACTTTGCCATATGCCACATTAGAAGATTGGAAACTTAAAAGCATGGAAGGGTCGCACTTACAGGAAGGAGTGAACAGGCCAGGTGACCCAAAACTAGCCAATAGGGTATTCCATTCCATCTGACTTATGCTCAATATAAAAGCTGAGGGATCAAAGAGTCAGCCTTCTTTCTTCAATGGCTGACATCTGAAGAGGATTCTGTCTGTTTGTCTGCCTTCAATCTCTATCTGTGCATTCCTGAATCCAGAACAGATTAAAAATTCAGTTCCCATCCATTGCTGAGTCTAGTCTGGGACTTTCCTGGTGCCTGCCAGTAATGGGATTGTCATCATGGGAGTTTGATACTGATTTTGTGTATATTGTATATATTTCATTATTTTCTTTTTTGATATTATTATCAGTATTTCATTAAAGTAGTTCAGGTTCTTTTAAATTCATAAGTTCCTTTCTCTCTCTTGCTTCTCTCCCTGAACAGAGATGCTCTCCCTTCTCTGAAGGGGTGAGAAGTAAAAGAGAACATCTGTCATTCTTTTTAGTGGCCAGCCCAGCCCAAACCATCACAGTGATATAGAAGACCTTTTGCTCTTTGAAGAGGTATCCATCTAGTAAAGCATTTGTGTGGAAATGGTTGAAGTATGCAATTAACCCTCTCTGAGAAACAAAAAAGTAAACAAAATGCGTGAATTTGACAGAGTCATATTCCAGTGCTGGACCTATCTATAAAATTGATTCACACTTAAGTCTTCAAATTATGTTCCCCTTTTTGTGTGGTTAAGATAGCTTCTCCAGCCAGTTCAGGAATCCAGGTTAGCTCTAACTTTTATCAGGGAAAAGGTGTTAGTTTTGACCCAGGTGAGATTTTCAGAAAGAAAGATTGTATTTTTATTGATACAGTTGGCTCATGCTGCCTTAAGGTGACTGCGGAATTACAGCACAGGTCTCCATGGCCACATACCTTATTACTTATTCCAGCTCAGCTCTCACACAGAATAATATATTCACACAGCACAAGCAAAGATAGGCCAAGGTTTTCCAGACCTTAATATGAATTGCTACTCTCTTGAAAACTTCAAATGAGGAATCTTACACTCTTTATAGAAGAACATCCCTTTGGCATGAAATTTACAGGCACATCAGAGACTATGGACATCAAAGACTAACATAGGGTTGTAAATATGACAGGTGATTAGGTTTTATCTTTATTAGTGTATCTTTATTAGGACTATCAGAATGCTATTATTGGAGTATATTTTATAGAAATAAAGATTTACAATATGGGAAAGATGCAGTTCTGTGATACTTCTTCAATACTTCCTGTTTGACTGGAAGCTTATCTAGATAGATGAGAACTTTTCAGCTGAGGGAAGGACATGAGTAAAGGTATGGTATATGGATGATGCAGGAAAAAACCAAACACATGACATATGACAGAGGCACCATGAGAGGCGTGGAGAAAGGGAATAGACTTCACTGACTTTTCTAAAACAACAACAGGGACATCAAATAGAAGTTGGATGTGGAAAGTTCAGTCCAGTTGAAAGAAGCAACTATCTTTATTCTACTTGTATCTAAAGCTGTGTAACTTCCTGCTGCTACTTCTTACGGATGTTTACAGGGCTCAAAAATGCACTGAAAAATTTTGTAGAAATGCATCCCTTTCAAAAATTTTAAATTAAATTACATTTTACTTCAACATTAAATATTGGGATGAATGGATGGGGTAATAGCTGTTCTCACATTTTCAGATGTTCGTAAAATCTACACACATACTGAGAAAGGTAACTGAGGGCACATGGTTTTGTTTTGGCTCATTACTGTTTTCTGACATATGTCTAAGTTGTGATTTTCAGAAATAATAGATGAATGAAACTGTCTGACTTTGAAGAATCTTACATGTATTCTTCTTGAACCAAAAGGAGGTCTTACACTGCATAATCATGTTGAAGTTGAATTTTTGTTTGTTTGTGGGTTAGTTTGTATTTTTACTTTTTAGTGCTTTGCACACTGGCCAAAAATTTTTAGTCAAAACTGGGTTTTGAGCACTGGGTAAAAAAAGGGGGTTTCGGGTATTCGTGCATCTAATATTTTTAAAAGTTGAGACTAGAAATTTATTGCCTTAATCACAGTGAAAAGTACAGTTTTCTGGTCCTCAGATTTCTCTCTGGTATCCCACAGGACTTGCAGGAAGCCTGAGATGTGAACTTTTGCTTCTATAGCCAAGGGCCCTCAGGCTGACTTCTGTTATCATGCATTATAGACCTCTGGCTGCCATGATAAATCATTTCCATGAACTTAGAGGTGAGACAGTGGTGAACTTTGGGATAGATGATTCAGTGAGAGTCTTGTTTAGAAAAGGTTACTTTATGGAGTACCTGCACTGCATGCGGTTCTTTTAGTTTAGCTTGGTGTCTTCTGAACAAAAATAGTTGGATCTCAGCTCATATTTCCCATGGATGTTTTCCATTGAAAAAATTTTTTTTTTCTCTTTTTTAAAAATTAATTCAGAAATAAAGGCAGGCAAACTCCAGTAAGGTGAAAGTAGTCCTTAGATCACAGAAAGTCCTGCTTCTGATTTTATTAGATTGTCCTTTAAAATGTAGAGATTTCACGCACAGACCATTATTCCTTAAAACACTAGATATAGTCACAATAATATCATGTCCTACTGCATTGAATTCAGTAAACAACGTAGAGATGAGAGACAAAAGTTATTACTGTTTCTTTAGCCATCTTTCTGCTATTATGAGGTGATTCTTTCTTCCTCTTGTTCCTAATATCAATACCTTAAGAATATGAGGTTTATTTAAGGTGAAAGCAATATCAGGAGCAATAAAATGGCTGTGTTAGCAGATTGTAACTCAGGAAAATTGAATTCTCAGAAAAGATGATGCAAATTAAATTCTATCTATTGTACAAACCTGAAAAACTGTAAAGAAAGGATCACATATGAAAAATCTATGTTCACAAAACAAGGCAAACGAGTTAATTTGGAATTGACTGTTAAATGACCTCTCTAAAGTATACTGTGGCACATAAGTAATTACATTAAATATGGAATTATGTATGTATGCAATTTTTGAACATAATTACCTCTGTCAGGTTTGCAGTACGGTTTAGAACAAAAATTTTCAGTAATATTTTTTAATTAAACCCAGAATTTCCCTCTCCATCTAATGCTGTTGTTTAGCTTTTCCTTTGAAAGAGTTCTTCCTCACAGATCTCTTTTTAAGCAAATGCTTATTTACTCAAATAGTAATAACTTATATGAATTCTAGTCAATCAACAGTAAATAAGGCACCAATTTTCAAAGAGACAATATTCATAATCTTTGTCTCTAGCTATAATTTAAACTGACTGCTATCTGTAGATTAAACGACATGCTCATTTAGGGAGAAATTATTCCTGACCTTAGAAATACAGTAGTAAAAATCACATTTTAAATCTGTGAAGCATTTTTATAGAATTTTTTCATCAAAGGCTTTATGGTATAAGAACTTACACATGGCAATTTAGGAGACAGGATTTGGTATGAATGCACTAGAAAGAATTAGAATAATTTTTGCTTTAGAAAATGAATCATGTAGCAAAGTCAGTTTTATTATTTTCGCAGAATATTTAAATAAATGTTAGACAGGTGGCAGTTCATGTCTTTCCGGGAATATCTATTGAAATCAATAGTCTTTAGTTTAGCTTAGCTTAGCTTAGCTTAGCTTAGCTTAGTTTAGTTTAGTTTAGTTTAGTTAGAAGACAGGGACTGTGAAGATTGGAACAGGAATAAAGAAGTTTTCTAAGCACAAAGATCAGTCTACAAAACCACATAATCTGCACTCGTTTCAAATTTTGGAAACAAATGTCTGTATTGGAATGCTTGGAAAGTAGACTTTGTTAATCACAGAATCATAAAATATCCTGACTATGAAGGCATCCATGAAGATCATCAAGTCCAACTCCACACAGGGCAACTTAAATTTAAACCATATATCTAAGAGCATTGTCTAAATGTTTTTTGATACAGACCTGAATCCATGACCACTTCTCTGTGGAGCTTGTTTCAGTGCTTGAATACCCTCTCAGTGAAGTACATTTTCCTCATATCCAATCTGACATTAATCGTCCAATTAATTTCATTAATCATCTTACCCTGGTCAGGCCTTTGGGAATACTTGTCTCAAAATCTGCTGAAAGGATTTACAGATGGGGGAAAATGGTGCAACTCAATGAATAATGACGATGATTTTTGATATTGTTTTGCTGAGAGCTTAAAGTGTGGGTATTTGAATTTGCTCTTTCTACTGCTTCAGCTCAACATTTTAGTAGACACTACAAAAGAAAATAAGGTACTGAATTCCTTTTAAATTAATAATGGCTATATGAAGAGGATTTTTGGAAGCAACTCTGAGCTGGTTCAAGAGTTAAAAGTGATGATTACTGTCATATCTGAAACTTTAATGCTGGGGACGCAATGAACATCTAAGAGTACAGAGAAAATTGGTTTGTGTTAGACAGTCCCAGATTACTCCAAGTACATTATAAATCTAAACATATGAAACCATCAAGATGGTTCAAAATCATAATTCATTCAGTGCCAGAAGTTGCCATAATATGGAGAGTAAAGACTATTTTGAAAATATTAGTGAGTTCTTGATAACTATCTGGCCAGTTTCACTTCTGGTTGGGCACATAATGTTGCACCTGTCATCTTCATTTTTACTCATTAACTACTTCATTTATTTCATTAACTACATGTTAATTAACTATTTTTTTAAAAGCAGTTAGGGTACTTTTATTCCAATATTAAAAACAAGAAAAGAGCTCAGGAAGAAAAATATTTTCAGAGGCTTTTGCAGTCAGAATAGTAAGACATACAGAGGTTTCACCATCAAAATCATTTGCAGTTTGAGAGCCACTGAAGATGTCTGCTATTGACATAAATTACCAGTGGAATACGTTAGAATCAAAATTGTTAATATAAAAAGTCAGAAACAGGAATTATTACAGGCCAGAATCACACAGAAAATTGATGTTCTGCAGAAAACCAGTTCATTTTTAAAAGTACAATAAATTATATAGTGTCACTGTTTTTGTTCTCTCAACTTTGGTGAAAATTTTTGTGTGCATGTATAGCACTATAAATCTTCACACATGTCAACTACGAATATAAATAAATAAATCTACACATTCCTATATGTATTTGTACACTAACATGTATTGTGAGTTCATATTGTATTCTCTTCTCCTATGATAGTCTGCTATTCTCACTTTCCCTGAGTTTATTTCTTGACACTCATTGTTTATTTTTCCAATTTGAGTTACTCAACTACAGAATCAGATTTTTTCTGAAAATTCTCTGGGGAGCAATCACTGGGGAGCATCTCAAAAGCAATCATGAACCCCATACTCTATGAGATAATCAGGTTTTAACAATGTCTGAGAGCATTGTTGAGGACAAATTCAACACTGTGTGCAATTGGTGGCATGGAAATAGATGGACCAGATAATTTCATGCTCTAACATAAAATTTTCTTTTTTTATCCTATCCCCAGTCCTCCACACTGAATCACAAAAGTCAGCCATGGCAAACGTAAGTTTGAGACATTTATAGTTGTTATTTTAGTTTTGTCCACTTTTTTTTTTTTCATGATTCTGAAGATATATCATAATTCAACAATTCACTTCAAACTTTAAGGAATCTTTGGAGAGGCAAAGTAACCTGTACCACAGAAGTTCTAGAGGAGAACACAGCATGCATAGTGGCATTATGATACAAATATAGAGATTGAATTTTTTTCAGAAGGGCATTACATTAACAGAATGGTAAGGCTAAGCTCTAACCCTTGAGGAATTTTTAGGTAAACTAGTGAAAATATAGTTCAACTCTTCAGTATCAATTTCATGCTATGGAGGTACACACCAAATCATGCATAGACAAAAACCAGCATAGTGCATCAAACACAAGTTACCAGTGTCATGTAGATTAGAGCATCATAAATCTGAGTTTGAAAGGTAATGAAATGGTATGAGTGATATATCCCTTAAACTCTGTCAGCACTGTGAACAACATGAGAAAAATGACTGGCGGAAGAACTGATGCTTAGATAATGCACTCAAATGAACAGCAACTAGAGTTGCAGTGAAGTATTCACAGCAGTGAAAAAGAGTGGTGTTGAAGAAAACTGACAACTGACACCGGACAAGATCTTACTTTCAGCTCTGTTCCCAGCTCAGGCACTGCCTTGCAGTGGGACTGGGGACTAGTCACTTAATCTCTCCAGTGTCATTTCTTCATCCACAGCATGAATTACTGAGATTGCTTTCCTTCTAGAGCTGCCTACAGAAATGTCAGTAGAACCATATTCCAATCATCAAAGCATATAAAAAATTGCTGAACTATCTGAAAATATATTTATTTGAGGAAAGCAAAGGAAGAGCACAGTGAGAAAGTTCAAAAACCTGACAATATCTAAACATGTTGATTTTTTAAATTTTGATGAAAAGTTTGGGTTTGGGGTGTTGCAATCATATGAAGTAATTTTTGATGCTTAAGTGATGTCGGTATGTTTGCTCTGTGCTTATGGTTTTTCATTTTTCACCCCTTTAGAATCAAGATAAAAGATAAATGAACTTTTGACAAGACCTTCATGCCTTCATGGCAATGCTCACATTATTAACATTAAAAATTATTTACTTGGAAACTTCAACACCATCAATCGATGAAAGAAGTCAGTCCCTCTTTTTTTTTTTTTTCCTTTTTTTTTAGCATGATGGAGTGGAAAAAAAAACCCACAAATTTTTTGTTGAATGGTATTATTTTATAGGTCTCCTGTTTTTTTATTCAGAGGTTTCGGAGAAGAAAGACTTTGGTGACATTTCTTCAGTGCACTAAGTACCTCTGTATCCAACTGCAGAATTGATTCTTTGTACCAGAAATGGTCTTCACATACAACTAGTGCCAGGTATCCATAAACCTGAAGAAGTAAGAGGCAGTAACTTTCAACCTTTTCTACATGACGGCAATCTCAAAATTTGAACATGAAAAGTTAAATAAATGTGGTATAGTGCTGGTGGTTTTTTTACTATTCCATTTCATAGAATCATAGAACAATGGTCTAAGTTGGAAAGGACCTTTAAGATCATCTAGTCCAACCATCAAACTAACTCTGATAAAAAAAAAGAAAAACAAACACATAAAAAACCACACCACTAAACCATGTCACTAAGTGCTATGTCAAACCATCATTTGAATACCTCTAGGGATGGTGCCTCAACCACTTCCCTAGGCAGCCCATTCCAATGCTTAATAACCCTTTCAGTGTAAGAATTTTTCCTAATATCCAACCTGAACCTCCCCTGGCACAGCTTGAGGACATTTCCTCTTGTCCTACCCCCTGTGACTTGGGAGAAGAGACCCACCCCCACCTCTCTACAATGTTCTTTCAGATAGTTGTAGAAAGCAATAAGGTCTCCTCTCAGCATTCTTCTCTCTAGGCTGAATAACCCCAGCTCTCTCAACCTTTCCTCTTAAGACTTAGTCTGCAGACTGCTCACCTCAGGTTCATTGCTCTTCTCTGGACCCATTCCAGCACCTCAATGGCTTTTTTGTGGCAAGGAGCCCAAAACTGGACAGAGTACTCAAGGTGGGGTCTCACCAGTGCCACCAGAGGGGGACGATCACCTCTTGGTGCTAAGATGCTGTTGGCCTTCTGGTCCACCTTGGCACACTACTGGCTCATGTTCAGCCGATAGTCGACCAACACCCCCAGGTCCTTTTCTGCCACACAGCTCCAGCCATTCTTCCCCAAGCCTGTAGCGCTGCCTGGGGTTGTTGTGGCCCAAGTGCAGGACCCGGCACTTGGCCTTATTGAACCTCATTCCGTTGGTCTCAGCCCATCCATCCAGCCTGTCCAGATCCCTCTGCAAAGCCTCTCTACCCTCTGGCAGATCAACACTCCCACCCAACTTGGTGCCATCTGCAAATTTGCTGAGGGTACATTCGATCCTCTTGTCCAGATCATTCATAAAGATGTTAAAGAGAACCAGACCCAGTACCGAACCCTGTGGGACACCACTCGTGAACAGCCTCCAACTGGATTTAACTCCATTCACCACCACTCTCTGGGCCCGGCCCTCCAGCCAGTTTTTAACCCAGTGGATAGTATAAATTCTCCAAAACTCTCTTCAAAACTCTTTGAAATATAGTTTTATCTTCCAACAACCTAAGAACTGCTGTATTAAAGGTTCTTCCTTTGGCAGCAGACAGCACACAGCAGGAAACACTTGAAATATAAGCAATAATCAGAGTGACTGATGCAAACTGGCATGCCTTTGTCTTCCTTACAAAAGCCAGACTTTCAGTTTGGGTCAGAAGAAGTTTGAAATCTCAAAAAACACACAGGTCTTCTGAAAAGAGTTCCTGTAATTGACACTTTTTTGACAAGTCACATTGTTTTACATTACCGTACCACTCTCACGATGCTCATTAAATAGGAGATATGATGATAAAGTAGATGCAGCTAATTAGTAATGAATATATTATTTATGGATTCTTATAAAGATGACTGACCTGTAAGTTAACATCGTTAGGGAATTAATTTTTAATTGGATGTGGTCTTACTGCTTTTTGCATTTCACCTCAAAAGTTTTAAATAGCCATTTCTTAGTTCAAAGATCTGAAAGCTCATCTGTCAGAAGCTGTAAAACAGGGCAAAATAAGGGTATGCTTCTATAACTGTCTTTTCTGTGATCACTGGAACCTGTTAGAGTTCTACAATAAATTACTTGCAGAATAAAAATCCTAAAAGACCAAATCAGCAAATAACTTAATCATATGGTCAACCTTAATTTTGGGAAAGGTTTACTAAGATAATAAAGTGCTGAGGTGTTTAAATCTTGTTTTCTTTCAATAATATCCAAAGAACTACCATTACAAAACAGGCTAAAGTTTTTTCCTAATCTAATATGCTGCTTGATAACAGGAGATACTTGGATTATAAAAGACATAGGCATACCCAGACAGGATATTCTCTGGGGAGATTCTTTTTGCAATCAGCAGTTCATGGACTTTCTGAGACACCATTTTATGCATGTGGTTTTGTATAACGGCCAAAAGGATGGAACAGTTTTACATGAATTTTCAGAATCTCTTTATAATCCACTAAAATATTTATGGGAACTTCCTGGTTACTTGCTACCTTTTCTATACATTTTTCTATAATTTGATCTAAAAAGGCCCTGATTATTAGTTTAACAATATATAGAAATTATCCTCCGTGAAAAGATGATGGAGATATACTTTGCCTTCTTGTGTAGTGAATAATGATGTCTAATGACTATGAAAGAATTTTCTTCCCTGCTGTGGCCTTATGGTCTTTTAGTTTCTTCTACATATTCAACAGTTGTGCTCATATTTATAATATGAACAGAACAGAAAAAACACTGAATATTCACAATATCCACTTCAATATTTTGTACATAGGCACATACTGTTTATATACAGACAGACACAAAACCACACGTGCTTTTAATTATATGTATTTGAATTAGTGCTGCTTATCAAACTCAATAGTTTTATTACTTCTTTGCCTAGTTATTCCAGCAAGATCATGACATAATATGAAACATTAGGAGAACAATTTCTCTCAATTATCTTTGAGCACACCCAATCATTTGTACTTTCTGTGGAATGTGGTAACATTGCCATTAGTTTTAAATATACTTTAAATATATATGTTCTGTACAGCAAAAATGAGGGCCATGAAATTACTTAATAACTCAAAGTCTCAAATCAGTTCAGCATCATGAAAAAGAACACACTTTAAATAAATTTGAATTAAGTTATTATTGCTATTAATATTTAAGACATCATAAATATTTTAGAAAGTACATTTTCTTTATGTTTATAAATGATGGCAGCTTATACATAATTAAAGGAGAGAAAAAATATATAAATATACAGGTATTTTCCGAAGCAAATGGTCTTAGCCTCAGAAAATATCCATGAAGATTATCTGTGAAGATTACTCTATATGAAGTTTGTCTTTTCTCCTTTAGCTGTTTTCCTTGCTTGACTTAAAGTTGATGGGAAAAATCTTCAAATCTGAGCTTTGAAATATTTATTAGGAGAATAAAACATCATAAGAGACAAATAAGTGAAACTGAGACACCAGCTTACTCACTGGAGTCATGTTTGCATGATTCCTAAAGGAAGAAGGAATCCTTCCTCCTTCAATACGTTGCATTTTCACTGGAAACAATTATCTTCTTTTTATGGATTCCCTCTCATATTACACTTCTTTCTTCCTTCTTCTTACCACAGCAAAATTGCAGTCACTCCAGGGTTAAAACATAGGGAGAACAACTTCTTGTTTCTGAAGCCAAGCCTGCACATGGTCTCCAAACCATGACTTTGGCTACCAGGTGTTCAAACAGACTATAATTTTAATTTTTTTTTTCAAAATGTTTCAGAAATTAAAACATTTCCAGACTAGTCAATGTATTAACCTTTATAAAGGTAGGAAGTAAAAAGACTTCTAGAAGTTCTAATTGTCTATCCAGTCTGTCCAGACTTGACTTATGACTGTGTGTCTTTTTCTCCCACTTTCTTTTATTGTTCCCGTTTTCTCAGTCTAAATAGGATTCTTGCTCTGCTATGGATTAGTAGTGGATTGGTGTTGTTTTGGGTGTGGTGTGGGGTTTGTGTGGGGTTTTTTTGTTTGTTTTTTTTTTATATTGGTTGGACTAGGTGGTCTTAAAAGGTCCCTTCCAACCTACGTGAGTCTGTGGTTCTGTGATTGCAATGTCTGTGTTCTGGTATGGCAATGGTCTTTTCAGATGTACTGTCTGCTTAGGGAATAATTGTTTTCTTAGGCTGTTTATGCTGTTAAAAATTTATGAAAGGGAAACCCATCAAAACAACTCTTCTTTAAATTCTCTTTTTTCTAGGAGCACCTAAAAATTGTTAGAAATATAGCCATGGCCTTGAAAAAGGATGCCTCTTTCTGGCTGAAATCCATTCTTTAAGTACCACCACTTAAACCATCTTTATCTGTCCCTTCCATCTTTCCCTGTGTCCTTTCTATATGTCCATTACAGGGCGAAATAAGTTTAAGCATTATCACGCTGACCTTAGTAATTTTGCCTCTGATCTACTTAAGTGGAAGAATCACTATTTTTTCCTAATATCCTAATAGGTTTGGTATCAGTAGTCATAAAATATTGCTTTCTCATTTAATATCTCTCCTATGCCAAATGGTAGGTGATTTCCATCTATACACTGTACTTAACTGCACAAATACTGTACTCAGAAATAGAGCAGGTTCCAAATGAATAGCTGAGTGCATCTGAATGCCTACAAAATGCTAAAGGATTTTGTCTCATAACACACTTGTGAAAAATGGAAACATGCTAATCCCCATTTTTTAAACTGGAAAATTGCTGCAGAGAGTGACTATGGAAGAACACACAAGGAGCGAACCTAGTTATCAACTTCCTGTAGGCTGAAAATTTTTTCTAACACTTGTTAAAAAGCTATATGACACACCAACCTTAGTAGTTGGAGAAATATACATTTTAGAAAAATATTTTTGGCAAAACAGCTTTGGACTTAATGCAGGGAAAGTGAAAAATCTTGTGTAAAATAAAAGCAAAAAAATACCCCAAAAACCCAAACCCACCAACCCTGCAGGAAAGATTGTTCAGCTTTGCCAATGCCTTTTCCTTAAAATTACACTATATTTTCTTTAGAAAATGAAATATTACATTTTTTGGTTTATATTATTTTGAACCCATGTTAAAATCATTTTTAACTCGCTTGAAAATTTAGTCTGAGTCAATTAAACAGTGTGCCATATTTCCATGTGGTACCTCATTATAGATGTAGTAAAATAGGTTTGACATTCTTGAGACTGTTGTAGACTGGAAACAGAATGCATTTCCCATCATCTAGTGCACTGTTATCTAAAAAAATTATGTGATATGTCATATCTGCAGATCTAGTATTTGAAATGCATTTGAACCCCAAATTGGGGATGAGAACAAAACCAAAAAGTCACTTGAAACTCAAGCCTCCTTATATTATGTTCCCCGTAATACCACATTATTGCACAGTGCTAAGACTCTTCAGAAATAAATTATTACTCCAGTCTAGCAGGCCAAGAAGTTTTTCTCCTAATATTTTATTTTCTTTACTTAACATCTAACTTCACTCTATAAAAAATGCCAAACAGATCCCCCAATTCCATCAAACAGATATTCAGATTTTTTTTGCATATATTGAATTATACTGATTTCCTAGAGAGAGAGAGAATTAATCTTTTAACTCACTTCTAAATCCTGCTTTTCGTAAGATGTATGAAAATGATACAAAAGGTATGCTAGGTATGCAAGGCACAAATTAATACTGCACTACCTGTACATAAATCAGTGCTTTCCTCTGACTTATAATTCCATAGATTTTAGAATGACTGCCCTTGGACATATATCGACTTACTCAAGATACTTTTGCTGTAGATATTTAGAGTGATTTTTCTTTCTGTTTTTCCTTCACACCATACTTACATTTTATCAGCATATAGCTAAAAAAATGAGCATAGAATCTAATTATATTCTCTATATTTAATTATTTTTAAAAAAGTATTAACTTCTGGTCATGCAAAGTGAATCTGGTCATTTTCTGAAGTGATTGTTCACTGCCCTTTAACTTCAGGGTCATTTACAGGAAAGCAAAATGAGACAAAACTTAGTGGATCTGCAGGGCATACATCTTCTTGTATTTTCTAGCTCACTGCCTAAAGTGCAGACTGCTGGGAAGAAAAAGAAAAATTTTTTTCTTTTCCCATAAAAAACTTTTATTTAAGTCGTATATTAACTGAAAATCCTAAAACTGATTATAAAATCTTATTCCATTGCCTTGCAATAAGAAGTTTAATCACCTGTTTGGATGAAACATTTCTACTTCTTGCACATTGTGCTTTTTCTCAGAAGCACAAAGTTATTCTTCTATTCAGTTATTCTTCTATGTTTCCAGTAAATGTATATGTGTCTTTTTCCTTCTATCATGCCCTTCAGACATGCAGAACTTGAAAAAAACCCTGTCAATTTCCTATGGAAGAGTTATCTTTAGCATCATAAGAATTCAGAAATAATTTCTGGAAGGACTCTTTTGGAAGAAAGGGAAGGTGCTATCTTTGCTTGATGAGGACTGCAGAATTTTCAAAGAGACCTTTCACTGCAGTTTGGCAGGATCTTCATTCAGTAGACTGCATTTGTTTGTAGTGAAAGAAAAGTCTCTGTGAAGGAAAAGGAACAGACTACACTCCTTGCTGTGATCAATATTTAGATGCGAGTCAGGAAGTGCAATCAGCAATTGATTGTGTATTGTCAACTACACACAAAGTGTTCAATATCATCTGAATTACATATCTTTGGAGGATATTTTTAAAAATATCTTTGTAAATTTATCACAAGTATCTGTTGTTATAAAAGGGGGTAAAAGAAATGTAAAGCACAGAACAGCATAAGCTTTGAAATGCCTGGTGTGTGTCCCTAAACAGAAAGTTCTGAGATTTCCATTTGTGAGGATCTGCTAAATTGAGTTGACTTTTGAATATATCCTGATGGGGGCAGGGAAAATGCATTATAGCTACCACTGGCAAAAGCAAACTTCCTCTAGCTGCAACTTTAAGGACTTTTTTCAGTTCAGACTCAAAGTATAATCTCATGTGGTACGGAAATTATAGTAATAAGTTACCACATCTGATGATCAGAAGCAAGGGAGATAACTGGGATTTTGAAGACTAAAAACATATAAAAAATGTTCTCTGTATAACAAATGTTAAAATGCATTGCATTTATTTAGAAGCATTTACTTAGAAAACTAATTGAAAATAAAGAGGCAGTGGTGCTGTGTCATGAAATGTTATCTGCAATTCAAACCTGATCTGAGTTCTTCCCTCAACCTGCAGTTTCTGAAAGTTAGGGGTTTTTTATAAAAACATTTTAAAATAAATGTTATTATTTATAATTTTTATTCTGATCTTTTGAACTTTTAGGAAATTCATAGAGGGAAACACACACAGGCAAACAAGTATTTATCAATGCTTAAAATTGTTTACTTTAGATTAGTGTTAAACCATCCAGATTTTCTTCCTCACCAAAGGATTTCCAATAGCTAAAGTACTGTGCAGGTATTGGAAAAGCTATATGTTGTGGAGACATCATTGTCCAATGGCTAATGTATCAGAAAAGCATTAGCTCTGATATTCATCTTGCATCAGTTTAAATATCAAGAGTTTAAAAGTCTAAGCTTTCACCACTGTGAATGAAGTCAGGCATCCTTTAAGGGATTTTCCACATTTCTTAGAAAGCTGAAGGTAAATACATGGAATATTGGACTTTATTTCTCCCAGTTCAATGGATGGAAAACCAGCAGCTGCTTGGTCCCACAATGCTTGTGCTAGTATTTTTTTATTGTCTTTATTACTTTGCCTCTCCCTTTAAGTTTATGTATTTATTGCATTTAACTTTCATCTATGGCCAAAACATTTAGAAGAAGGGTTAATACACTGGAATCTCCTAAGGACATAAATAATTAAATATCCCAAGCTATCTCAAAATTTCTTTCTGGAAGAGGTACGAATGGAGTTGCAGAGCAAGGAGTCTTGAGCAAATTAACGTAAGTAGACGAAATAATATGAAGGATATATTTCTAAGAATAGAACAGATTGAGCCAGAAATATACCAAGAAATCTGAAAAGTTTCATCATTTCTGCTGATTGTACCAGCTTTAATGAAAACCTGTTATTTTTACTAACCTACTTTGAATTAAAAGCCAATTTAAATAATATTTTTGTATTTTCAAAATAAAGGAAGTTTTGTGTCGTCCCATCCTCCCTCCCATCCTCTCTCCCCCCCCCCCCCAAAAAAAAAAATGATGTAATGAGATAATTTGAACAAAGTTGAGGAAATTAATTTGACATCAAATGTTTCAAAATTTATCCAAACTATTCCAATGAGTCATTTCTTTTCGGATCATATGTGGAGGGCGTGGAGGAAAACAAACCCAGAATTGGACTAAGAGAGAAATATATGCATTGTTGCATGATAGACAATCTAGTGATCCCTAGAAATAAAACTGGAATATGGATCCAGATATTTCAAGGGTGTGTGCTCCATGGGCTAGAATCATCCTTTCAGACCTAACAGCAGCTGAGTCATGAGTCAGTCATGTTGCCAATATATAAACAGAGAAGGTTTTTCAATATTATATGACACTTATGATCTACTCCTCTGGAAAGAATGAGCAAGGTTAACCACTATTTGCCTCTACATCTTTTGCCTCTCATGTGCTGCAGACTGAATTCTATTAGTGATTATACTTAACTGGCAAACAATTCTCTCTTTTTTTTTTTTTTTTCCCAATTCAGAAGTAAGCTGTGACATCAAGATGCTCTTTCAGAACTAAATGAATGTATCCATATCTTTTTTCCTCATTTTCTCTTTCATATTTTTTTCTTTAAAATTACTGTACAAGATATATTTGTCTAGTACAGTAATAATTTCAAAGCATTGCCTGGAGAGCTTAGTGTGTTTCTTCACTTGTATCAGATTAACTTATGGGAGGGTGAGTCAGAAACATAACAAGGAAACTGAAATGAGGTTTGTTCAGTAGCAACGTTCAGAAACATGGTGAGCTATAGTCACACAGACAGTTAAGAGGCTGGCCAGCCTTTTCATCCCTGCAGACATACGCAATCCAGGGAAGGTCAAATTGAGTTTGAGAGCTTTAGCTTCATCCTTTATTAATGTTTGTCCTCATCACAAAAAACAAACGGAATTTGATTCAATTAAGTGGAAAGAGAAGAATAAGGCATCACAAGCCTTAGCTAAAATGCATTGGCAGCAGTAGCTGGGAAGCATATGAGACATCTGCACTGTCCTTAAACAAGCCTTAATTGTCAGCATTTCAGTCTATTCAAAGCTAAAGCCTCATCTAATTAACAACTGAAATAAGTTTCCTTGCTAGAAAAAAGAAAAAATATAAAAATTGTCTGCAACGATACTTCCTAAATAGCAAACAACAACTGGGAAAAAAAAAACATGAAGAAAAACCTTTTCTTAAAATCATGTACTTGAAGACAAACAGAGGAGAGAAGGGGTAAAGAGCGATAAAGAAATGCTGAATACACTCTCTCAAGAAAAGTTGCCAGACCAGGCTGGCTTCTGGGAATTTTTATTAGTTCTGAAATTAGAAACAGGACACTAGGGTTGGGGAGAAGGGAGTGTCTCAAGCCAGCTGCAGCTCATTTTAATTAAGGGCTAATTAGCAAGTAAAGCCTGCTGAAAGTGGGAGAAGTCTGTGTCCCTATATAATATAGACCATGGTACTAAAGCAGTTTCTGAGAGCTTAGAGATACTGGCAGAAGGTAAGAAGTAGAGTGATTAAATTTAGAAGTGCTTGAGCACTTCTTATAGGTGTTTTTGTTCAAAATATCCATATCTGTTTAGAAATTCCTCAGCTATAACGTTCTCATAGGAGAAAAAGTTTAAAGATTAAGGTCTATAGATGTCAGGTATAGAAATTTAGCATTCTACACCTATTATTTATTGGAGTTTATTAATCCCCCCAACCCCTTCTTTTCTACTTATTTCTTATGCTATTCGTATTTCTTATGTTATTCAGGTAGTCTTAATTTCCTCTGGAGTAGCAAGTAATACCTATATTTGTGCTATAACTGAAAATGATAGTAGGTTTTCCCCTGAGAGATTTCTGAGTGGCCCCAATATCTATGATCTGCACATCCTCACAGAATATAGAGTAACTATGTTTACAAGATCTGCCTTAATCTTGGTTTATCTATATCTAATCTTTTTTACTTGTGAGATCTTAATAGGTGCCTAGGTGGTATTTCCTGCTGCTCTGAATTTTATTTATTAGAGGTACAAAAAGGGATAAGAAAAACTAACTAGGAAAAAAAAAGCCATCTGCTTTAGTCTTTTGATGCTTACCGGAGAATGATTAGCTACTTTTATGAATAATAATAGCAGATGTTTTCCTTGTCTACGAGTGACAATGACTTGAGTTGTGCATGTGTGTTTAGAAAGAACATATTTATTTGGGTGTAGTTGTTCTATATTGTTCCTCAGACTCTATTAATCTGAGGATAGTGTGTATCAGAAAAGATTGCATTATTGAACAGTGTAAGGCAGTGAATAAGAATTCTTAATCAAGTTATCTGGCCTATCTACAGACCAGCTGGGTGCAGTGACATCAGCCCCTAGGGAATCTTTTCATGGGAAAGATACTTCCATGTAAAACTTAAGTCATTCAGGGTTGTGCTATGAATGTGTTTCCCATTTTTCAATAATTTTAGGAACCAACTCATGAAGATGGAGAGGTTTTTTAATGACTGAAAAATAGCAGATTTTGTACTCCCCTTGTTAGGTGCTTGGGGAAAGAGGGAGGTGGTCAGAAGAGAATGGGAAGGGAAATAAATCTCCTAAACTTCAGATGCTTGGAAAACTGCATTAAAAGTATTCTTGGAAGCCATTTTCATGTATATGAACAAAGGGAAAGTGATCACTAATGGGCCATGTGGATTTATCAAGGGTAAACTCTGCCTGACTAAGCTTTTTGCTTTTTTCTGGATATCATTTACTTTGATTTCCACAAATTTTCAGCCTGTATTTTCAGTGCTGAAGTGTATATCCAACTGATTTCACAATCTCCCAGCTTTATTGAAATTTGCATCATGTTTTACCAGCAGCAGTGATGCATGGAAGCTGAATCCACTAAATGACAAAGGTGAAAATACAATGTGAACTATGGGAAAAGATCTTTCATCTATGAAAGAAAGCTAAAAGAAGAATCCATGTCTACAATCTAAAAAAAGCCAAGTTATTAAGAGAACCCCATATGTAGTACGGGTAACAACATGTTGCAGCTGAATGTGGGAATAGTGGAAATATTAAGAGCAAGAATTCATAACAAGCACTATGCTTTTGTAAGTTATACCATCAGATAAACAATTATAGCCTGATGGAAGAAGATGATGTTTGTGGATATATGGCATGTAGTAGAATTCTAAAATATAATACATTTACTACTAGTATGCAAATGTCTTCAAAAAATATCCAGAAAAAGAAGCAAAACTGCAAAGTGAAGTCGCAACTACCATTTGGAACAGCATGATTCTTAATATGATGCCTACAAGAAAAACAGATCTAAAATCCTAGTCTAATGCCAGAGAAGTGATCTGGTAGTCTTGTTTGTAAAGCAGAGGAATCCAAATATATTTGTTGTATGTAGGTCCTGGCAAGACTTCAGAACTTGGAAAATAGCTTTCTCATTGTTTTTTCTTTGCCTAGAAGGAAAAGCAGTTCTTATTTTTTAAAGCTGTGAAACTGTCCTTTTCAGATGTGTCTTCTCATTAACATGAAATTTCTTCTGCGATGTAATGAAGTGTTGTCTTCTAGCTATGTTAAAATTAATTATAATTGTTATCTTCCTAACACCTTTGTATCTGATGATTCTTGTCTTATCAAGTCTGATAGCAGATGCACAATTAGAAGTAAAAATGTTTTCTAATTTTTATATGGTTCAGATATTTTTATGATTTGAGTAAAATAACATGTATGAGATAATATATTTGATTATCTTTTTTGTCCTCGCTTAATACATTTGTTAGAAAACATCAAATACCTACAAAAACTAATTTAGATCAAGCTTATTGCCATAAATAAGTTCTTACTTGAATTGTTTAGTCACCCAAAAAAACCAAAAACCTGGAATTGCATGAGACATTTTTGAATATGTGGAATGTCTTAATTTTCCTCTGTAAAATTATATTTGGAGAAACCCCTCCTGATTATTGTAATGGGATGAAGCAAAGTTAAAATGAGCATTTGTGGAGAATAATATGCTAAATTTAATGTTAAGGTAGCTAGTAATAAGTCTTATTTGATTATTATTTTTTTAGGCTATCTTTAAGACCAGTGCCATTACCTCCTCTAAAATTTTATGGAAAAGTTTGCGTTATTCTTATTAGCATTTGTCAACTGTGAATCAGCAGCTCATGGCTTGTATGGCTAGGATATAAAGAAGTCTGTATCTCTTCCAAAACCTTCTCCACTAAAGTCGAGCTCACAGGCACTGAAAGGTGATATTAGTATTTCCAGAAAAACAGATTTTAAATTTTTTTCAGTTATTTAATTTAATAAAATAAATATAAAAAATATTTAAATAAATAAATAATTTAATTTGTTTTAACCTGGTTTCAATATAATCAGAAGTACAGGAATGAGAAAACCCAACTTTCTTGACAGCTTGATTGCTAATGCAATGGAAGGTGGACCTCAGGCTTTGCTGTTCTAGCACATGGCTACAATTGGGAGGTAGGTGAACTCTACCTGCCTGTAGCTGCCCAACTCTTGCATTAAGTAGCAGATGATAGATAGTACAGTATTTTTAAAACCATTGGAAATTGGCAGCAGGTCTTGGGAATAGATTTACTTCATGAAGTTTTATGAGGAGCTCATACAAACATGCCACTTTTGAGGCAAGTAACTCTCATGATCTGGATCTCTAGTTATCTTGAGGTCTATGACTAGCCTAGTTCATGGTTGCCAAACAGCTGGAAGGTATGTAGAGCTCAGCCCAGAAGGACAATATGGGTTGGACATTGCTCAGTTCCTAGAACTTGGAGTCTTTGACCTGTGTTCTCAAGCTGTGAAGAAACTGTCAGTGGTGCCCTTTTGCTCATTGTATCTACACAGAGTCTGAAAGTATCTTTATTACAGAAGTATTTCATTCTCTATCTCAAAAAAAGGCTTCCTAGAGAGCCTTAGTAGTAAATGAAGAGTGAGAGTAAGTGAATAATGGCGGTTTATTGTTACTGCCAAGCACCATTACCATTTGAAAGGAGAAGAAAACTCCTCACCCAAACAGGTATAATAGAGCACATTAGGAATCAGTCTGCTTTGAAATCAGTAATGAAGTTGTGGAACCATCGGGTAGAGAGCCACCTGGGGTTTTGCCTTTTGTTTTTTAGCTTGTACGTGGAAGTTTTTTCATGTCTTAGTGACCTGTGCACTGCTTAGGCTTCCAGAGAAAAATATCTCTCATGATGAGATTTCTTGGGATTCTTAAGATACATTTGCACTAGCAAATAAGAAGAGCCCTGGGTTGCTGCACTTGCCTGTCATAACCCAATTTGTTTAGTCCATTCTGGTGCAGTCCTGGCCTTGCCAGCTAACACACAACTCTCCCAAATGATGTTTGTGCTCAGTTCAAGGCATAACATGTGACATGCTATTTCCATAGGCAATTTGAATGTAGTCTGATGGTTCTGAGGAAAAAGGAGAATTTGGGTCTGTGGATTTAAGCTTTGGTATGGTACTTTGATTCAAGGTCAATCAATCACCCCAATTTATTGAGAAGATCATGTTGCTTTAAAAAAATGTCTATTAAGTATAAATTGAAACAGGCATTCACTAGAGCCAAATACCTGCTTTTTGAAAGGGGTCCTTTGGGGGCAATGGGAACCTTGGGGGAAACAGCCACTCGGCAATATTAGTAGTATATTTATGAAAGTTCATATTCATGTTCACATCCTTGTATCTAGTTTGATAAGGAGAGCTAAACATTATCTGTGTAAACAGAGAATAACCTTATTCTTTCTAAAAAGTCTGGCTATGGACAGGAGATATTTTGTAAAAGTTACAAAGGATTGTAAATTTTCTGAATCTCTTGGAGTAATAACCTGGCTGGCATTTGGCAAAAAGGGTTGACGAGCATTTTGACTTCCAGCAGATGTTATGTTGCTCATTGGCTTGCCTTAGCTTTATTAGATTTATCCAGTTCTAATCAAACACAAAATAAAGGTGTTTGATTTTTTGTTTGTTTGTTTAGTGGTTTTTGCATTATGATGCAATGTCTTTTTTCATAGACTCGGTGAGACTGATTGAGATAGAATACAAATGATTACATTCAAGACACTGGATTGCAGCTTGGGTTAGCAGAAGGTAACCCTATCTTCTCTAGGAAACCAAGGGAAGTAGTTAATTTCTTCTGTTATATGCGATATGTAGTGTATTAAAATGCTCTAAAAAATATATATTGAAGTATTTACTCCTCCTTTCATGACAGAATTTCAGTTCTTCACAGTTTAGGAAATAACTTCTTAATTTGTATCTGCAAGCAATTATGCAAACACATCACAAACAATTGTAATACAAAGTATTAAAATTAGTATTTGGAAAGCACTGCAGAGCTCTCAAATGCCTGTCAACTTATACTAGTTGGAAGATACAATGTGAAAAACAGTTGCATTGTTAATCCTATACTAAACAGCCTTTTTTGTAGTATTCTTTGGTTTCAAGAGTGGATATAATCTTCTCCAACTGAACAGAGGGACAGAGAAGTCAGATTCCACCTCAAAAATATCCCAACCAGCGCTAATTTTACTTCACTGTTATGCTAATAAGTGCCTTCATAGTAAGACTTTCATGTTCAGTAAAACACACTGACTGGGTAGTGTCTTGCTATTCAGCCAATTAAAACTTCTTTGATTAGTGTCTTAAATTGAATTATTTCTTTCTGTTTGTAATAACTACAGTAAAACAGTCTAAACTATAGTCCCTGGTCTCGGAAATTAGACTTTAAAACTGACCTCCAAATTTAGTTAGTTTTGAAAACAAATTTCTTATGGCAATTGCATTGACTATCAAAATCCTTTAAGCAGCTCAGAAAACTGTTGAGTACAAGTGTATTCATTCATTAATTCACTACATGTGGATTAATTCAAGGAAGAAATGGAGCTTGAACGTTGAGACAAATCAAACTCACATTGACTTCTACGGTTACTCTCCCTCTAGTTCTTAACACTTGCTTTTAACTTGTACACTGATTTTGAGCTTTGGAATTAATGTTGGTGTGGCTATGTTTCTGCCTACATTTTACCTACCATATCTGTTTTCTGTTTTGCCACTTTTGCCTTTATCCACTGAGTCATTCTTTGTGAACTCTTCTGTACTTGAGAAGTTCATTGAAATAAGTGAGAAATAGGGAAGAACACAGTTACAGTCATCACAAAATGGAAGAAGCTGATTACAGTTTTTCAAGGTCCTGTAAGAATTCTCCCCATGTAATACATGTATATATCTACTCAGAGTATACATGTACCATGCCTTATTTCTAACAGAAAAGCTCTACCAAACTTAGTAGTATAGCCAGGAACATGTTTTCAGGAAGAATTTTAGAACACCTGATGAAATCGAGTAAATGCAAGCATACTTTGTGATTTATAGAAACTGGGCTCCAAAATGATCAGATTTTGATTTATATGGAATGAAATTGGAAGAATTCCATACTGTTACATGACTGTGAGAATAATTTGAACGCAGTTAAACTTAAGACTAAAGTTTAGGGCAGTTTGGGGTTTTGTTAAAAACATATGCAAAAAGGCTTGCCTCTGGGTTTCATCAGTTTGAAAATCTTTGCCTTTTCAAAGAAAGGCCAGGCAGAGGGTTTTAGTCAGGGAAGATTAATGCACGCTATTGGGGATTTTTATATTAGTTCATTCTTCTTTCCTGCTGTCTGCACTGATGTCAGTAGCTCATGTTTTCAAACAGTAAAACACAAGCTAAAATTATAGGTTGCTAAATATAGATAACTTGCCACATCATTTAGGTTAACAACTTATTTGTAATGAAGACCCCAAAGAAAAATCCAAAATGTTAATTGGGGCAGAAATGAAACCTTGCAGTAATTTTTACTCATTGCTTCTTCATTACAAATTAATAATGGGTAAAAAATATTATTATAAACCCAACAATAAATGAAATATGACTGACATTAACTCAGAGGGTTTCTCTCTCCCTGGGTTCCATTTAAGAGGCAAGGGTGACAATTTCAAACTAAAACATTCTGTAGCACAAGGATATTTTTTTAACAAAATGTAAATAAAACTGAATTCTCCCTTAATAAACAAATTAAATCAGGTTTAGCAATCATAGGGAAAATAAATAATGCATGTCCTAAAACCCTAGGTTTACTTGAACTGCCTTGGAAATTATTTCTTTTTTTTTTTTTTGTGAAGAGAATTCTTTAATTCTCTTGGCATTAGAATTCTAAGTAGAAATTTTTGTTTTGTTTCTGTATTTATACACTAGCATGAGTACAAAAAGATGGGAATTTGCTATCCATCAACTGAAAATTAAAGGTATGGCATTATATAAAATGTGAATAAAACATATTCATGTTGCATTGATCTTGAGGATGCACATGGGTGTGTGCATGCATACAGGGAACAGCAGAATTTTTGAAAAAAAAATTGCAGAAAAAAATTTCATTTGCATGCCTTGCAGTCAAATGTCTATGACTTAGCATTTGGGAATCTAGCTCAGACTATTTTTTAGTCTTTGTTATAAAGGCTTTTTGTTACATGAACTAATCGTCAGTTACATCTCACTGGTAGGGGATTGGGCTCTCAAAACCTTCCCCTCCAGTTGAGTGGTCTAGCCCTGAAATTATACAGTCATGTTTGTGGGTTTTTTTGTAAATAACCCAATCTCACTTTTACTCCTATTTGAAGGTAAATAGGAGAAAAGAAATAATAGGGATCATCAGTGCTGGGTTATCATAGAGTCCCTAAATGGATGTGTTCATTGAAGAGAATAGCGGTGAAACAGAAATATTTTCTATATGAAATCTATATGAATCATGACCAGTTGACGTGATGGCTGAGACTGGCACAGATTTTTTTTCTTTCTTGCAAGGTAATTTTATACTTGTAAGTCCGTATACAGACAAATACTTCCATGGCAAAAGTCTTTAAAACCTTTAGGAACAGAGGATGGTGATGGGCATAGTGGGATAAACATTCTTGGTTACATGTAACAAAGATACTAATATAAGAAGTTATAGCAAGGCTATTTGAAATAAAAGCACAGCCTTTTGAAATAAAAGCAAAAAATGGTGATCAGGGGAAATTTTTCACTGTATTCAGTGTCAGTGTTATGTAATTATCTATTATAAAAGAACATCAAATTATTAATAATGTAGTTACTAACTAAAATTTTTAAACTGTAACATTTGCTACTTGGGAAAAGAGACCAACACCCACCTTGCTCCTTTTCCCACCCACGACAAGCTCCTTTCAGGTAGTTATAGAGAGCCATAAAGTCTCCCCTCAGCCTCCTTTTCTCCAGACTAAACAATCCCATTTTCCTCAGCTGCTACTCATAAGACTTGTGCTCTAGACCCTCCATCAGCTTTATTGCCCTTCTCTGGACTTGCTCCAGGACCTCAAAATCTTTTTTGTAGTGAGGAATCCAACACTAGACAGTACTTGAGGTGGGGCCTCACCAGAGCTGAGTACAGAGGGATATCACTTCCCTAGTCCTGCTCACCATACTAGTCCTGGTACAGGCCAGGATGCTGTTGCCTTCTTGGCCACCTGGGCACACTGTTGGCTCATATTCAGCTGGCTGTCCACCAACACCCCCAGGCCCCTTTCTGTTGGGGAACTTCCAGCCACTCTTCCCCCAGCCGATAGCACTGCATGGGGTTGTTGTGTCCCAAGTGCAGGACACAGCATTTGGCCCCGATACTGAGCCCTGGGGAGCACTGGTTATGATTGGCTGCCAACTGGATTTAACTCCACCACAACACTTTGGACCTGGGCATCCAGCCATCTCTTCATCCAGCCCAGAATGGGGCTCTTCTCACTTCATAAGTATTTAAAAAATATTCATTAAATGAGCAAGAGAAGTGAGTGAGAAGAGGGAGGAGAGATATGAGTGATTATTTCAAGGCTTCAGAGGGCTCCCTAGTAGCAACACAGATGAATTAGAAGTCAGGGTAGTTCCTTCCAGGTCTGTAATGCTGAAAAATATTGTAGGCATCCATTTGGGCCTAAGATTTAGCTTCACAATGCAGAGTATTAGAAGAATAATTTCCTTTCTTCTCATCAGAATTCTTTGAGTTGCTTTAACTCAGACTCACACAAACAAAGCAATTTTTAAAAAGCAGGTCCCTCATTTACAATATTTCCAGTTTGTGTGAGCCTGGAGAACTACTTTTGAGTTGATAGCTGGACACTTCATAAATTCAAAAATGTTCTTTGAGCCAAAGGGTACCTCATGATGATTTATCTTTCTGTGCAGATTAGCTTATGGAACTTCAACTAATGCTTCTTTATTAGGTCCAATAACTTTATTACTTACTGGTGCACATTCTGAACATGTGACATTGAGAACAACCCAATGCACATTCACAGCAATTTCCTATGTAATTTGCTGTCACTTTCTGTAACTGGACACCTACTTAGGCAACTCACTGCACAGGACAATGTACATGCATAAATGTATGGCAGGATATGTTACTTTTCCACACAGTTACACTACAGGAATGGCTGTAGTGCATCAGATGAAGTATGCATCTGATACTTGTACTCTGTCACTCACCGTTACCAATATTTGACAAGTGGATAAAGGTATAGGAGAGGCAGAAATAAACTCTGATTTTTTTTTTTCTGGAGTATCTTCTCCCAGCTTAAGGAATTTAAGTTCAGAGTCCCACTAGTGAGCAGAAGTGGTTTTATTTAATAGCCCATGGTGAATTTATTTTAGAAATGACTTCAAATTATTCATTTGCCTTTTGAATACTTTTAAAAGTTTGATGCACAACTGCCAGTGGCAAGGAGTACTGCTTTAACTACACACTTCTTTGAAAATGCATGCTTATTTTGCATCTGCCAGCTTTATATTTCATTCTATTGAAAGAGACAATGAATGACTTATCTTTTTATCTTGTATGTGCCACTGATGGCATCTCTCACGTGCCTTTTCACTCATCTTTCTTCCAGGTAGAAAAGCGTTAGGTCTATTTTACACTCATCATACTGATGCAGTCCTACACCTTTGATCTCTGTACTTCTACAACAATTTGAAAAAGTACTGAGAAGCGAAATGACATTGCAAGGCAACTGGAAATATGAGTTTAAAGGCCTCTCAACAATGTTTTGTTTTAAATGCAACATTAGTTTGGAACCTATATATCATATTGCTTTGAAAGCTATATATTGTATCTCAAACCACATCTCCACCATCTGGAAGTGACTGTAGTATATTTTCTTTGAGATAATTATTGGTATTACATTCTTGTTCTGAAATACCTGAAGCCAGTCAAGCACCAGAAAAGATGAGGGTTGTAAATGACAGTGGGATTATACCCCTGCTCAGATTCCTGAAGAATATTAACATAGTAAAGGTAAAAATTGTTTCAATGTCTGACACTGTAGAAGAATAAGGCAGCCTCTCCATGTGATCTGTATATCTAATGCTTAACACCTCCAACATTTGAAGGAGTTGTAGGAGTACACGTATTAAAAATACTTAAGACAATAAAATGCTGTGAAAATGTTTATTTGCATTTCATAAAATAACTTGTTACATTGAGAATGATATGCTTTTCTGCTTCCTTGCTTTCTATTTGGTATGTCAATTTTCTCAAGTAAACCATAAACCATGTGGTGTTTTTAAGGATTGTCTTTGTAAACTTTTGTCTTGCAGACTGTAATCTTTTAGAGACAGGTGAATATAATTTTCTATGCAAGCAAGACTTTTAAAAATAAGAATATAATTTATTTTTCTTGCCTGAAGTGGCATTTTGGAAGCAGGCTGGATTCACAGTGTTTGGGGTGTAGCCTGATTCAGAGAAAAATTTTAAAGCACTGGCCATCCAAGGCAGTCTCAATACGCTGTTCAAACTGCCTCAGTTCAAGCTGCCCACAAATCCCATATGTTTTTGTGTCAGGATGTTTTGTGGCATTTCAAGGAAGGATTGTTTATCTGCTTGTCTGTGACAGATGGCTCACATGGAGATAATATGCATGTGTTTCTGAGGGTTACTCTCAAACATTCGACTTGTAAAATTTTTTTTATATTCCCTGGCCCTTCCACCATTGGAAAATATCATGACCTCTATTCTAGAACAGACTCTAAGTGTCACTACAGGCAAGGAGCAGAGCATGGGTGATTAATTTGGTGTTAAACTTCCATGTCTCTCTCACACACAAAACCACCACGAAGGTAGATGTAGTTCTTCCATCAATACAGGGACAAATTTCACAGAAACTAAAGGTCAGCTGCTGATAGATCCTGGTACTTACTAAAATGCAAGAAAACCTATTCTGTTTGCAGGAAAAGGTTCCTTTTCTCAGCAGTTACTGGCAGGAGTTACAATGATGGCCTATTGTTCATTTGCTGACACATCAATGGTGCTCTTGGAATCATCATCTGATTTCAGATGACACTTCTGGAAAGGAGAGGTAAAACTTCAGATAAAGAACCAGGTCTTTAGCTGACACAATGACATCAAGCTTAAGTACGGTAGTAGCCTTAGTTTAAGCCTGAACTAAAAATATCTTGGGAGAGGTGTAACAGTCTGGTATGACATTTCATGACTCAAAGGATTTCATCTTACTGATGGATTACACAATTTCTTAGTAGTGTCTAAGTGGAAGGGACCTCAGGGATCGATTACCTGGCCCAACCTTTCTTGGTAAAAGCATGGTCTAGACAAGATGGCCCAGCACCCTGTCTAGATGAATCTTAAAAGTATCCCATTATGGGGAATCAATTATTTCCCTGAGGAGATTATTCCAGTGCCTGATTGTTCTCATTGTGAAAAATTTTCATCATGTCCAACTGAAATCTCCCTAGGATTAAATTGTACCAATTACTCCTCGTCTTTTCCATGTGACCTTTTGTAAAAAGGGAGTCTCCATCTTCTCTGTAGCCACCCTTTAAATACTGGAACATGCTGATAAGGTCTCCCCTAAGCCCTTTTTTCTCAAGGTTGAACAAACCTGATTCTCTCAGCCTTTCCTCATATAGAAGGCTTCTCAGTCCTTTGATCTGTGGCCCTTCTCTGGACCCTCTCTAGCCTGTCCACATCTCTTTTGCATAGGGGAGACAAAAACTGAACACATTCTTCGAGGTGTGTTTTGACAGGCACTGAGTAGAGTGGGATAATGACTCCTTTATCTCTGCTGGTGACGCCCTTGTTGATGCATCCCAGCATCCTCTTGGCTTTCTTTGCTGCAGCAACACACTGTTCATTCATATTGATATTGTTGTCCACTAGGACCTCCAGGTCCCTTTCCAGAGAGCTGCTCCCCAGACAAGTAGATCCCAGCCTATACTACACTCCTGGATTTTGTTTTCTCAGGTGCAAGACCTTATACTTGTCCTTGATGAATTTCTACCTTGATCCCATCATCTATATTACTTATAAAGATACTAAGCAGTGTTGGTCCCAGTATAAACCCATGGGGGGACTCCACATGTTGTTGCCAGTTTGAAAAAGAGATATTTACCACCACCCTCTGGGTATGACCTGTCAGCCAGCCACTGCACGGACCACTTGTCTATACTCTAATGCATCAGTTTCTCTAGGAGAAGGCTGTAGGGAACCATGTTGAAAGCCTTGTAGAAATCCAGGTAGACAATGCCCACTGCTCACCTCTCATTAACTGAGCAGGTTACTTTGTTGTAGAGGACAATCAGGTTTGTCAAACACAATTTACCCTTGGTGAATCCATGCTAGTTTTTCCCATCACGTGCTTCATTTGACTTGGGATAGACCCCAAGAGGATTTGTTCTATAACTTTCCCAGGGACTGAAGTAATACTGATGGGCCTGTAATTTCCTATATCCTCCTTTAAGCTGTTCTTGTAGCTGGGGGTGACATCAGCCTTCTTCCAGTCTTCTGGGACATTCCCTGATATTCGTGACTTCTCAAAGATTACAGAGAGCAGCCTTGCAATGATGTCAGCTAGCTCTCTGAACATTCTCAAGTGGATATTGTCAGGGCCCATCAATTTGTAGAGGTTAAGCTCGTGTAATAGTTCATGTACCAATTCTTCTTTCACTGACGGTGTGTCTGTGTTTGCATCAATGTGGATTTTTGTTCTCAGGGTCTGGAGCCCAACAGTGCCGGTAAAGACAGAGGTGAAGAAAGTGTTGAGAACCTCTACTTTTTCAGCATTTTCAGTGACTAATTCATCTCTCCTGTTTGACAGTGGGCCAATATTTTCCTTCAGTTTCTGCTTGTTGTTTACATACCTGAAGATTCCTTTATTGTAGCTTTTGATATCTCTGGCCAATTTCAATTCAAGCTGACCTTGTGCTTTTCTATTTGCATCTCTGCATGCCCTGACAATACTCCTTGTAGTTCTCAATAGTATTTGTCTGCTTTTCCATCTCTGGTCTCTTTTGGTTTTGAGCAGACTCAGATGCTCACAGTTAAGCCAAGAGGGTCTCTTGCCCTTCTCTTTAAAGGGAATGCACTGGTTTTGTGCTTCCAGGAGAGCATTCTTGAAAAACTCCCAGCATTCGTTAGTTTCTTTATCCTCCATGGAAGCTTCCCATGAAATTCCTCCCAGCTGAGCTCTGAGTAAGCTGAAGTTTGCTCTTCTAAAATCTAAAAAGTTTGTCTCTGTACCAACTTTCAGTGTGCTCAGCAGGATCCCAAATTCCACAATATTGTGATCACTGCAGCCAAGGCTATCACTGACTGAGATATTACAATCAGTTTTTCTTGGTTTTTGAGTAGTAAGTCCAGCAGTGCCTCATTCCTGACATATTAAAGAAATAAGATTAAATACTGCACAGCTGGGATTCTACAGGGAGACAAGGTCCTGCTGTTTGAACTATTTAAGTGCAAATGTATTGGCTCTGGGAAAAAAGGTGCCTTGGGAAAAGGGATGTCACAATATGAAGACCTGGATGTACATCATAATGGGTTGTCACTGACAATGTGTCAGTTTAAATGGGCAAAGCTTGTGTGAATTAGTATCACATCTCTGATGATATCAAGACCTTCTAATATGGGATGTGATGTTTCTTCATATGTTTCAAGATCAAAGTATACCCAAACTCATGTAGAATTAGAGTATCCTGGAATACAACACATCCTGGCCTTTACAACACATAGGCTTTAAGATCCCCCATAAAAGGGACATCTTTGGGAAGGACATTTTATTATTCTGGAGCTCTCTTGATGACAGAAACTTCTGAGGGAAGATTTAAGCTGAGGTGTACAGAGGACAATATTTACATAGTGTGCCTCAAAATTACATCTGTAACCTTTTTTGATATTTGGATACTTTTCATCATACTTCATAAATATTTTCATGCCTGTCTTACACTGAGCATACTGAATTCTCTCTGGCAACATTAGAAGAACTTTGGAACCATAGAGACACTTTTCTTCTTGGAGAAAAATCAATGATGCAGGGTCTTTTAATACCTGGTAATGAGTTTGGGGTTTTTTTGGTTTACAATGCAACAGGTGTCAGATACAAGAAATCACTAATTGCATGCAGGAAAACGCCTCTCAAATAGTTTCTCAGTGCTAATTTCCAGGAAATAATCCTCCTGAGGATTGAACTAAATGAGATTAAAAGAACAGAGTAAATACTATAGCTGATTGCAAGAGCATCTCTTAAAATTGCAAGTAAAAACAATGTAGAGATTGCATGGTAACTAAATGTTCTATACTGGATGGCATGTATGTGTATAAACTGATTTATATTCCATGAGAGGGTAATGCACAGGACTTGTAATGTACTTAACTGTGTATTTCTTACTCACTGCCTTTCTAAACTTGCACAAAACCTTAGGTTTGATAGACTTGTGTATGATATCAAAGCATACTTATCAGATAGGCCGTGGGTGTTTGTCTGTGTTTATTCCCCTGGTGTTCTCATAACCTGTAAATCCCACCATAAAGGAATCAAGAAGTTATTCATTTTTGTAGCAGGTTGTCAAAGTCAGCATTGCCATGGAAACTAACTTTCAGAATTCTTTGTCTTCTCAGTTGCAGATTGTTCACTTTCACTTTTGGCACTGATATTAGCTTTGCATTTAATAATAGGCTTTTTTTTGGTAAGGCAATAAACAAGGGTGCATAGGTTCAACACGGAGTGCAACTACCTGCTTCTGACATCCTGAACATCTAAAACTACTGTATGGAACATGGCAGACTGCAAATGAGCCAGCAACATATCCTGAAGCATTGTCAAACTCATATTTTTCAGATGTTCTCTTCAACGTGCAAAATGGTAGACATTTTCACAACTTTTAATCCTTATGAGCTTTACAACAAAAATGCTATCTCCTCCTAGAATTAGCTTCCTACACACAGCCTCCTGCACAATGGAACTGATAGCACAAAGAACTACAGAGTGATGAATCAAATAATCACTCAATGCATTTCAGTTTGAAGTAATTCTTTTATGATAAAATTGAATTGTTTCTGTAGGGATGGTGTGTACCTATCTTAACAAAAGGTTTGGCATACTCCCACATTGAAAGTTCATTGTTTATTTATATATACGAAATATGATTTGGTAGAAACAGCTGCAGTTCTAATAATCATCACGCCTATTTGTTGTTGTTTGGGCCAGGTTGGTTAATGACAAGATGACAGATGCTCTCCCCCACCTCTTGCTCCAAAGAGATAAAGAGACTCAGGAGTTTAGACATAACTGAACTACTTTAATGAAAATTTTATCATAAAATAAAAAGGAAATAGATACAATATATATAAATATATGCAAAACTGTGTCAAGTTCCCAGGGACGTGCCACAGGCAGGCACTGGGAAAGTTCCAGATTGGACTCAGTGACAGATGGGAACTAGATTCCAGAACACTCTTATTGGGATCAAAGGTAGACAAACTACAGGGTCCTTGTCACATGTCAGTCATCAAAGAAAAAAAGCCTTTCAAGAAGCACCCATTGAAATAGTGACAACCCTTTAATACCTCAGTTTTTATACTAAGCATGGCAGATGGGATGGAATTGGTCAGTTTTGGGTTGCCTGACCTGTCCACTCCTCCCAACAGGTGCAACCCCTCCACAGGGTAAACAACAAAGTCAGCTGACCAAAGTTAGCAACCAGCCAAAGCAACAAGTATAAGCAAGAGCCTCTATCACTGAACAGAATATTGGCTCTGCTTCACCCCAAACCAGAATACTATGGATCACTGTGTGCTGGAACTCTGCAAATGCTGTAAATTCTCAGAAATGAAAAAAAAAGCCAACAAAGACAACTACGAATTATTTATATTTTAAAAATACTTTGGATCTTCTCTCACACCAAACTTCAGTTTACTCACAATAGCTGCTCTTGAGGGAAAAGAAAAAAAAAAAACAACAAAAAATCCACATAAAACTTTCAAGATGCTTCTGTTCTACAGCCAAAATTGGCAAATGAGAAATCAACCTGATATTGTAACATTTTGAAATCTTGGCTAGTTACTTTAAAGTAAATCAATCTATCAAAATGTAGTTCACCTTCACCTATTTCTAAGGATCTTGTCTTCAGCACTGATCTTGTAGCTATTTTCCTTGTTATCATGATAAGCAGAGACACTTACATGAATGAGAATTTTTCCATCTGCTTATAATTTCCTCTAGTTGTTTTGAATGTACTGATAAGCCATATCCAGAAAAGTTGGACCACTTTTGTTCTGTGTGGGTGTCAATTACATGTAACATTACTGACAATGTGATTTTATAGTGTTTGAGAAAAACTTTTAGAGAAAAAGTAGGGTGAGAGAAATAAAGCTGAGGAATGCATTACAAATTTTGCAAGAGCACAATATTTAGAAGCAATGGAGTGTAATGCCCTAGATTCTCTTACTTGCTCAAAGATTTGTTGTTGTGGTTTAACCCCAGCTGGCAACTAGGACTATGCAACTGTTCACTCACACCCACCTCCATCCTTGTAGAGCAGGGAGAAAAGGGAGAAAAAAAACCACCTTTGTGTGTTTAGGTAAAGATAATTTAATAGAAGAGTAATGGAAGAGAAAATTAATAATAATGATAAAGATAAAAGAATATAAAAAATAAAGTGATACAATACAATTGCTCTCACCATCCTATGGTCAATTGCCCAGCCTGTCCCAAGCAGATCTCTTCCCCTTGGCCAATCCTCATTTAAAATACTGAGCATGGTGTGTATGGTATGGAATATTCCTTTGGACAGCTTGTCTATGCTTCCTCTCAGCTTCTGTACGAAGCTGAAAAGTCCTTGACTTCACATAAACTTTATTTACCAAGAACTAAATACAAAACTAGTAGCTTCCTAGTAGCAGCTACTAGGAAGAAAATTAACTCTATGCCAACTGGAAGCAGGACATATGTCCATCTATAAGATGGTAAATTCCTGCTTGCTTTTCTTTACATGCACGTCTTTTGGAAAAAGAAATATTATTGACGCTGAAATATTTTATGGTAATATACTTTTTAAAGAAATTCAGCATTATTGTAAATTGTGTCAAAATCCTGTTAGCTTCATTGAAATAAAAAAACAAACACCAAAACAAACCACAAACTATTTAAAGTCTTTCTTTTTATTTTTACCTGATTATATTTAAATGATCAATAACTCCTTAGCTTACATTTCAACATTACATAAAAATGTTGGTATTATTTGATGGAAGAGACGCAAGTAAGTTTTGTTGCTGATTGGAGTTCTCCATGATATACTGCAAAGTGACTTTAATACTTTCCTATTTTTGTGCTATGTGTCTCTCTTTCTCTTTTTCCCGAGGGTGTGTATTTGGATGGGGGAAATATCTGTCTCTCTTGTTACAGCTTGAGTTGGTCGGTCTGAGCATGAAAAACCTCTTGCCATAACACTCCACTTGTTCAAAGTATTTTTAAATACCGCAACTGTGTGCTTTTGAGCCCATGCCAATGCTGTCTGGCAGTGGCTGAAAAACTCCCACCAACTTCAAGTGAATTTGATTCATGGAGTATAGCCCATGGTGCATGTAACTTCTTCATGTGGTGCCTATGCAGCTATGAAAGGTTTTCTTTTTGTATTTTTTTTCCCTCCCTGTAAAACCCATACCCACTTATCACTAGCACTATGGAAAAAGAAAGAAAAAAGCCTGGAATAGCCAGATATGTTCAGCTACATCTACCTGGCAATACAATTGAACCCTTATGCCTGAAATTAGTTATAGTTTGTTTCCCTGAACACCAAATATATGTTCAAATTAGACCTGTAAACCAAGACATAAGCAAATTCCCACAATCATAGAGAAATGACAAATCTTAAAGACATTGAGCAATAACTTTAGTATAAGTATAATCACCATCTAATTGCCTGTCTGTGTAAAGTTTTCTAGTCTATCTATCTCAGTACAAAGTAAAAGCTTCATAGATGAATAATGGAATCACTTGCTATCTCAGAACATTCATTGAAGAAAGCTGTGTTAGCTTTTTGTAAGGTTTCTGCATGAGTGTCTAAAAATGGCTTAGTGTGAGGAAAATCTTCCCTGTGTAATGTATTTTATAGCTGATTACTGCCTCGCATAGATAAAGATTGATAGGCATGCTTTAGGGCTCTCCTGAGAACATAACCTGACAGATCCTTCAGATTCTTCTTTGAAGTATGCATATCAGATTTTCCTTAAAAACAAAGCCACAAAACAAACAATAAAAAAGAGAACAAAAAAACCCCTAACAAACCAAGAACTGTTGTTTATAAGAGGCCAGTTCATGCTGGAGTTTTTTCTCATTTAGCCTGCACATTTAGTCTTTTTATATATGTGCTGCTGCAGGAAAAAAAGAAAATATAAAAGAACCTATGAAGGATTGATGCCCCCATGCTTTCTCTTCCCTTAAAAACCTGTCATCATCCACTGACTATCTTAACTCTTTCTTTGGTAGAGTATTGGTCAGAATGTGTAAAGTAACACACACTAAAGGTAAGGGGAGTATAACAGCAAACCTAGTATCTGATATTTTCTAAGTATCTTTTTTAAAAGATATTAGCTATCCTCTCACACTTTGAAACCCTGATGCAAAGGGGACATAAATATAATCATTTGCTCTTAGGTCTGTACATTTCAAATTACAGCAAACACCAAGTCCTATTTCGTGTTTTAGTCACCATAAACTATAATGGGATTCGTGTCTGCAAACATTTATTGCTCTGTATAGCAAGGATATTTTTAGCCGTTTTCGCTGTTACTGTGAAAAATAATTTCTATAACGGGAAAATAATAATTACTTTTAAATGTGATATTAATCTGGGAGCAACAATTAAGCTAAACAATATAACAAAGGTAAATTCTCTGGGCATTTAAAATAAAAGCATGAGATGTGTGATTAAAGTTGCGGGTCAAGTACGTAGGGCTTTCTTTCTGTCTTTGTCCTTTGCTTGCTGAGTTGTACATTTTGAAAGTTAACTATTGTTAGAGTTGGCTGCCTGAGAAGTTCAACTGGATAATTCAGCATGAAGGCAATAGTCTTTTAGGTAAATAACTATATAACGTGGAGAAGGAGTAATAAACCCAACTATGCTGAAAGCAGTATTGGCCCATAAAAAGAGGAAAGAGGATAAGCAGAATTAAAATTTATGCAAGAAATATGTGGCTTTATTTACCTCAGAATCCAACCTTCTCAGTACATCTGATGACTGCGTTTTCCTGGATGAACTAAAGAGGTTCATAGAAGGGCCTCTTGTAATTGTGCATTGTCTCATGTACTGCATAACATTGGCCAGAGAAATACTTGCAAAGAAAGAAAAGTCATCGTGGAACAACAGTATTTAGAACTTAATTTAGAAGGCCATATGTCTGTCAATGGCAGGCAGTAGAGAACCTACCCTGTAGCGTACCACCACCTGTGGTAGATGGTACTGATTGACAGTTATTTATCATTACTCTGCTCAAAAGTACAAATAACTTTGGATATGGTGGGCCTGATTTCCAACTCCAGGTAACATGAAGTCAGGATATATTTCTGATCTCTCACTGAAAATGTAACACAGAATATAATCACAATCTAAAAGTGATGTAAATACATGAAAAATTCCATCTCCTTCCTTCATGATCCAGTAATAACATAAGAAGTCAGTGAGACAGAAAAGGATGTGTGAGTCAATACCTACTTGTCCTTCTGTGTTGTAATATGTTCTATGTGGAAATATCTGGGTTAGCCCTGGATAATGGAGAGTTTGTGAAGCTGTCAAAAAGTGCTAGGTTGCAGGTTAGGTCTTATTTTTTGTTCCCTATATTGGGAATAGACAGAACTCTATTAGAAAAAGGAAGTCTCCTATGCTTCTACTCCTTCGGTATTTTATTATTGGTAGACCGAATTCTTAATGCACAAACTGTAATACTTTCATACAAACATATTTTTGCATAAAATGAAGAAGAAAGTAACACTATGGCCAAGAAAAAAAAAATTATTTTGATGGCAGAAAGACAGTAGCATCACTGTTCTTCTGCATGGTCAAGATTTACTTTAGCTGATGCAGGCAAAAAATTACTTCCAGTTCTGCATTTTAGGAATGATTAGCAGAATACGTGTTTTGGTCACAGCAAATCATTCTTGACATACCTTCATAATTAAATATTTTTGCACCAACATCATACCACTGAATAACTTTTAACAAGAGCATAAAAGGACCTATCTTGACAAGTGATTTGCCCGTAGTTTATAGGACTAAATTTGTCTGGTGAAAGATCATTCTTTCCCATCTTGTCATTAAAGTTTTCCAAATCATGTGGTTCTTAGCTGGGACAGACTCAAGACAGCCATTTTCTGAGTCAGTTCCCCTATAGTCAGTTCTCCCCATGAGACCACCACTGAATTAGGCTGTGCAGCCACTGCTCCAAAGAGAATATTACCCAGCACAAGGCAATATGAGTTGCATAGAACTTCACTCTGGGCTGCACTGCTAGAGCTGCACTAAGCTCTTCACAGCAGGATGTATAGCTGCTCAGAAGTCCTCTGAGAGTGACTTGATTCCTTAAAAAGAAGTTAAGATAATTTTTATCACAGATGAACAAACACATTCTTATGCAATTTTTTTAAGGTAGTCACAATCTGGTTATGTACAACTTTTAAAAATTTTATCTGCTTTTTCCCATCTGCTGTTTCTTCTTAACTATTAAAAAAAATTCATTCAACCTGATAACATATAATAACAGAATGAAGAAAGAATGAAAAAAGAAGAAATTCCTGTGATCTTGTGAAATGAATTCAAATATTTAACTTCAGAATTCTCAGAAGTCTTGCATTTTAAAATAATGAAGAAAGGAAAATGGCAAGAAGGGAAACTTACAGAAAAAGAAAAGAAAGAAAAAAAACCAGTCTCAATACAGCATACTTCTTTCACAAAATTACAAAAATAGGAGGGGAAGAAACTATTTGGACCTGGAGGATGATACTATTTAAAATTTCTGTAAAGTATCTGAAACTTAATTACCCTTTTTTTCACTCTTTTTTAACAATTGTGCCTTGAAGGGTGCCAAATTTCCTTTCAAAACTTAGCTTCCGATTTATTAGCCTGATGACTCTCCCCTTACATGACATTTGCTTTGCTTTTAGTTTCCATTTATTTTTAGCTGGGTGCCAAAAAATATGATTTCATTGTAACCTGAAGTATTCATGAATCATTTATGAATATTTGCTGATTGGACAGTTTTTACTTTTTCTTTTCCTTTATTTTCTTTACAAAATTAAAATAATTGGTTCTTACTCCTCTTGAAACATTTTACTACAGTAGATCAGAAAGGAACTTTTTGATTCTTCTAATTTTTATGTGACATTTTGGAACCAAACTTAACCAGATGTGAATTCTAAAAAATGGGGAGTCATAAAAGAAAAAAAAAAAACTTCTCAGATTTTCTCTTTGGGTAGGTAGTGAAAATTGAAAGGTTTGTCTTAGAGCAATATAAAACAACCTTTCTTCTTCCTTATGATATTTTTATTTTGACAAACTTTTTTAAGAACTTCAACAACCTTTTTTTTGCAAAGAATAATTTGAAGTGTACACTGCAAAAATCTAAGTTAATATATCCTTAAAGCATTCATAGTGCCAAATTTTACACTTTTCTACATTCCCATAATTTTCATCAGAACTGAAGTGCCTAAAGACCATATGTATGTGTGTGTGTATTTATGTATACACACACCATTTCACTTGACACAGTTTCACTGGTATTTCTACAGACATCTTAGTCATCAATTGAATTTTCTCAAAGTGGCTGGGTAGCCTCCTTGGTAGTCAGATACAGTGTATTACTGAAAATTAAATAGCTGAATTAGAAAGATTTAATAATATTTCATGTCTTTTGGCCATTACAACAGAGTAGGACTACTTCTCTGCTCAATACTTAGACTGCCTAGCAGTCAAAGAAAGGACCTGAGCCACCAAAAATATTGTGTCATGAGACTTTACATTTCCAGGATCATATACAGGCTGTGAGTCATTATGAGGTCAGTTCATACCCACATGACTAAACCATCAACCTTGAACATTAAAATGTCTTTTTGTCTGTTGAGTTAGCTATGAATAACAATCCCAGATCTGATGAAAGTTCTCAGATCTGTGAAATGAACTCACATGATACTGCTGGATGCAGAAATCCATCTATCTCCTGTCCTAAAACTACTTTAAATTATCAAAAGGAATGGTTGTCCATTAAGAGGAGCATAAAAGAACAGTAAGTACCTTAGTCTCAACATCACTGTTTTTGTATCGAGAATTGTTCAACTTCATCAGTCTTCAGCCTCTATATTACATAAAGATTGCCTCTTCTGACTATTATTGCCATTCATTTATATATTATATGCTTTCAGTTGTGTCGATCTATCTGCAGGATCGGGGCCTTGATTTACATATCTAAACAACATAATTAACAAGGATGTTACCTGGGTGAAAATACGATTCTGACAATGTTGGATAATTTGCAAACAGCACAATTTCAGAGTGTCTACCTCCTGAGCATTTTTAGAAAGGTATAGGGAGCATCCAATTGATGATTAAGAGACATCCCAATAGACAAACTAAACAAAAGGCAACAATTTATCCCAATATTTTGGTTCACTGCTGATGAATTTTCTTAGCATCTGCTTAAGTGTTTAATTAAAGTATTCTACAAGCCCATCTGTTTCTGCCTGATACAAAACTCGGTGTGAAGGGGGAAGCTTGCACACCTCATTTAGCAGAAAAGTCGTAAAATTAGTGCCCTGATCTGCTGAATTTTCTAAGGGTAAGCCCACTCTGATAACAGCATTAATCAATTTTTTAGTTTCATGTTTTGTCAGATAAGATTGTATGGAACTACTTTGGGGTTTGTAATGTGCCAGTACCCCTTCCATGTTTTGTTACATTCCTCAGACAAGAAATTTCACTAAATGAGAACAAAGATTCAAATTAAATTTTCCTTGTCTAACCGTTTAATCTGCTGCATATAAACAGAGAGGACATGCTTAGGATTTGAAGAGTCTTATTTTTCCCTAATCACATGCTTGAAGGTCAGGGTAACAAATATATTATAGGATCCACAGGTTACCTAATTTCCATATCTATTCCGTCTCATGCTCAACTTTATGACACATAAACTATACCATGAGTTAATTTTGACTTCTGATTCCTTCATTTCATGGGCCCAGGCAAAATTGTCTTGTGGGATGGAAACATTTTCTGAGTTGTCAGTTGGCTATCTCTGTTATAAGTAAGGAATGTCTATAGTAAAGTTCTGTGTATTCTGCTTTGACTGCACATAGCAAAATTAAATGGTACTTACAAACAACATTGCAAGCAGCAAGACACTGGAGACCTATAGCCAAATGTTAGTGTGAAACATTAAATAAATGCAAAGGTTGAGATACACAGCAAGTCCCATGGAATAGACAGTCCTGTCCAGTCTAGTTTAGAAAATCTCCATGGGTGGGAGTCTTGTTGTCTGAATGTACACTTCCAGCTCCAGCTGAAGCTGCCTTGCTGTCTGGAAGAAGAGAGTTCAGCCACCATAAACTTTGCTGTGTTTCTTACCACAAAGCTGGAGAATAGGATAAGTCCTTTTATTTACTGCTATAAATTCACTCCAGGAATTCTGTTCCTCTACCATGCACTCATTCTGCAGCTGTAGGCAAACTAATAAATCTTCCTCTGTTCCAGTCTCCTATCTGTAAAGTCAATGTCGTGGTACTACTACTTTTCTAAAATCTCAGGTATAAGATGCTTGGGAAAGTGATTTTTCTTTTGCAACAGTGGATTTTCAGGAGGCATAAAAGGTGACAGATAACCCTGAGCTTGTCGTGACCCCAGGCCAATATGTATTTCATGCCATGCAAAAGTTGTGATCCTGTGCTGCTGTCTCTATCAGCAGGAGAGCTTTGTTCATCTCTTCTACTTGTACAGTTTCTACACAGGGGTCCCCATCTCAGATGGAGCCCTTAGATTAGACTATTATGTGAAGAAGAAGAATCAATATAAACATTATTGACAGGAAGTTCCTGTTGGGGGAAAATCTCCTCCCAGTGTATATCAGCAGAAGGAAACTGAGTAGGATTTGCTCCATCCTTTCTTCAAAACTTATACTAGAATGTATCCCTTGCTTAATTCCTTCCCTCTGGAACAAAGGTGTGGCAAGAGCTCTACATCCTTAGGATAAACTTTTTGCCTGCTCAGATACTTTATGAATAGTTTAGAAGAAAACAAGGGCTTGTTTTTTATTTCAGGAAACTGGACACATGCTGAGCTGACAACTCTCCCTGGCACAGTCTGAATTAGAGATGAGCTCAATGCAATAAATTCTGATGCTGGACTGAAGCATATGAGCATCCGAGAGAACTGAGAAGTGGGTCTTTTTTCTGGGTTCTTTGGAGGCATCAGTCCCATTTGGTAAGGTCCCTGTTCGGATACTTAATCTCTACACTACTGTAAACTGTCTTTACAGTATCAGTCACCTTTTAGCAATAAGTGGAAAGGACTATAACATCAAATGGAAAGCAGAATTTTTTTCCTTTCTCCTTTCTGAGCTCGCAGTTATAGCCCATATACAATTCCATTCACTTTTGCTGTCGGGTACACACACTGATATTTCTTTTTGTGTATCTATCTCCTTCTCATAGTTTGGCTTGCATGATTTCTTTTGTGCAGTCATCTGAAAGCAGCCTTAGTTTCCCTTCATTGACAAGTGTTAGTTAAAGCTCTTTTCTCAGCCAAATAATAGTCTAAGATTAAATAGAAAGATGTTGGTTTTTATTCCAGCCTACTAAATATTAATTTTTTTCTAATGAAAATAGTAATTTTTTTTTACCTTTTTTTGGGACTTTTAAATGAATGAGAACAGGTAAAGCAAGATAATCCCCACACTGAGATGACGTATCCACTAAAACCATTAAAACCATTTTAAAATCTGTTCTGAAGCTTGAAGTTTCTCCTTTCGTATAAAAAAATAGTTTAGCTAATATCATCAGCTTGAATAAAACTAATAAGAAACTTATTTCCTATTCTGTCATGCATAAAGGTTAGATTAGTAATTGAGCTACTGGGAATCATCATGCATTTTCTTATGTAACTGCAAACAAATATGGATTTATCATCCTGAATCAGCAGAAGCACTGAGAGTCTTGAACATCTAAAGGGTATTTCAAGATTAATATATCTTTCAAATTGCATTGTGATCATCCCATTTATGTACTTTTTTATTAAATCACTTTCTATAACTTTTTCAGAAATTTAGGATTTGTAGGGAAATTTCTTTTTCCTACAATGAAGTCCTGAAGGCGATGATTTGGAGATGATACTTTCTCATCCTATCAGCCATTTTCTGTCGTTTCAGAATACAGAAAATCAAGAAAAGTGATAATAAATCAACTGCTTCTTTAGGCCCTTGTATCTGTGTATTTCTCAGAATAAATTCAGAATTTCCAGGTATTCCTTAATTTTTGAAGGTTCCTAGATTTTAGGACAATGCAGTTTGTCCCTCAAAATATGACATTTTGTGTTAAGGAGGGAAAATACAGGATCAAGAAACTTAACTTTGGGAATCCAATATAGAAGCATATCCCAAGTATGACATGCATTTTAAAACTTTATTCTCTAGTTACTTATCGCATAGCATTTGTAGGTATATTTGTTTAAAGTGGTGTGTCTATAAGTTGTCAGTGCTATTCATGAAGCAGGAACATTTTCAAGGACATAGAAAATTTCTGAGTCCATTAAGATTAGACAGGTGTGTGAGACCTTTCAGAGACTAAAATTATTGATTAATATTTTCAAGATCACCAGGACCACTGTGATCAACTAGTATGCTACTATGTTTTTCTGTGACAAAGGGTTAAAAGGATAGGACCTTCTTGTTCAAGAGAAAGAAAAGACTGAATATTTTCAAGTGCTTAATGACTGTTGTTATAAAGAGCAATAGAACTACATATTCACTGGATCGAAAAAAGTACCAATGAGCTTCAAGTCATGACTTAGTTATTAACAAAGTTTAAACACTAGGAAAATCTGTGTGAAAGTGTTGCAGCACTTTTAAGTGTATATTAAACAACCATTTAGAAAAACAGTTGTCAGTGATGATTTAGGTCTAGTTGATGCTAGTTGGTGAAGGGAGCTGACTTCTACTAGCGCCCTCAGCTGTTTATCCATAGTTCTTTTCTGCTGATCATATGCTTTTCTATACTTATATTAATGTTATTAATTTATGGTTGCATTGAAATATAATTTTAGACACACTTAAGGTAAGTGTGGCATGACAGAACAAGAATATTTAACAGTGTATAGGAAAGTAAGAAACTTTAATATAGTAGCAAGCATACAATGGAATCAATTTACAATGATCCTCAAATCATTACAGAAAAAAGTCCTTGAAGCCTTTTCAGATAATTCACTGTGTAACTGCAATTAAACAAACAAAATATAAAGGCATTTAAAGAAGGTCTAGAAAAGAAACTTGAAATTATAATAATATCATCACATATTTTCCTGGCTTGGCCTTATGTAACACTATTCATTCTCCATTATCTCACCTTAAAAATATATAGCAGAAATTAAAGGGACCCAAAGAAGCCTGATGAAGTTCTTGAGGGCATGGAAAGACTACTTAGTGCTTAAGACAGGATGTTATAGAACCATACAGGATAATGAATGTCAGAGATAAGGTAATTTAGGAAGTCCTTCGTTATTTTTCTAATAAAGCACAAGTGTATGTGCAAAGAATAAGAAAATAATACAATAAATAGGAGCTCTTGCAGATGACATAATTAAACTGCTGAGATCATTGTGATGGTACTTAATGGAGGATCAAGCCCTAATATTTTGGATTTATTTAAAAAAAAAGGTTGATTCTTTGTTAATGATGATGCCTACAGTTGCAGGAGAAAAGGTACCATAACTATTGGGCTATGCTAACATTCAGACACAAATATTTCAGCAACAATCGCATCTGAATTTCAGTGATGATAGATTTTAAAGTCTATCTTAGGATGTGGCTCTCAAAACCCCAGAGTCCCCACTTGTCTGAAATATCTTGGAATCAGTGGTTCTCAAGAGATCGTAGCTGAGAATTTCTTGGATTGCTTGATGCAAAATTTAGCAGTCTCAGTATCATGTGTAAATGAGATAATAGAAACAAAATCTCGACATTTTCTTTGTGACGTACACATCTGATTTCTTGGAAGTTCTCAGCCTTTCTGAGTGTGATACTTTGTCAACATCTGTGGTTGCACTCTCACCAGTCCTCCACCAAGAAAAAGGACTTCATAGTCATGTGTCATATTGTTCAGAGCAATATAATTTTGGATCCAAGCCAAAGTGGTTATGTCTTTGAAGATTTCTGTACCTAGGGTGAGATTCATCTCAGTTGTCTTCATATTTCTAGAATTTTCTATTCAAAGCCAAGGACCTAGTTTCCCCTCTGTAGTTGGGGCAAAAGACATCTCCAGAGGAAGGCAGTTAAGACTTCTTCCCTTATAGCGGCTGAAACTTAGATAAATGAAAGTGCATTTGAGTTGTATTCAGGCCTGAGTGTAATGATAATAGCCCTTCCAAGATATCAACTTACTTAGTAGATATCAACTAGACATCTTTGAAATAAGTTCATTACATATCTGACATTTTACACTTGCTTCCAAAGTAACAACATAGATGTCTGTAATAATTTTTAAGAACACTTATTCTGCCACTTGGTGATAAAATATATGCTGTTCAGATTATGTGAGCTGTAACTGGCAACATTATTCAGCAAGCAGGGTCTTATAGAATACTAAAAAAATAAAAACTGCAAAGCCAGCTGTTAAAAGTGTCCTCTTGGAAACACAAAAATGGAAGAAAAATATCAGTCATTCCCCAAAATGGGCTGTTCTGCTTTTAAAACTACATTTTTCAGCTTAAAGGCATTCTTTTGTAACTTAACTATTTCGGATGACTGAAAATTAAATACTCAGCAGACTTCCACTAAAATCTCATAATGCATATTTCAGAAATACTGCAACTCTATTTTTTGATGGATGAAAAAAACTCACCTGAACATTTACTAGAGTCTGCAGTTTGTAAATTCATAGCTAGTGAAGTTTTAGTCTTGTTTCTATGTAGTTAACAATTGTATCACAACCATCAGCTGATCAAACCGCATCCAGGATGATGCCACTGTCTATTACCAAGTTTCTTTGGAATTTTGCATTACAAAATTGTCTTTTTATTACTTCTAACATCAAACAGTAATCATTTAGACTGAAGAGGCTTTTATTCTCATTTTTCCTGTTCCATGTATCTGCCTTTTATTTAGTTGCATGGGTTTTCTTTACTGAAACAGAGTTTTAAACATAGATTTTCTTCAGTTGTTTATGACAAAAAGGTCAAGGGGAAAATGCTTTACTCTTTCATATTAAATATAATTTCTCATCTCAAGCATAGACACCCCTGAAAGGCAAGTCATCTAACATCAAATGTTTTAGGAAGGGAGGAATCACCCTGTAAAGGTTTCTGTGTCATCTTTGAACACAAAAACAACCTAAATGACTAAAGATTTATTGCCTGCATGTCTAGTGAAGAGACTTCAGACTTGAAAATAATACACTTTGTGTCATTGAGATATTTGTTGTTGTTTGTGGTAACAGCAGTTCCAACTGGGCCATGACTTTGGTCTTAGGAGAGTGGCAGTTGCCCACTTTCAATGAAATCAGGCAAGCCCAGAGAGTGAACTGTGCCTTAGAGACAATATACTCTCTATTTGCAGGGGTGCTGGCACATCTGTAACAGTGTGTGAATCACAACAGTTTAGATTATGATTTATTTCCTTCTGTAGCCCCACAGCTGTAGACTGTTATTGCTACATATGGTCAACAGCTGCAATTGCGGGAGGCATGAGAACAGTTTGATAGTAAGAAACACAGTATCTACTTAATTCAGGTAGAGGAAGGAGTCCTAATCATTAGAGTATTACAGCAAGTCTCATGGACTGTCATCTTGTTGTTTGAAATGCAACCTGCTTCATAAGCCATCTACCTTCAGAAAGCATTGTCTGGAAGAGGTTTTGTCACCACAAAGAAGACAGGGAGTTGAATTCCAAACTTTTCCTCCACTCTTTCTTGTGACTGTCTTTAAGTGACTACTTACTAAGTATGAGGGATCTCTAAATTGACAAATTGAATTAACTGATCTTGAAAACAAATAAACTGGTATTTTCTATGATGTTTGTAAGCTTGTCAGTGAACCAAAAAAACCCATGTTCTGCTGTGAAGACAGTCTGAGAGAGCTGTGGCTGTTCAGCTTGTTGAAGAGAAGGCTTCAGGGAGACCTTACTGCAGTCTGTCAATACAAAAAGGGGACTTATAAGAAACACAGGGATGTTTTTACCAGGGCCTGTAGTGATATGACAAGGGGCAATGGCTTTAAACTGAAAAATGATAGATTTAGGTTGGACAAAAGGAAAAAAATTGTTTACTATGAAGATGGTGAAACACTGGAACACGTAGCTGAGAGAAGTTGTTGGTGCCTTATCATTGGAAGTGTTCAAGGTCACATCGGACAGGACTTTGAGCACCCTAATCTAGTGAAACATGTCCTTGCCCACAATATGGGCATTAGGCTAGATGATCTTTAATGGTCCCTTCTGACTCAAACCATTATATCATTCTATGAACTTCATCCTAAATAAGTCAGAAATACGTTAGAAAAAATAGCGTTCAGTTTTTTAATTAAATAGTGAAAAGACACAACAATGCCAAACTCTGGAGGACAGACTGAAAATATTTCCTACATTTCATAGTATCTGGGTGGAATATTTTGCAGTCTAGACTCCTTTCATTCTACTTTTCTGTGGGTTAAAGCTGTGTGTGAATAACATATCTGTATTAATGGGATCTCATAAATATGAATGTATTTTGTACTGCAATGGAAATATTTCACTGAGAGATTTAACACTTCATATTCTACAGAAAGCCTAATGGCCAAAGACATTTATGGGGGAAAAAAAAAGAGGCAAACCCATGCTTTCATGGTACAAGACTAGTTAATAAAGGCAGAAAATAAAAGGATTTTTTTGTTGTAAGGATTTTTAGCATAGTTGTCTTATATTTTGTCACCCATGGGAACTGCTTGTATGTCTTTGCAGCCATACTTTCACTCCCAATCTAGTAGTTGCTGTTTATTCTGCTTTCTAATGTGGTCAATAGCGTGCTGCACTAGTCATCTTTTTTTATCCACCTTTTGGGATTTCTCTGATCTTTGGCGATTTTATCTCAGTGCTTTGCTAGTGGTCTTAGAATAGGAGTGTAGCCATTGTCAGAACAGCTGCTTTTGTAGTTTTTCTTTTACTATTATGTTCTTTTCTTTCTTGTATTCCCAGCAACACATTACCTAGTGTTTTCCTCCAACTCTTTTTTGGCACTGAATTGTCTTCCATGTAACATATATTACTGGGATATCTGTCACTTTGATGCATGATATTTGCCAGTAAGTATGTAACATTCTGTGAACAAATAAGCATATGCAACTCATTGAAGTTATTTTTGGGATCAGTTTAATGTATCCAGTAGCTTGAATCGCATGCTCAGAATGGATACATCACGATGAATAGCAAAAAATGCATAACCAATATAAACTGGAAATGTAAATTTTATAGAAGTCATTTGCTTCAGCACTGTGCATCATGTCAGTGGACTTGCCAGAGGTGTTGGAGATTCAGGTTCAGAAACTCACTTTGTGGAATTTTGAGTCCAAACGGTTTATCATCTGCTATTTCAGTTCAGACTGTACTAGAACCTGAATTTCATGATGATTACTCCAAGTATGTAGCTATGAAACCAGTCTCTTAGAAACCTTTACAGAGAAAGTGAATTTTTTGTTTGAGGCAGCTCCGACATGTGGCTGGGTTCATAACTTGTGTATTTTCTCCATTGCCTTTGTAAAAAGCCTAAGTAGATCCATAGTATAAAGCTAGATGTGTTTAGGGAAGGGGTCGGCATTTTGCTCCGTTGTTGGCATCCCGGTGACCTGAAGCTATCACTGAGAGTTGTCAACAGTATTGTGCAGTCTGATCATTATGCTAACTACTCTACAGGGATTTTTCTGCCTCTAGCAGAATCAGGTTGGTTCCATGAGATTTCTACATCAAGACAACTTTTGATCTCTCAGCCATGTAATTGTACTCCAGGAGGAGTCTCCTACTTCTCTACGTAAAGAAACTTGGATTCTCATGCTGTTAAAAGGTAGTCACTGCAGTGGTAGCCTCTAGAGTTATTAAGACTAGGTGGCAATTTATTTTGTATATCCAATTTAGAAATAAAGGGATGGGAGGAACATCATTTTTATAATGTCTTTTTCTTTTCATTTATTGTAAAGGGATAAACAAAATACAGACTATGACTGATCATTGAATCCTTAAATTATCTTAATGAATTCCCAAATAAACAGATGAATCCCAGTATTGGCCTCCCATCTCTGATACTTGATCATCATATGTGAACATTGTCTCTAGCTGTTTTATGGCCAAATGTCTCAAGAACAGAGACAAAAATCTTAGGAGTATAATGTCATCATTCCTGTCTTAATCATGGCCTGTCAACAGATCAACAATACTTTATATAGTACGTAGATGTTGTTTGGGCTTGCTTCCATATGAAGTAGCTGGTTTCACTAAATCTTTCCATTGGTATATTTAAATGTATAATAATTTACAGTTTCATCAGGTTTGTTGATGTTTGAATATATGAGATTCTTTCTATGATATACTGTTTGAATATCATTAAGCTCAATTCAGATTTAGAGAATCTGAATAACTAAATCATTCACATTAGTAAAAAAGCTAACAACAATATCAACAGAACACCACAAAAAATATTAAAATAATCCCATAACACCACCAAACAACAAAAAAAATTCTTTAAGCTTTCCAAAACTCTGCATTCAGACAAAATGAATTTCAGATATTAGTCATAAATATTTTTAAGTCACTTTAACACATCCAAACAGCAAAAAAGAAAATAGACGCCACTGTCCAAGTCCCAACACATTTTTCACAAATAGAACTGTTTAAATTTTATTGAGAAATAGCTTACAAATGTATGCAATACTTTTTACATTCTTTGCATAATCAGGGCTCTTAAAAATTTAATCAAACCACCACCTGCTTCAAAAATTAATCATAAAAGTATTTAAACTTTAAAACACAATTATCTGTCAAAAGCACTTCAGCACTTCTAAATCCACAATAAGAATTGTTCAAAAAGTGCTGAGCATGATCCCATTAACATACTTGTTCAGCAAATGAATGAACGAGTAATACCTGCCTAGTTTTCCCCATTTTTGGAAGCAAAAACCAATACCAGTAACACTGTTTCTGAAGATATATATTTTTTTATGTCAGCTATATTTCAAGGCTATGTGCCCCAGTGTTTTTTAAGGTCCTCCATCACAACCAAGCTATATATCTTAAAAGGTTTAAATTATCCTCTCTAGTTCTAATTCCTGCAGCCATGTATCAAACCTGACTCTACAGGTTCCAGGACTCTAGAGGTCCACTCTCCAGGCTTTTCAACTAAAGCCAAATTTTATACTGGGATTTTGTTGTCAATAGAACCATAAGCAATGGTGAGTCCTGCTTAAAAGGCTCAAATATATCAACTAGCAGTCTCTAAATATGACAGCCAATTTCACCCCTGTATTAACCATTCAAGGTAGCCACTAAGACACAAATGAACCATATAGAGCACTAATCCCATTTGATGGGAGGATTGTCAAAGAAAAAATGAATAATAGTCACAGCTGGTGAGAGCTTGCAGCTCTTTTCACTCTCTGGATTTAACCAGACTACACCATCAATGCTCCAACAGTTTTACGTGGCTTCATGTTGCTGTGAAAACCTGCTGAAGTAGAGGGTCAACTTCACTGAGGCCAGGAACAGATTTTTCTCACTGTTTTCAGGATCCAGTCCAGTAGAGAGAGATCCCGAAAGAGCATTCTCCTAGGGAATGCATTTAAATTCCCAGCCTAAATTGTATTTATTATTTCTTTTCTGTATCACAAAACCTGTATGTTTTCTTTGTCTTTAAAGAACAGCTATATTCTGTTATTTAGTTATTCAGATTCTCTAAATCTGAATTGAGTTTAATGTTATTCAAACAGGAGGATAAAGGGGCCATTGCTTTGCCTAAAATTTTAAAAAATATTGGTTTGAGAAGCTATTCTTTTTTGCTTTTCATATGGTGAGGGTATGGTATGTGATACTTATTAGAATTTGCTTCTTTTTTGAGAGACTTTAACTGAGCATGATTGCATTGCATGTAAACTAGAAATCACAGATCAAAACTGTCAGAGCCACATGAAAAGCAGTAAGAAATAAACATGCTTGCAGGGATATAATAAAAAATTACATACTATGACCTACATAACATATATTAGCTTCCAAGTAAATTATAACTAACATGAAGACAGTTGAGAAACCATCCAGTATAAAACTGAAGATATAAATATTGAAGGGGCAACAAAAAGCAAATATAACCCCCCCAAAAATATTAAATGTAAATATTTATTTAATCTTATTTTCTGTTTCTACTGGTAGGAATTGAGAGGCAAATCTCCTGCTGCATGAATAAGTGAAGGAAATGAACTCTAGAGAACCACTAAATAACCTGGAGGTACCTTATGGAAAAAATCTGAATACTGAGCACAGGGATTTTGCCTCTGTCAACAGCAGGAAGCTACTGTAGTCTCTAACAAACTGCAGAAGTGTTCTAATTTCCATAGTACACAGGGAGCTGCATTAACCTAGAAGTATTATCAGAGCACAAGAGAAAATACTGTGTCAAGGGACAGTTCATTTGAATATGTTGAAATTTTATATATGTAAATACACGTGTAAATATTTCAAAAACATATCTAAAATGCAAAATGCCATTTTTGTGGGCATACATTATTCTGGATGTTTAAGTTTAAAACAATAAATGTGCATTTTATCTCATGTATACTGTTAATTGAAATATTATTTTATTAACAGTCACTGCATTAATATGGCAACATGTAAAAAAAGTTGCAGAATATTATGTATTAAGTATTACTGCCTTGACATCAAGTATCAGAGTAGGTGGATGTAATGGTAGCCACTCTACTGTGGTCCTGGCTACAGCTTTACCCTGACTACAACTCTCCTGAAGTGCTACCTAGAGTTGAACAGAATTTTGCACATTAAAAGCAGAATAAATCTTATTAATACTGACAATCATAATGATACTTTTATTATACTTTACACAAGTTATATGATTCATATAAGTCCCTTGAAACTTGAACATACAGAGAAGTCCATTAGAAATTTTCATGTTTAGTCTGATACTGTATCCTTGATAGTCCTGCTGTGGTGGTATATAAAGTATTTGTTTTTAATTATGCAACTGCTTACTAAAGGCTAACTAATTCTGCAGAGAGATTTAATGGCTGCATTAAGAACAAGTTGACTAAGCTTCCCATTCCATCTTGGAATGAATACAGAGCAATATTTAAGCATGGGCACACTAGCTCATGTTAGTACTGCAGCTCTGCTGCAGCATGGCCCTTCGAGATAGCTGGTTGAGAGTTGGTAATGGCACCAGGTTTCACATATGGTAGTCCCCAGCTGTTAACTCATCTTCTCTGTTTTACACAAAATGATCTTTACAATTACTTCTGAGTCAAATCCAGGCTCTACGCCTCCAATACAGTATCTGTAGCACCAGTGTGTAAGCTATTATATGTAGAATAATGGAGTTCAAGCTCTTTTCAATACTTGCTTCAGATTTAATTTAGAAAACCTGGCTGCCAATATCATATTATTTTCCCTTTTTAAAATTATTAAAATTTAGCAGGATATATCTTTGAGTGCATTAGATCTATTGAGAACTCAATAGACTCACCAAATTCTTAGCAAAAGCATTCTTCTATGCTCAAAAGAGATATACTTGCTGAAGATGTACATAAAACAATACAAATGAAATCTTTAATTTCCTTCAGTCAACCTTGAATATGAAGTAAACCTATAGATCTTTATAAAATAGGGAGAAATGTCTATGGATTTATCAGAATTTTCTAAAACTGAGAACTGATGCAACTACATATTATTTTCTTTCCACACCATTAAGCTACATTAATTTTTTTTTTTTTTTGCCTAAATGAAGGGCTTAAAACTTAGATGAAAGTCAATAAGAATTAATCTCTTCCTATAAATGTTTGTGTGAATACATAAGCAGTGATTTCAGTATTCCTACTTACCACAAATATTCACAAGAATTGATGTAAAACAAATGTATAATAACTATAGAAAAAAGACTAAGATGAAGAATCTTAACATTTTGTGTCTAAACTGTATCCTTACTACTCACGATTGATCTATGTACAAAGAGAAAGGAATGGAAGACATGACTACTGCATTTCTAACATAATAGTTAGTATGTTCTAGAAGGAAAATCTGGTTCTATTGAGTTACAAATCTAATCACCCTTGTAATCTGACTTTTCTTTCTAGAAAATAAATATTGTCAGCTCCAATTAGTGCTTGATTGTTAGAAGCATTCAGCTTGATCACTGCTGACAATCACATTGGCTGCCCAGATTTCTAGTGAATTTGCAGCCTTGAATTAGTCCCTGAGGATCCCCTTTGGGAGTATAGAGTTAGCCATCCGAGGCAAAGGATTCTTGTTAAATAATAATAATAGTTACTTAAGCAGTAAACTCTATAAACTAGTCAGGAGGAAAATGTAAAGAAAGAGGTGAGACTGTCCACCTCAGCAGCTAAGAAACTGTCTTGCTCTTTTTTACCATTCTTAGGGATTTTTTTCCTCAAGATAAGTACTTAGAGCTTTTTATTTTTTCTGTCTGTGGGAGAATCCACAAAGAAATAGTGTGCTTGCTACATGCCTCCTTGTGTAACTCTCTTGAGATGTGAGAGGCCACACCAATCGCCCAGTCTGCAAAAGTCACACAGCTTTTGCAGAAAGGACTTCTACCTGTATACCAAGGCACACTTTAATCAAGCTAAATATTTTAGCTATAGATAAATTACAAACTTTTCCATTGGGAATAATAGATCAAATATACATTTGGGCAAAGGCAGGCAAATTCTACTGACCTATTGAAGAGGTCAGGTACCTGGAGTAGAAAATGTTACCCAATACTAGTACGAGTTTTTAATCATGACAGTATAATCTCTGCAAGTTACTGCCTTTTAAATATAGCCTGATTACTAGGAAAAGGGGTGGTTTCTCTGGCAACAGCATAAAGTAAATATAGTAGTCATGTTAAATATTCTACTGTGCTGGAGACATAAAGTGAACTGGATTTCTTTTGGCAGTGTGGCAGTGGAGATAGGGCCAAACTATCCCTCCTGCAATGTCACTATATTACATTGGGTGCCATGGTGACTTCAATTTTTCCTAAGCATTTCTTAGCTACAGAGTCTCATGCTTTAACACAATCACTACCATACCAAAGTTGCAACTGTTAAAAATATTAAAAGGAAAAAAATAAAATCCCTAGTGAATAATTGTTCAGCAAGTAAATTAGGAAATCAGACACACCATTTACAAAAGGAGAAAAAAATCTGTGTAAAAAATGGCTAAGATGCCAAATCTTATTTTCACATCAATAGTTCTGGTCTCAAATCGGATTTTGGTGCTGTACAAGGAGCACAGGGAAAGAAAACATTCTCACTAAAGTCAAGATTCATCAAGTTTTTCCATGCATTTCACAAACGAATATTTGTACAGAAAGCAGAAACCTCTTTAGGACATGTAAAAGCTATGCAAGCATCCAGTAATTACTAACAACTGTAGAAGGTTAAAAGGTACATATTGAATGGAAGAACCGGGACAAATTAATTGAGCATGCTCATCCTCTTTTTTTTTTTTTCCACACAGTATTTAGATCTGTCTGCAGTAGATCTGCTTAGTACTGCTCTGTCATGTCCTACACACACTGCTGCAGTATCCCTCCATTGTGCAAAGCACATTAATGTTGTGGTCTGGTTATGAAGTATTTAGGATACGTGGTGGGTGTGCACAGTCACTGACCTTGCACTGTATGGCAATTTGTCTTGCCCTGCTTTAGGAACAACGGATAACTCAGCTCATAGCGGATATAATTATAGAACTACATGTTCTGTTTAAGGTATATTAAGCCGAAATTACTGATATGAAAACAAACATACCTGGAGGCTGATTCTTAAACTTGGGAAGAAGACATTAGTTTGAGAGTTAAACGAATATTATCATTACTATGTAATGATACACACAGTATAGCAATGCTGCCTGAGAACTGACAGACACAACATCTGTCTAGAATTTCTAAATCACTTCAATCCTACCAGGCCCTTATGTGTACTGGTCCTATGGGACTCCTAAAATTCACGTTCTCTAATTAATTTGCTAGATTATACAAACTCTCAGTCCTGGCATAGCTGCTTCTGCGCCTTTCCAAAGGGAGACTCTCGTGGAAACCAGAGGAGTAGCTGATACTAATTAATCCATTTCTTCCTGTGAGCTTGCCTGGCCCAGGAGGTGGAGGACTCTAGATTCCAGTTGAATATATAGAATTTGTCCAAAGTCCATTGCAATCCTCTTTGACTTTGGGCATTAACACTAGAGATAAATACAGGCAAAATTTAAGCTAATCAGAGGTGGCTGATGTAGGCAAAGCTGGCAGCTGCTGAGGGCAATGGATTGCTTGAGTAGGGAGGAATAAAAGAACCATGTCCCTCTTGCCCTATTTATCTGTGCCAGAGCTGAGAAGAGCAAAATGGCAGCAGCCAATGCTGCTGTGGAGGAAATGAGAGTAAACAGAAAGGGGGCTGCAGTTGGGGGCTGCATGGCCATACCTTTGGAAGCAGCTGCCCTGGACCTTTAGCTGCTTGCAGAGGGGTCCAAACTGATTTTTGCATACACTTCTGATAAACCTTGAGCCAGCTTTGAGACAAAAAGAACTTATAAAATGTGAAGGGGAAAAAGTAAAATAAAATTAACAGAAGGATGTTGCCTTTCTTCGTGTTATAAGTACTCAGGGAAAGAGGATGAATAAGTAATCTTAAAAAAAGCTAGTATTATGGGATGTAAGCAGAAGGATGGACTGCAAAAATCTTTTTCTGACTAAAACTGTATAAAAAGGCTGATGTAAAAGCTCATAAGATAGTACACTGGTTTTATAAGTTACTATTTTTTTTTTTTTTGTGGTTTCTGTTTTCAGCTTTCCTTTATTTCAGGCAGACTAATAAAGGAAATAGAGATATATAAAAGAAATTCCTTGTCTGACTATGGTATACCTACTTCCAACTATACCATATCACAAGGGACTTCCCTTTCCATTTAAAGCCAATTATTAGATAGATGCAAAAAGAAAAGATCATTTTGCTGTGTTTTAGTTTTGCTGAATCAGTCCATGATTCAGAGAGGCTTTGTTCCAAAAAACTTTTCTATTTGAATATCACAGAATCACCAAATACACATTTTGAAAGCAAGAAAGCCAGGGGTGCTTATGTTTTTCTACAAAAAACCTCCAAATTTATCCTGTTAGTCAAAAAAATACTACTTCATGAAAATTAATATTTAGATATATGAATTTAACTAAGGTACTCCAAGAAAATGTATAGAATGATTGATTTATATTTTTAAAGTTATTTCATGCTTTCCTTGGTGCTAGGGTTTTTATCTTCTTCTTCATGTTCTTCTCTATTGTGCAGTTACTTTGTACTCTGGTTACTCCAAGTATCATTATCTGGAAAAGGTTCCAAGATGCCTTCATAAGAACTCTATATTTGGTAACATGTAATTAAGCTGATTGGACATATTGTTGCCAAATGCAAGTTCTCTGAAATGCAGTTTCATGGCTTGTTAAATTTCTTCCTGAAAAAATGCTTTTGTATAAAGTGAATTATTTTCTAAAAAATTTTATTTTATATGAACCCCTGAGGAGGTGAGGGAGAATGGAAAAGGAACAGGTTAAACCATTTTTATACATGAAGTAGAAAAATATATTTTTATTTAACTTTGTTTCTTTAAATAATATGCACTAGAATAAAGCAGCAGTCTGAAAAGAAACAACAGTATTTCGAGCAGCCACATCATTTCTTCACAAAGCACAGAGAGCTGTATCTATGTCTGAGTTAAACAACTTAGCTTCTCTTTAGCATGTAAAGTTGGAAGACATTATTCATCTCAACTAATACTCTGCTAGCAACCAAGGCTGCTAGGTCTTGGATAGATATTTGAAGAAAATCATAGCAGTCACTGCTCAGACAAGCCAGCTCAGTCCTCCTCAGACAAGATTAAGCAAAGTCGCTTTCTGTCATTTACATATGTTGCTGCTTTTTTCTCATTAAAAATGAATCTTCGAGGAAGAAGGATGTAAAGGTAAAATAATCACTTTGATATGTGCCACAATCACATGAAATATCTTGGATCCATGCTAAATACAGCTTTTGTGTTCCCCTGTGTTTTGTATCTTCTTCTCACAGATACTTTTATTGTGATTTCAACAGGGATTTTCGACACCAGGTGACATGGTTGTTCATTGTATCTGTGGAGTTTGAAATATTCATGGCATCCGCTCTTAAAGTTGACCGCGTTTCACTGGAGTGATGGTAAAGTTCAGTCCTGGCCTTTTAAATGTTGTTGTTCACACAATCAAGTAATGTTCATATATAATATTTATTAATATCATTTATGAGCTTATTTATCTTGTCATTTTGCATCAGTAGCATTTCTGTGTCTTTCTGTGAAGAACCATATATGTAGATAGTTGTAAAACCTTCTGCATGGCCTACCTGATATAAATGGCCATGGAAATGGTTTCTGAATCTGAAAGGCTAAACTGACTATACTAGATCACTCTTAATAATACTGTATTTATCTTTATTGTCTCTATTTCTACAACAGTGTATTAATTGAAGTTCTTTTAATGGGGCTATCAATTTGGAGGTTTCGTGGATAGGATTCATAGGATTGACTTGGTGAATTCATCTCATTCCATAGGACCAAAATGATCTGCTATAATGTACATGTTTCTGGAGCATAACTATCTATGGGAGTAGGAAACACTAGAGAAATAAGATCTGCTTCTTACATTAAATTTCCCCTGATGATTATGCTACAGTCCAGCACATTTTCACTACTACTGGTAAAAGTATGAAGCTGAGGACTATTGAACGCTTTTAATTTCCCCAGTGTACCCTAACGGCTGAAGCATCTCTTCTAAATAACTTTGTCAATACCTGGAATGGAGTGGTTCATATCCACTGATTGTATTAGTAATCTCTAGTGGGATGATTTGACACCATCTATGGGAAAAATGGAGTCATAAGGGGATGTAGTAGATTGAGCCCTGTTTTTCTGTGGAGTTAATCACTTGTGAACAGTTTAGATGCGTATTCAAAACATGTTAATCAACATCTCTCTCGTATGAATACAGTGTAGGCTGTGAAATAATGATCAGCTCTTCATTAAAAGGACTGAGTAAATGTGGTTCAGTAGTTAAGCATTAGACCAATGTCAAGCACTGGCCCTGAAAATCATGTGGTAATGTTTGTTCTTTGATAAGATTATCTTTTAACCACAAACATTTTAACCCTAGATAGCACATAGGCATATTAAGAATAAAAAATTGTTAAAAAGCACAGTTGTGTTTGTGCTAGTGTTAGCGTGTTGGGTTTTTTTCTCTTACAGAAACTGTTCTCTAAGCTTTTGCACATAAAACATCAATCAATAGTTTTATTTGAAAGAGTAGATGTGGGTTTTCCCTTTGTCTTTGTCTCCTCTGTCTGAAATTTTGGTATTCAGTTCTTTTAACTGGCGACTCATAACAGAACAGGATTAATATATTGAGAAAAAATTTAAATCAGGCATGAAAAGATAATATGATTTTTTTCTAAGATTGTTCTAGGTGTTATGAAACTAAACTGTAAGGAGGACATGTTCAAATTTTGCGATGTGCATTTTCCATAAAAATCATTATAATTGGAGGCATATAACCTGAACATATTTATCTGCCTTAGTTATCAAAGGAAGTATTGATAGCCTAATTGAGGCATACAAAATAGTTACACTATGTCATAACAATGAAACAAAAGGCTCCAGGAACGAAACTGAATGATTGCACTTAAAAAACATTGAAATGTGTTGAACATTAACAGGATAAAATCACACACGATCTTCATTGGGAGAATAATTCACTCACAAGTTAAAACTGATGAAGTGCCAGCGATGTTGGCTGTTGGACCTGTAATGTTTTCCGTAATCCAGGAATCCACATTTTTCAGTCAGGTTTTTTTGTTCTGGTCTTGGCTGGTACAATGTGCTTACTAAACAATGGGAATCTAATGATGATGCTTTTCGTAGTAGTCAGCTGAACCTGGCCATCACCTGGAACAAGAAATGGGTTCATGATGCCACAGTGCTCTCTTACATGTCTCCTTCTGTCTTAGTTCCTTCCCATTTTTATCTTCTGTCCAAGTGCGTTTTGGTTGTCAAGGGCAGTTCTGGAATAAGTTCTATTCTGAATAGACTTTTATCACATCACAGAAAGCCTTCAACTTCACAGATCAGATACACTCAATAAATTGTTTTATCTGAATTGTAAGTGATAACTTTCTAAGTGTTTGGAAAACTGTAGTGATTTACATCAAATTTAACATTTATCTAAAATCACCTGGTAAGAAAGTGAAAAATCCACCAAAACATCCTTTTCATTGAAATACAAACTCTAGCTGGTTTGGAAAGCAAAAGCTCAGAAAATGGTGATTGCATTCATCATACTTTAATTTGCATTTACAGAAATGATCATGAACCTGGAGTTGCTCTACATAACTTACCCAGAGCAGGTGCTAGCAGTCTCTGCTGGCATAGCAATACGACATATAAAACATTTAACAATACACATTCATTTTGCTTTCATGAAGCAGCCAGTTGTCTATACTGTACTTGGAAACTTTTATCTCCCTCTTTAAGGTAAAGATGCCCTTTCCCTTGTCTGAAATGAGCTGGTGTGTAATTTGTTATTCTGCCTGTTAACCCAGGAGGCAGTCAATTTCTGTCATTTCAAATATATCTGAAACCAATGAAGCATGAATGGGATTTTGTAGTTAGCTTGTGGCAGTTCTGCATTGCACATTCATGCTGGAGTTTACTTCTGAAATACTGGTCTTGCCCAAATGATTTTACAGTAATTGCCACACCTCTTCATGTACATTTCTTATATTCAATTAATTGCACAACCATAATAGTTATATTAATTACAATTTAGTGGTAATTTTATTTGATTTATGTACACTCTCTTTTTTGCCTCCCCTTCTTCATCATATTACGAATAAATCTAACATTACAGAATATATGCTGTTGTCAAAGCATGTGTTCTCATGCTCAGCACAAAATAGATGTTTACGTAGTAATCTTACAACAGTGATTGTGCTCTCCACTGTAAAATAATGTGCACCATTTAAAAGTACAAACATGTAAAAGATGCAGAAGAGAAGGATCACTGAAGTGTAGTGGAAGCTGTTGTGGCTGGGAAGAGGCATAAGGAAAAAGTAAACTCAATGATTTTGTGGAAAATGTTTGTTAAGACACGGATTATTTGGGCATTTGGGAAGAGCATATCAATATGGAGGTAGCAATCATATTTGCAGTGGGATTAAGCAGGACAATCCCTAATTAATTTCTTTTGGGGAGAAATTAAATGAGTCATTTTTTTTCTATAATTCCACCTAATTCTGTAACTCCAGCTTGAAAATTGATTTCTATGGGAAGATTCCACAATCCTTTACATACCAAACTAGAAATGTGGGAGGTGTTATTTTTTTGTGAAGTGCTCACAGATCGGTTTGTGACATAAACTGTGCTATTAAGTCAAACCAAAGCACTTTTATCAATTTCCCAGAAAACATTCAACCACCACAAACAGAGTATAATACAGCCATAATTCACTGATATATTTGGGGAATTTTTGTATAATACTTGTGATTAAAATGATATTTTCACAAAACTCTTAACTAGTGTCAACAATTTAAGTGGAAAATTTCCTTCTTCAATGCATATCATTCTATAATAATTTTTAGCAAGTACCAGAGGTAACCTCTTCTTTAAAGAAATTGGAGCATATATAAACGTAATATCAAATAAATTGCTTTCACAGTCATACACTCAACAGTTTCAACAAGGCTGCATATTTCAGGCTGCCAGTAATAAGTCCTGAAACATCACAAAATAACCAGTTTGAATGTAGTCCAAATCATCAGTGATGAAAAGTTATTACTGTCAGATAGCTGTTTGATCTCCTATGTGAACTGAGTTGATGGTATTGATCTAACAGCTAGTGGACGGTGCCGAAATACATTGCCATTACTATGGAGTATTTCTTAAGGAAAGAAATAAAGAATTTCAGGGGTCAGGAGAGGACTCAGGGAAAGAGGGTGGGGAAGATCTTGGAACATCTTAGCAGAGATGTGGAAAAGCAACATGCATTCTGAATAAAGTTATGACATGGTGATTACTTTGGGTTTTGGGTATATGACAATGGTAAGCGCCAGAAACAGAACTATGTTGTTGGGAGAAGAACTCAACAGGAGACAGACAATCCAAGTCTGTGCCTGATCTAAGAACCATCCAACCCAATTAATTTTCTGGATTTAAAGGTCAAATTTTGCTCTAATACTTCTCCGTGATGCCAAATGCATCCAGTGACATCAAGATATAATGAATTAAATCACTGTATCATCTATCAGCAAATCTCTACCAGGAAGGAAGGTTCCCTTTGTCCATTGAAAGAAGGGAACCAATATGTATGTCTGCATGCCTCATTGAGAGGTAGAATGTAATAAAAAGTCTCACTGTAATGTGACACATTGTTCAAATTATGGAAGGTAGCCTTCAAAACTGTTATTGATAGCATTCTGCAGAATATTATATTACACTCAGGTGCTTTCTAATGTGAAGTGTCCTTTGCATATGTGCAATTCAGTAAAAACACCCTTGAATCAATAATAATTTTAGAACTCTGAAATATATTTGATGATTTCATTCCAAAGCTTTCCTCAGAATATAGATTTATTACATTATACCACAGATAATTAAACATAGGATGATAGACTTGTCCCCTCATCTATTCACATCATCTAACTGGAAATGTTTTCTTAGCTAATTGCCCAAGGAAGAGAAGCAACAATTGTTAGTCTTACAAGGTTTATGTGGTTTTTGTGTTCACATGTGACTAAATGTGCTCTGAGCTTCTTTGTTTAGGTAACTGATTTCTTTCTTTGTATCTCTAATCTTTAATCATCAGTTCGTAAGCATCAAAAATAGAGGCTTTCAGTTTGTATTTACTTCAATGAAAAGTACATGCAAAATACTTCTAGGGCAGAATATAAGAGTTACTTTGTCTAAAAATAAATAATTAACCAAGGATAACAAAAAATCAAGACTTTGCAATTGCAGTTTTAAAAACTTACATAGCTGGGTTAAATACCAGACAATAGTTTTAAAAAACCCTCAAACATTTACATAGTCTGTAGAAGAAGTAAAATTCGGTTGATATTGTTTTGTGTGATTTGGGCTGTGATTTTGGGCTTCTAAACAGACTCATGAGCAGCTCAACCTGGAAAAGGGACTATGAGTTTGTGAATCTTAGGGGGACGTGCCAGGTTACCCTAGCACCCAAGGATTTAAGGCAGCTGCTCTGTGGAATTGATATTTTTATAAATTTCACTGAACAACCAAAGTAACAATGAAAGGAAAGCCTGCTTGGCTGGGCTTCTGTAATGGTAGTTCTGCTCAAAATTTATATTTTTCAAAAGATTTTATTTTCTGGGTTCAGCTAAAACTGCATTAAAAAAACCCAAAACACTAAGAAGTACTGGAAAACCTTTTATTTAACTCTAACTAAAGACCTTATATAAACTTTGAAGGGAAGGGTTAGTGTAAACCATAATCTCTTTCCTTCAGAGAAGTGCTGTTTGCTCTCCGCACTTCCTTCATTAGCCCTACCCACTGCTAAAAATGTTTAAAATTGTACTCATGGTGATTCCAGCTGTTACCTCTTTCTTGAGAAACAGGCTGAATGTTGAAGGCAGTGAAGCAGGAGTGTGATTGTCCCTGTCTGATCCATATGAAAACCTTGACCATTCTCCACTCTCCATGCACCAGCACTAGAGCCACGTATTGAATCATTTCTTTCAAACTTCATGAAGACTCACATTTTGCAACTGCAAAATGGAGGCAGATGGGGGAAGATGGAGGGAAGATTGAAGGTAGATGCAACTGCAATCTGGATAACAAACCTGTGCAGGCTCTTCTGTATTTCATGACAAGTAGCACATGCTATTACAGGAGTGCAAATGGTGAAGAGTTGGATATAACTATTAACTTGGCTGGCCAGTACAGTTATGCTTGGGAGTGTCAGAAGAGGGTTTTACATTCTGTCAGTGTGCAGCTAATTTTGTTAAAAAGTAGTATTTGGTACTATCACCCACAGATTCTCTGCCTGCCTTTCAACAGCTTTACTTTTTTGACACAGACCAGTCCGTAACCTGTCAACAGCACTCTCTGTATTCTGTCAAAAGCACTTTTTACTACAATTTTGGAGTACTTCCAGCTTTGCGATAAACTGATTTTTTATAAGTTGCTATTTAAAAAAATTTTTTTTGTACTTTTAAATCTATGAAATGTTTCTCAGATTTGGGGAATAATACAAAATCAAACTTGGAATTTCTGAAGTTATTTTCAGGTACCTAAACCAAAAATATCTACCATGTTGTGCATTGCATGCTGTGAGGATGTCTGGGAGCTCCCAGTAGTTCTGTATCGTGTCTCTTTGCACAGCAGGAGTTATTCTAGATATATAAAGTACTAATTTTCAGCACACCCAGACACAGAAAAAAAGACCCTGTCCTCTTCTCTTGACAGCAGGAATTTAGAAAATAGAATATGGCACAGAAATATGGCACCGAAATGTAACAAGCATGTAACATGTAACAAGTAATGTAACAGGTGATGACCTTTTTCTTTTAAAATGAAAAGGTAACATTGCCCTATTAGCAAGAGGCGACCTATGATTTTTATGCATGTATAGAAGATATGTATAGGAAGAACTTTCAAAGGAAAAGCAAGACCTGGCAATTTCCTAGGTTGCAGTTACTTTTGAAATTAAGCAATAAATTATTAAAATTTGATGCATTGTTGCTCAGAGATTAATTCATATTTGTTCTAAGGAAAAAAGTATATGCCCTGTAGTATATCCTTTAAATAAAACTTCAGAAACCTTGATAGATTATAAACTCCAGGAACAACTGATGGCTTAGAAGAATCTTCCCTATGATTCTAGCAATCAACTATGGTTGTGCAACATTTACAGGACTTAGAGAGGTATCTTTTAGTGTTCTGTCCAGTCCATTATTAAATGTTGGATTTACTACTTTTACCAGCAATAAAGTTCCTATAAATGGGAGAAAAATCAAGCTAAAGAGTACATTTGCCAAGTTTAAAAGTTCTAGGCAGATATAAGAGAATACTTTGTAACAGCAAGACTGTCTGTGTCCATAAAAGTAGGAATCCAGAAATGTACATTTGGATACTGTTCAAAGAAATGCAGTCGTATTTGGTTTTTCACCCAAGCAGTACTCAGTTGCCTACCAGAGAGGGAAAGGGAAGAAGAGTAAAGATAAGTTCAGTATGTTCTGGAATCTCCTTAAAACCTTTGTTGTCCTAAAGCCAAACAGTATGAATATTTTTCTCATCTCCACTCTTAAAGATCTCTTGGGACATTCTGATAGTCAGTTATGAGTGAGGTGCAAAGGTGTTTAGAGTGATAAATTAGTATTTTGGAGAATAATATTAAGTTGAAGTTACCTGTGCTGAATTTGGGCCTTATTACTCAAAACCTAGGACTTAGCAGCTCCTGTGATTATAAAATTTGTTGATGTTTCAGACACAGAGTAATAACAACAGTAAAAACTTTCTGAACAGCCCTTCAGGCCAGAGATAAGACAAAACACTTCGTATTTTTGGACTATAAGTGCAAATACTGGAAATAGTTTTGTAACATCCAAGCTATTTTAGACAAACTACAAACTTTGTCATGACAGTGGATTTCTACCAGCAACCAACTCATACAAATCTCTATTAATGTATCATACTGCCCTCTGCCAACACTTCTTTATAGTATCATGTTACATCTATTGCTGCAATGCAATCCAATACAAATTTCGATATTAATTATTTCATCCTGGGATTCTGTGATTTTACTTGAGTCTAAGATGACATTCAGTGGATCATATGTTATTCTGTGCATATGGCTCTGAACCATCCTTAAGCAAAGAATAAATTGCTGAATGAGAAAACACCCTTGCAGGGTTCAAAGGTCATTTATGTTTTTGCTTCTCCAGCATTAAATAGTTTTAAATGGCTTATTAACTCCTGAAAAGCTCAGCTGAAAGACATCTCATATACATATATATTTGCTGACGATTTATGAAAGGAACATGAGGGAGAATAACTTTGTTTCATTACCATATAACCTCCTTAAGAGAGAACTCTCAGTGCCTTTATAGCAGTAACTGTGATTAATTACAGCTATTGAGAAGATCAATCCAACAGTTAAAATAACGTTTGCTTTCTATCCTTTAGTATTTGCCTATGAAGAAGTCATCCCAGATATCAGAGCAACACCATATATGTATATTCTACTCTTCCCTGAGCAAATGAATGTGAAGGCCCACTTCACAATTGTTCTGACTTTTAATCCCTCAACAACATGAGAAGTAGTGGTACGTTTAAATTTTCTGTGAAATTCACATATTTATCCTAAATAGATTTAGAATTAGTCCTGGCAAATTGTGACTGCTTTTTTCAAGTGTTACTCATTCCTCATTCCTTTGAACAAAAATGATAACAAGTTAAAACCAAATAAAAGGAAACAACAAGCTTAGAAGGACAATTAGATTAATTTCACAGTGCATTGAAAAGATTGAATCTTCTGGGGAAAGTTTTCAAAGCTTAAGTACCCACAGGTCTGCAGATCTTCTATTGCTGGAAGTCTCTGTCTTAAAAGTAATTCCAGCTACATCTTTAATGTCAGTTCATCAAGAAGAATTTCTCTCTTTGTACTGTGACGAAGCCAAATAACTCTGTTACAAAGGGGAAGTGTCAGAAGATAAAATAATGCTGTGACAACTTCTTCTGGCATAGAAGAATATTGATGTATTCCATGGAGCTTCTGTCTTTGTTAAAGTCATTCAGTTAGGCATCTAATCTTTGTTGTCCTTTATTGTTTAAACAAATTTAACTATTTTTACTGCAAGCTTGTTTATGCAGTCTTTCACTCAGTGTATTTTTGAAGATTCATACTGCATCCAAATTTTGTCCTGCACCTTGGGTGGGAATTCTGATCACACAACTCAGGACTGACACTCACAAGTTACCAAGGAGAAGAAGATGATACCAGTCTCCTCTTAGGGTGAAGCAATTGGATGTTCTTTTTTGTGTTGCAACTACAGTGTGGCACAGGGTAAGATATAATGGGCACAATGTTGTGGGTTAAATGGTCATCTGTATTTCAATGTTTCTCTTCTTGTGGGAGTCTTCCTTTAAGGTAAAGAATTTGCTAGACATAAATGTTGCCTTCTGCAAAGCTCAGGGCTAATAGCAGATTACAGGTTAAGCATACTGTAATTGCAAATCATTTGGCATCAATCTGAACAGCAGGAAAACCATGAAATGTTCAGGTGAAAGACAGCTGGCAGGAAATAGATTTGGAAAGGATTTTCATAGCCCCAAAGATCGGAGTATTAGCAATCTTGTCATCTGGCATTTGAAAATCTGCAAGTCTGGCAGAGCTTTCATTTGTGATTCTAGTGAAAAGTTTGAAATTCCTCAAACAAGCAACATTAGAAACAAATCTTTTTCTTTTTTTTCTTCTTTTTTTCCCATATATGGGAATGTATATAGAAAGACCTGAAGTCCTGCACTGTGTTGCATGGGTCTTTGATATTGCAAAGTGACTGGTATATTATATATATTAAAAATCAATGCACCTTTTACAGATACATCCTCTAGACATTGCTGTCTTAATATTCTACCTCTAAAGAATGAGACACTCACCATTTCAGCCAAAATACAATTTTCTAGCTTGAACTTTTAGACTCAATTTGTTTTTAATGACGTTATCCATAACAGTAACAGGTATGGTGGCAGTTTCTTTAAAAGAAAAAAGAAAAAAAAAAGTCTTTTTTTGAGATAGAAGATTAGACAAGTGCAGGAGTAGTGCACACAAGCTTATTTTGCTTATTTCATTTCTAAGCATCTGGAGTCATTGCAGTTTGATATGGCATACTTATTTGAACTACCCAGAACAGATATAATCCCAGCCATTGCACAGACTTGTGCACAGTGGTTGTAAGAAGTAGGTGAATGGGAATAAAGAAACCAGTCATGACAAAACATGTAGTTTTCTTTCTCTCAGTCAGGTCTATTATTTAAAGGCATGTATAAAGACCTGTGCTTTCCTGCCCTTGCTCTGCTTTGGTCATGTGAAAATCCCTTCCAGTCTGGAAGCCGCATGGAACAGGTCTACATACCTGGGATCTTGTCCTGTGAGAGGTATGCATCCAGAAGCATTGGGGAGCATTATGCAGGGAAACCTCCACTTTCTCACTGGGAGAAGAGAGCTTCTGGGGCACTGGACCTGTGTGCACCAGGGCTTTGACATCAGAGATATATAGCTTGTTTGATCAAATTTTAGTGCTATATAAAGGGAGCAATGCTACTTTCAGACCTTAGAGATTTTTCCAGTGGATCCAGTTCAGAACTAATTTTTGGATGAGACTATAACATCTCCTATATTGCATCAGTCCATTTACTGCAACCTCTCAAAATGGCCAGTAGCAGACATCTGAAGACAAGTGTAAGAACAAAGTAAATATACAGAGATACTTTCCCAAAACACTCCCATTTCCATCAGTTTTTATGTCAAATACTTCCTCTGATGGATTTTTCTTCCATCATTATTTCCTATTTTGTTAAAAATTATGTAATTTAGCATCGACGATACTTTGGGGCACAGACTTTCTTAGTTTATCCATATATTAAATTCAGACATCTGTATATTAAATTCAGAAACAACATGTTAAAGCTGGCAGGTTTTGAATGGCATTTCGGTTATCAACTTGAAGCCAAGGCAGACAAGTTCTTAGGCTTCAGTTATAAAGACAATTCCTTATAGCAGGAATTGCAAGCTCTTAAAATATGCCAGCTTGATAGGTTGACTATGTCTTTTTAATTCTGGGAATGGATATTCTACATGTAATTGGGTTAGTAGTTCACCTGTCCCAGTCTACCCATCCTCTCCAGTTTCTTATTTGTAAAAAAAAGTTTCCTTGCACAACAGGAGTCTGATTGGCAAATGAGGCTCTTACATACCATCACAAATTGACTAATAAAAGGCTAGCTGAGTAATCACTCCCCTGCTTCTGGGCTGAAACACCTAGTATGTCCTTTGTTAGGTTGGATTGTGTGACTTGGACCTAAAGAAGTAGTTGGAAGAAGATAATATTATTGTCAATTTTCAAAGGTTTCCCTACTGCTATGTACCAACAGAGCACTCTAACTTCTAAATTTTCTAGTCAGCCTCTGCTTTTCATGTCATAGTGTTAACTATGTGTAGAAAAGCAGTAAGGTTATAGTATCTGTGCAAAATTATTGGAGACTGAGGACATAAAAGAACTCAAACAGAAGACACATTGAAGGAAAACATCTGAGAAAAGATTTGAAATATCATTCCGCAGAACCCTTTTGAAATGTATTTACAACAACACTATGAGTATTTTTATTTGTATTGCTATTGTAAAGGTAGGGGAAATACTGTCTTGGGAGTTTGCAGTGCCAAAAACTGAAGCTTGTTTCATTCTTTGTCCTGACTGGAAGTTTTCATTGTCATGAAATAGGAGTACAAAGACAGCGAAAAGTCATCTATTGTGTTGACCCAATAAAGAAATACATATTTGGGTCCATGAGTAGCTGACAAAGAAAAATTCCAATAATCACTCTCCTCCAATCTACTGACTCTTAATAAAATGTACAGCAAAATAAACTTTTATGCCAGAGGGTCCTTTCCAGTGTTCTAAGCATCTAAGCATGCTGTTAAGTTCAAATGATCTGAATTATTGAATATGACAGAGAAAACTATCCTCATCTTAAAAAGAGCCACACACTCCTAGGGGCTATCAAATTCAGAGAACAGAAGTAGTGCCAGATCATTCTGGTGCCATATCACTGATGCTAAAAGACTTCCATCAGTATAGCTGAGAGCAGAATTTAACTCTTCATTTTTATGTGAGAGAAGCCTTTATGGTAGCATTAAGAAGCCAGGCCACTGCATGTTGAAATTAAAAATGTCAGTCCCCTAAAACCTGACCGTAGACAAAGGAATAATATATGTATATAAAAGAAAAGCCATAAGTTTAGGCTTTCAGACATTTAAAAAACATATTATGTCATTGAACAAAGTACTTGCATTGTAGTAAAAACATAGGAAATCTCTTGAGGCAAAAATGAAGTTAAACTAAAAAAAGGCATTTCTGGATGTAGCTCTCACTTACATAGAAAATATCCTGGATAGGTACAGAGTTTAGCATGTTAGAAAATCTTCATTATACTGAGTTATTATTAGTGTAGCTTGATTGACTTTATAGTAAGGCACAGACACTATCCTCAGCTGAGAATAGAGACCTACAACACTAATTACTAAATAAATATTTAGCAGGAGAAACCTTTTCATCCATCCCCCCTTGGAGATTTGCAGCCTAGACAGAAAAGACAAACAGGACCACACAGAAAATCTGTCTCAGACCAGTTCTACAGTCATGGTAGGGTGATTGTGATCCCAAATCCTTTGCAGAAAATTCAAACACATGTTGACATTCTTCCCTGACATTATCAGGCTGTTCTCTGGGATTAATTTGATCTCTTTAAACTAATATTTTCTGGGAATAATGGCATGCAGAAATTTCCAGGGTTCAATCCCAGCAGTCAGGCTGAGCATAGCCAGCCTGTTTGGAAAGAGGAAGCAGTTCACTAGCATAAGCAGTGACCACTCCTTCTAAATTTGTTCCTGATGCTTCAGAATGTTACTGATGAAGTCTATTTGTTTAAATGTTTGTACAAGTGTCTAGTTTCCATTTAATCCATTTTTGCATTAAGAATCTAAGGGACATCGCTAAAATACAAAGTGAACACATCAGGTAGACAGGACCATCACGGTTCATTCTTGGGATCTCACCTTCAGATATCCCAAGTTTTGATCTTTCCAGTCCTTAACATCAAGCACATGATCCATCTTCATATTACAATCAAAATGCATAATTGCATGACATCAAAGGCTATGCACCCAACAGAGATAAAGGTGATTTTATTTTTTAATTTTATTTTTTTATTAAAAAATTGATTTGGGTTCATAATCCTGAAATTGCTCATAAATTTAACATTTAGGTAATGTCCATCTACCTCTCCACTGGGTGGGGACTACAGAAGAAATAGTCTGGTCATTTTTTAACATTGTTATCACCAGAGATCCATGGAAGTCTAAAGTTTTGATTTCTAAATCCCAATGAAGTAAAGCACAGTTTAGATGACATCATTTTCAGTGAAAGAGTGGTAACACTAACATATTTACTCTTACCTTCCACTAAGGAAGATGCCTAAAATGACTGTTTTTCTGACGTAGATATCTAACTGAAGTGTACATGTTGAGCTCTCTTGCTCAAAGTTAACAAATAACAAAGGTGAAGAACAACCTGGATTTGGGTGCTCTGATTCCTATAGTATAAATTGACTAAAACTTTGATCCAGCTTCTGGAATTTATTTATTTATGTATTTTTTAAACATAGCATAACACTGCTGCACTTTCACTCACTGGTTGAGTGAAAGAAACATCAAGATATTAGTTATTTTTAGTTACTAGAACTAGAACAAATAAGAATATTTTCTGATTTTTGTCAATCAAAAAAAATGCAGCATGATCAATTATACTCTAAACACATTGTAATCTATGGATAGAATTTCTGCTTGATGCCTGTTCCTAACAGTTGTTCAGCCTTGCTTTGCATTTTTAAAGAATAACTGAATCCTACTCCAGGGTGGCCTCCAAGAAAAACAAACAAAAAAGTTGGTGAGATTTCATTTGTTGATATGCAATTCACCTAATAAATGAACATTTTTTGTAGATTAATGAATTCATGTTTGCAAAGTACCATCAGATATCTGGCTATTTATTAATCTGAGGAGTGAAGAGGAATATTGTAAAAACAGTTTAGAATATGTCCAAACCTACCAAGAACTCAAGCCAAGGAACTGAATCATATTGTTAATAATCTTGAGTAGGAAAAAGCTGCTAAATATGAAACTGATCCCTCTTTCTTATTTTAAAATTTTGTCCCATAGATTCAGTTCCTAACAAAATACGAGTGTATGAATGCTGTACCGAAAACCTGCTTTAGGATGCATCTTCACCACATTATGCTAGGTTTTTCATGACAGAAAGATCTAAGTATAGTCAATCCTCTCTACATGATCAGGTCCAAAGGAATGCATCTATAATTTTTCACTCAAGTCCACCTGATTTTCATTTTTCTAAGAAAGGATAGTGCAAGGACTCTCACTGTGCAACGTATTTTCTCTTCTTTTGCTATTATTGTCAAAAATCCTCAAACTGATCTTTCAGAAGATAATTATCCATTGCCCTGAAGAGATAATCCCTGTTAATTATTGTGAATGTCAACTGTGTTTGAGGTATCTGTAGGAAGAATTTATTATTTTCCTCTTTCAAGGCAGGATTGTCTTTTCCTCTTCACTTAGTATAGAATGCAGGAGCTGCTAATCTCACTGCAAAATCAGGTGTTTGAATGATTTTACAAATAGTGTGACACATTGACATAGCTGTGAATGAATGTAGTCACTGATTGCAATACAGGTATATTGAGATATTACCTAGACCCATAGATATCCAGAACTATTGTTAATAAAACAAATAAATAAATAAACAACAAACAAAAAAAGTCCCAAAACCCAACCCAAATCAAACAAAACAAAAACAACAACAACAAAAAAATTAAAATATTCTAAAGAACAAATTATAAGCAGGAAAACATATGGAAACACTTTCTTGCCTGATACATTCTGTTGTACCAAAGATTGAAAGTGTGTTTTGTAAATTACAGCAAATATTTTTCAATGGAGTATAATTGAAAAAAACCAACAAACAAACCAGAACTCAAAAGCTGGACATACACTAGATGGAAACTATTATGATTGTTATCTTTTTATGAAAGATATGAAAATATACTAGATTTAAATATTACTTTAAACATAACCAAATTTCCTTCAATATTTCATTGGGAATTTTTTTAATCACAATGTCAAAGACAATGGAAGTCCTGACTCAAAGGGGACTCAGGAAGACCTAAGTCAAAGGTCACCAAAGATATTTATGGTGGTGAATTATTTTGGAAAAGAAGCAGTTAGTCATAAATAACAGGCATCCAATAGTCTGGTGTAACAATTGAAAGCAAACATACTTCTCAAACACATCATTTCACTAAACAAAATTTCTTTCTTGTATATGTACTTCTTAGGTATGTTTGAAATGCTGAATTACCTACTTCAAATAAATTTCAGCAACTGTTTTAATTAAGAATTAGAACATATTTCCAAAATTTATTACAGAAATGAAAAACCTGAAAAAAACCTATTTCTTAAGAAATAATACTTAGGAAGCAGTGCTACTGAGAAAATATGTGGTTTGGTTCTGGATCCTATTTAATGCTTTTCACTCCTTTTATGTTGTATATGATTAATCTTCTGTTATATACACTATAAAAATCCGTATTATTTTGACCATATATATTTTTAACACTGTAAGAACACTATTACTCTTTTAGGTTGGGTGCAAACCTCTTTAGTAAATCAAAATGTCTCTACTTTCTTACAATAAAACAGTTTTGCTTTTATATCAGTGTTGCCCTATCTACTCTAATGACTTAATCCACAACTCTTTCTAAGTTTTCTGGAGATTCCTTCTTTTAGATTGAAAACTCAGTGGACAAAGAGTAAGTTTACAAGTATTTCTTTTAATGGGGAAAAGTGTTCTCATGTTCACAATAACAGTAATTAGTAAGCCTCTGTTACATTAAATAACCTTAATTTATATTTCATGACCCTGCTATCCTCTACACTGACTAGTTCCACCTAAATAAAAGATGGTGTTGAGTATACGTCTACAACCTGAAGGGAACTATGAGTATGCCAAAGGTTTCCTAAGCAGATGCCCATGTCCTTTACAGAACTGAGAGTTCTGCTTCTGATGGCAAAGAAATGTTAGGGACAACTCTATTTGTTTGTCTGCCCACTATGTTTTTATTTAAAATTTTAGCAGCAAACATTGCTCTCTACATGCACCTTGAAACCACAAGAAGTACATGGTAAAACTCACCCACTGATCCAATGAATTGGATCTTTCATCCTGAGAGCCAACATAATTGAATTGGCTGCTATGGTGAGCTGTTTTCAATTATTGCCTCAGAATTTATGGGCTTGTCTTCTGCTAGGGACCTTGAGACTTAGACAGGGAATTCTATCAGTAACTCCCTTTAAGAAACTGTTGCAGTAGGCAGCCTTAGTTACATTTTAATAATTAATATAATTGTAGTTAAAAGAATACCTTGGCCTATTGCCATTCCTGAGCAGCAGCTGAAGCAGCAGTCAGGTGGGATGCTCCACAGAACCTAAAATGATGGTAGATAACTATGTTTATAATTAGTGACTGATATCCCTGATGAATAAAGTCCATTAAGTCTAGAAAATTGCTCTTCCTATTTCTATGGTTAGATTTGACAAGATGCAATCTGCTTTTGCTTCTAGTGGTAATAAAGCATTACCATTGGATTCTTGGTTAGCAAGGGAAAAACAAACAAACAAACAAAAAAACCGGCAAAAGACCAAAACCAAAAACCAAACCAAACCAAAACAAAACCAAAAACCCCAAAACCAAGACAAAGGTCGTGGCAGGGAAATTTCAGGAAATTTCTGGCAGGTATACGCAATGTAGAGCTGGATTTTGCAAAAATAACAGGTCCTTATTTTGCTACATCCATGGGAATCCTGCAAAATACCCCTGCTACCCTTTGAGGACAAATTTTGTCAGTGATAGCTGTGGAACTGACAAGAACTCAGCACAAGTCAGTACCTGAATGCAATTCAAAGACAAGGAGCTTTTGTAGCCTCAGTTGCACAATCCTCTGTCTACAATATTTTTGGGATTTAAACCAGCTAATCTAAAGCTAGCCTGGGTATTCTGCAAACCCCAGGCACACACACAACCACAAGACAGATAAACTTTTCACAGAAACCACCTGTTCTGTCCTCCTTTTGTTGTTGATGGCAAGGTTGGAGGAGAAATACATTCTGCATATCCAGAGCAGGCTGTGACCTTCACTGAGAAGTTATGAGGGAAGTAGGGTATGAAATTGGAGTTACCTGCTGTAATTTTGCAAAATTAAAATGAGACGTGCAGACAGTGTTCCTAGTCAGCTTCTTTCAGATCAAAGATAGGGTGCTCTGTTCCAGCAGCTAACAGGCATGTTGTAATGAAACACTCACAAGCTGACATTGCTTTCCTTGTGAAATGCCATCCTCTTGCAAAGCTGTTGCCCTTGATAAAAAGGGTTCAGAGGTTCTCTCTGCTGTAAGTTTATTACACAGGCAAATGCTCAGGCAAAATTTATCAGGGGAGTTGCTTTCTCTGGCATTCATCTCCTGCCAAATGTCCATTTTGATATGCCACCTGAGTTGGCACATGTTGAAGTCAGGATTGCTTTCATTTTTTGTCCCTTTTTTTTGTTTTGTTTTTTGTTGAGGTACACTGTGCTTATTTGACTACTTCATAAACTCACTTTTAAATGTTGATTATTAATCTTTCTGACTCTTTTGACTTCTGCTAGCCTACCCCTTGCTAGCATCTTGATACTCAGAGCTAGTGGATGTGAAAGCAACTAAAAGGACAATACCCTGTGCTTGTCAGGTTACTACTATGATTAAACCATGTTCATAAAGTAGTATATTCACACTCTAAATCCTATAAGGACTAAAAAGCGCAAGTGAAGTTACACCAAATTTTCAATAAAATTGTCATTATGAATTTGATTAAATTCTGTCTAAATACATAAGAAGTCATCAGGCAGGCTCAGGGTAGTTTTGGGCATTTACTGAGTTGTTCTTTGCACTCCTTGTTGACCTGCTGTAATCTGATTTTGGTCCTGTGCACTGCTGTGAGGAAAGTGAGGATTGTTTAGAAGTGTTTAACAATATCGATCAATTATAAATGATCAATTTGTAGTGTGTGATAGTACAAATCCATGTTGTGTTAAAACTTTGTGTAGCTAATGGAGTAAATTTATGTGCATTAGCCAGCTGAGTCTTCCATTGTTCTGCCAAGAGTATGCAGGTTATATTCTGAGTTAAATTAGACATTATATAGACTTTAGTTCTCCCTCTGGTTTCCAGTTACAGATAGGAACTGCAAAGTCATCAATGCCTGACTGTTATTCAACAAAAGTTTTTCCTTGCAGTCTGTAGTTTTGCTTCTGAGCAAACCTGGAAATATCTCATCTTCACAATGTTTTTGAATCCTCCTTAAGCCCTGCCTACACTCCCAGCTGGCCATCACTCCTCTTACCTCACCTGCAGAACCTGAGCCAGGGAGCAGTCTGGGAGAATACCCAACACACAGGACCTTGGCTACAACCAGGCTCCATTGCAGCAGCAGTGGTTGCATGAGGAAAACATTGCTGAGGGCTCAAAAAATTCATATCTAGTTTTCTCCTCAGCACACATTCACAGATGAATGCTGCAACCAATCAGGTATGATAAGTGGATGGTGAGAGCAATACTTATCGCTTATCTTCTGAGCACTGATGCTTTTCAAGCAATTACAACTCACATCCTTCCTCAGCCAGGCATGTGCCCTAACCACTAGATACAGTCATGATTCTTTTTGCCCCTTCCCTGTAGCCTGATGAATTTTTAATTCTTTCATTAAAACTGGGTCAGCGTAAGTAAGACTTTCTGCAGCCTCCCGTTTTGGTGTCCAAATATATTGCTATTAATCTATTGCTAGAGGCTTTTTACTACTTTTAGCTTCCTTAAAAAGTTTTGCTGACATGATTGTGATGGCTGTTCATTTGCCAGTCTTTCCTTAGATACTAATATTTAGATCTGTTGACCAATTTCACCAAGCTTGAAAGAAGGATAGAAGTTTTGTAGATGATAATTGAGTACTGACCAGCAGTATAAGGATGGACAGGTGGATAGATGTAACAAGATTAATTTGGTGAAAGGAAGAGGAGATAGAACTCAGATGTTAGCCTTTCTGCTTAGCAGTAACAGGATTGCTTCATGCTGCAACCAGGCTACAGCTATCTGTTTGCTGCCTCTTGTGCAACAATATGACATTTGGCTGTGGGGAGAGTAACACAATGAATTTAAAATTTCAGCATTTCAGAAAAAGAAGGTCTGTTTCATTTGATGAAAGAAACTCCCTTTTCCTTCAGAATAGCATGCCAGAGGAAGTAAAATGAGACATTCTTGGTTCTTGCCTGTCTGCTACTTTTGTCTTGTTCTTACAATGTTTATAAAGCCATGACAATTTAATGATTTAAGATTGTTGATAACAATGGTGAATCAGTAAATTTTATTATCACTATGACTTGTTAACACAAAAGAAAATATCAAGCTGGATTCCCAGATCTTTGTATATCAGCACTTTTATACTTCTTGGGCAAAAAACAAACAAACAAAAAAAAACCCAACAAACTATTGGAAAGGATATGGAGGACTGGGAAATATTATGTATTTATGATAGGAAGTACCCTAGGCAATATTTAAAAAAAATAATAAAATATTCAAGTTCCCTGGAGTAGAACTAAAGAGAAAGGAAGGAAGGCAGAAAGGTTTGTTTATAACTTGCTGGTTCAGTCACTTGGAAAGGTGGATGAAGCCTGGTGGGGTTCTCTCCTCTGTCTGGGTCTCAGTGGTGCTGTGCTGTTTGTTAATGCAGTGGCTATAATGGGCATGGAGTATAATTGATCCAGGTTAAAAATGTGATAACCTAGAAAGCAAACTAATTTATTGATTTAAATCAAAATTCAATTTTTGTGAATGCAAAAGGCTGTTTGAGATATTGAGTCATTGAATCAGAATAAAAACAGATAAGGAAGATCAGAATTCTTGAAGATTACGTTCCTACACATATCCTTTGCATTCATTGACTTTTATAAAATATAGGATCCATACTGTAATCTGGCATTTGGTAACATGAAAATTAACCTTGCCTTTTTTTTTTGTGAAGTAAAAAACACCCCAGTATAAATATTTCATCCCAGTAGGTGTCTTCATTTTGAAACTAAAAGGAAGTAAAGGTTCCTGACCTTTATTTAATTTGTCATTATTTTGTCTCATGTTTCCATAGTAATGACGTCAACAGTGAGCCATAATGTCTGCAGATGATTTAATCCATATCATCTCAACTCAGAGAATTAAACAGAAAAAAAACCCCAAAAACCAAAACCAAAATCTTTGAAGAGACCAGAAAATAATTTTGAAGTGAACTTACTTAAGATAATACGTGCTAGAATTTTCAGCTCCTGCAGGACAATTTAATTCCTAGATAAACCAGTAACTTCTTTACAATTCAAGATAAAATGATCCCTTCTCATGTTGGCCCAACTATTCAGAACAATATGTGGGTTCACTTTATTTCTTAGAGGAATATAATATTATTCAGTATGAGGATATTTTCCTAACATCACAAAATCCGATGTATATCAAATAAAAGAAGGAAATACACCATAATGAATGAAAGAAATAGTAACTACATTTTGAAAAGATTAAAATTGAGTCTATGCAATCTAATAGACTATATCAATATAAAAACATACGTGTTTCTTAGACTGACTCTTCTGTGTAAGAAAGAAAATAGATGAATAGGGTTATTCTGTTAGCCTACTGACAGAGAACTGGATTTTCTTTTTTTTTTTTCTTTTTTTCAAACTTCATTATGCACCCAAGTAATTCTTATATCTTCAATTATGTTTTTTACTGAATTTTCAGGAACTTTTACCATCTGGGAACAATGTCTAGCTAGGACATAACATAGTTTCTTTTTTACACATCCCAAGGAGACTATTAAAATGCAGTTATGCACATAAAAGCAGAGGTAGGGAAGTGTGAATTCTCTGCTAAAAGGGAAATACATCTATCTATGTCAGGAGAAAACATACAGGAGTAAAATATATTTATTGGTGAAGAATAAGACCAAAGACCTTTTCTGATCAAAATTTTTTCAAAGATCTTTGGACACCAGAGCAGGAAAATGGCTGAGAGTTGGGAAATCTACAACTTGTAAAATGCCAATGAAGAAAGGAAACTGCAAAAAGCAAAATCAAAGCTGTATCACTTCCTATTTTTTATGCTGCTGAAAGAAGCCTAGTTCAATGTCAATGTGAAATACCTAACTAAATGCATGATGTATTAAATTTGTTTTATTTTGTAAAAAAGGGAAACAAGCAGAAGGGACAGACCAGGAAAGCTCAAAACCTTCTCTGGGAGTACTGAGGGCAGCTGCTGTACAAGCAATACCTCCCTTTATGCCTCCTGGCTCCCTTTGATTCCTTGGGAACTTCACATCAGCTACTGCTCCTGCCACTTAGTAATAAGCTTATCAATATTAGCTTATCTCTTTAGGGGAGGAAGAAACTCTAGCACATACTTCCTTTTCAGAGCCAGTAGTTACAGATGTAACACCAGAGTGTGAACCAGCAAGGGGGCAGTAATGTCTGGTGGAGGAGGGATTCTGAGCCGTGGAATGAGTTGGTAATTGTAATTTCATAGGGCGAGTAGGTTATGAGAGGGTAATTAAGGGAAGAAGCAAAAGAAAGTGTATTATGAAATATGGAAAAGTAGGGAAGAAAACCAACTTCTTTTTAAATTTATTCTTTGCCTGTACAGACAGCTAGACCATACCATAGGAGTTATTTTGGCATTAACTCTTTGTCTATTAGGAAAAGATCACAGAGACTATCCTGAAAGGTACATTAGAGAAAAGTATCACTGAGAAATATTAACAAGGTTATGGGTATGTAGGTCCAACTTCTGTATTAGACAAATAGCTCAAATTGCCAATTAGGTAAATTGTTAAACTGCATTTAAAAGAATAGAATACATGTGTTAAACTATGATACAGTGGAAAACTATTAAAAAAGATTTTGTGTATTTCTCACACCTCCATCAGTATTCAACCAGTATTCAAAAAAACCAAAACCAAAACACCAAAACCTCTCAAACAAACAAAAAAAAAATCAAACCAAATTGAATGTTTTGAAAAACATTCCAAAATATTTTCAAAAAAGATTTTCAAAATGAAAACTAACAAAAAACTGTTGAGGTTTCAATAGTACAGCTGGAATTTTAAAATAAACAAACAAACAAGAAGGCACAAACTATTTACTTGAGGGTGTCTAAACGAAGGGTGTCAGAAATAAGGCAAGAAAGAATAATAACTGTTTCAAAATTTGAGAAAAAAAAAGTCCAGTTTTAAGACCTCTCACCAAAGGAATCTGTGCAAGACCTCCATTTTTTGAAATATTCAAGTGATCCACAAAAGGGAACAATCAGAAAAGTGAAAAAATTTGCAGATAACAGAGAATGATTCATGACATTCCTGAATATATTGTAAATATATTCAGTAAAAATAACTGAAATATATTGTAAAAAGTTTTCATGATGCTGAGTGGCAAGGAGTTACAATCACAGATGGAAGACAATTCTTGTTAAATGCAAAGCAATACTCACAGGAGAGAAATTCTCACTGTAGATAAATAGAAACAACCTCTAAATTAGCTTTTGCTAGTCTTGAAGGGGATCTAAAAGTCACTGTTACTGGTCTCTTCAGAAATTCTGCTCAGTAATAAAGAGCTGTCTGACATAAAGGCAAATAGAGCATTGCTGTTAAAAACAGTAGAGAATAAAGCACATAAAACATTAAGCCAAAGAAAAAAAATCACATTTAAAAATACTCTTCCTGTATCTTTGTGCCTATATAGAAATCCTTTTTCCCATCTGAAAAAGGAGACAGAATGAAAAAAGGCAGGTAATGTCAAAGTAATGAAGAGCCATTTCTATAAAAAAAACAGCAAGTAATTCAGGACTTTAGATGAGAAAAGTGAGGGAGAGTATGATAGAGGCATGCAAAATCATGAGCTGCATGGAGACAAAGAATGAGGAATAGTCAGGAGAAAGTTTTTGCATTATTCACTCTAAGAAACAGAAGAACAAATTATCTGGTCTGAAACTAACAAAATTAAGCATTTTTTCATCCAGTATATGGTTACGCCACGGAATTCAATGCCACAGCATTTTCAGGAGGTCAGACATGTAAATGGGTTCAAAAGCAGGCACGTTTGTGGAAGAAAGTTCCCTCAGCAGCTATTATACACAACACTATAAATCCATCCTGCAGCCCAAATCACAGGAAGGTGAAAAGGCTTGAGGAACATACTACTCTGAACGCTATTTTGGTGTTCAAGCAGGTATTTTATGTATCTTGTTAGGACCACAAGCATAATCACAAAGCCATTTGCAAAACTTCCAGATCTTTCACCACTTGTAAAGTTGATTTAGATGCTGGTATCACAGACTTTCTGAAATACTGGCCTGCATCTTTAAAGTAACTGCCCTCTGCACAATTATTCATGGTTTGTTTATTTACTTATTTAAGGTGTGTGAAAACAGCCTTTAATTGGCAAAGAGATACAACAGATGCTTGTCAAATCCATTAAACTCCATGCACCAAATTCTGCTTCTCAACATGGTGCCAATGGCCTGGAACTGAAAGCAAACCATTTCGCCTTGTTATTTTCTTTCTATTTCAATTAACTGATTAGATGTGCTAAACACTAAAAAGCTCTCCAGGCAAAAGGTGTATTCTAGTTTCTGCTGTTATCTATCATCTGTCCAAGTATCTACTTACAGTTTTTATTTCATGCATGTCTGAAGAGCTTTAAAAAAGATAGTATTGCTGCTATAGTATTGACCTACCTTTCTGACTGCTTGGGCAGACATTAATCCTGTGTTTCATCACAATGAGACTGAAGGTAAGTTGACAAAGGAAGTTCTCCATGTATTTTGCAATATAAAAATGCAATTCCTAATGCCTTGTATCCCTCATAAGTACTTGTAAACCATGATTTAATACCCTCTTAACTGCCTTTCACTAGTCTAAACCTGTTCAGCTCTTGAATCCCTTCCTTCTAAGAGTCTTCCTGTTTGGAAGAAGATGAGACATTGTTTAGATAAACAGCCAAATGCTCTCAATGTTGTCTCAGCAAACTTTTTATTAGTCTTTGGAAACTTGCCAGACTCCAATTTTAAGTAAAGGGCACCAGATTGAACTGATGGGTGTAGAGAAGGGAATTGAAAAGGCAACTGACCCAGGATTTAGCTTTGACAAGGCCTTCCAAATATAATTCCCTTAAACAGGCTAAGGAGGAACGGTTTATTTTAACATGTCCAAGTGATAAAATACCTAAACACTGGGGTTAGTTATTGTATTTACCAGGCACAGAGCAATGCTGATTTAGTAGATGTGGCACAGAGCATTTTGTATGTGATATGCTATAGTCCCACACTTTAGTACTTTCTACACTGTAGTCAATTTTGCATACAACAAATGTTCCCCATCAGTTCTCATTTCTGTCTTCCCCCTCACTCCCACCCCCTGCCGTTCCAAGAATAAATGTTCTGTTACTTCTTTATCAAACTAAAGCAGATTTCTTATTTTTTGTGTGCGTGTGGTTTTGTTGTTTGGTGTTGTTTTTTTTTTTAATTTTGGCTAGTGTAAGTAGGAATGCTGCAAAATATTATACTCATACTAAATCTGCTTTCTTAGTATTTAAATTGGTAACAAATCAACCCTTGGCTTCAGACTACCTCATAAAGGTTTAAAAACATACACAGCTGGCTATATACAACCATAAACTCTATGTTTTCTAACAGCAAAGGTTTTGGCTAACCTCCTTTTCAACTTAATTCCAAAGTGCCTATTAATTTAGATGATTCAGATCTGTAGCTTTCGATTCTCCTTGGAAATAGTATAACTGTTTTCTAAATTGTAGCTAAACCACTTTCATGTGGCACCTATGGTTCTTGTCACCAGTACTAGGACTTGGTGTTCCAAGAAAGAAATCCCAATACTACTGAAATGAAAGGGTCTGGTCCTGTTCTAAGTAAAGGAAAAGGGAATTTGGTTCCAACATAGCAAATCAGAGGTGCTCAGAAGATCAAGAGCATTCAGTTTTGGCCTCTAATCTGGTGTGACCTTCTCTCACGTCTTTCAGCTGTTCTGCAAATTGAATCTCAGCTGGTAATTACTGAATTGCTCAGTATTTTTATTTTTATTTTTCTCTCTCTCTCATTTCACAAATGGAATTGATTGTTGCCAAATGCTGCAGAGCTGCTTGGAGTAAGAGTCCTGGCATTAACACATCTGGCAGTCTTGTTAGATTTGTTTTGTTTCCCTTGTAATCTCTGTGCCCCATACCAAATGCACAATTTACCAGCCCAGAAAGCTTTAAAAAACTGAAATGAAAAATAGCTGACACTGAAATGATTTGATTTCCTTGACTTGATATAAAATTTTTCATTCTGACCTATTCACTCCTTTTGCATTTTTTTTTAATGGTTTAACTACCTGTGTTGCCTACGCTCTACCTTCTCCATGCATCTTTCATATGTCAATTGTGGACAGTGTGCAGGCAGGCTTTGGCATTCTGTTTCTCTTTGTGCCTAGAAGTCTGTCTCAGGATAGGAAGAACACATGAAATTAATGCATCAAGGTGAGATTTAGCTTCTCTGAGGTGAAAAGACTGGCAGGTACAAGAGCCTGATGTTCCCCAGTGGAACTGTTGCAGGGGAAAACAGTGAGGATGGAAGACCTGGCTGGACAAATCACAGTGCCTGCAGATTTCATTGCACAGCCTGGATAAGATTGATATTTTTCATTCTTACAGAGGTGTTGTGTGTTTTAATTGTGTCAAAAGCACAATTCAATTATTGCTTTATTAACCAATCTGTTTTGAATAGACTTGTATCTTGCTGAGTCATTTCATTATGTAAATCTACATAATTTTTCTCCAGAAGGAAAATCAAAAAAAAAAAAAAAAAAAAAAAAAAGTAAGGATTTTTAATTAAAACATTAGAAAATTTGGGTCTAATTGTGAATTGAATGGCCATTTCTATTTATATTCAAATATATATATATATACACATATATATGTACATATATATATGTTTATGTACATATATTCAATACGTACATATTCTATGTATATTCAACTCTGGAAGTCTGTGGAAGATTTCTGCCAATCTAGGATTTAGCAAGGCTAACATTCTCATTCTGACAGCCCTTTTTATCTCACAAAACTATTACTACCTGTTAATAGAAGCTTTCTCAAACAGAAAGTAACAGCTTATTTTAATCTTGATTCAGGAAGAGTTAACTTTATACAGTCACTCAAGTTTCACTGGGATCTAATCACACTCCTAGAAGTTATTCTGAGTAGAAATGCTGAGTTGTGGCCTTCATAAACATTGTATAAATTAAATGTAGTCAACCTATTTGTTCAATAACATGCCAAAGGATATAGCAGCATTGAAATCTCAATGCTATTTTGCAGTTAAACAGTAAAATAAGTAAATAAGTATCATGCATAAAGTTTATTTCAATTGCATTCCCTTTTCTTGACACTAATAATTCACATCCAATTTGACTTTCAATAATATGTATTTGTAAGTATTTGTAATTTTCTCAGCACATTTCTGAATAAAGGCTATTCAATTCTTTCTGGTTCTGCTGCTGACAAGCTCTTTTCGTTTGACTATTTTTCATTTAGCTTGTCCAATTAGGAATAGCTATGGTTAAAGCGAGCTGATATTTCACTGCTACAGAGAGTAGCCATGATTCAGGAAACATGTTAGTAACTTCTGAGTGCTGAGGAACCAGAAATCCAGGGGAGGGGATCCAAAGCAGTATGGGAGATCCAAGAAAGATAGGGAGATCTAGGCAGTATTTTATGTCTTTCTGATCTGTGCATATGACACTTTGTCAAGTTAATATACAGAATATATCCTGCACCTGTGGCACTTCCTCACCAATTTCAACTCAGAATTCTTAAAGGCTTAGCTCCTATTGCTTCATAGTAAGTCCGCTTTCTTTTTTCCTCTCTCTTTTTTTTTATTGTTTTCATTTTCTTCTCCCTCCTCAAGGTAGCAAGAGCAAGATAGAAGGTAAAGCAAGTGGAAGTGGAGGTGGATAATCTCATGTCCATTGTGGGTATCTTGCTTACATGGGAGTTATTTTATGAGTACAGATACTTTATTTTATGCTTGCTGTTCCATAGAGGAAGAAAGGAGAGATGATGTCTCATGCTGGGGAAAGTTTGATTTCTGGTATAACTTTAATGGTATTCTTTGGTCCTTATGTAATAACACCATATGTATTTAACTCAGTCTTGTGACTGTTTCATGCTTTTATAACATTTTTTCATACTGCAGAAATTGGCTAAATCATATTCTGTCTGCTGTCTGAATGCTGATAGGCAGTAGTTTGAAATATAAAGAAGAAAATAAGATAATACGGTTTGTGGGTTATTAATTTTCTACACAATTAACCTGCAAAAGCTTCTAGACATTTGTAACACTACTTTTTAGCAACTATAATTAAGTAATGTTCAATGTAGATTGATTTCTTTCATTACTTGAACAGTCTAGCACTGGAGTATTATGCTTCAGTTAAGTAACACTGAACTTGAGGTCTTGCTAGTGATTATAGCTGTTGTGGTTTTGTGTTTTTTTTTTTAATGAATTTAGTATTAAGTCTCCTTCTGCTTTTAAATCGAAGCCTGGCTTCCTGTCTAGTATAACAGCTGTCTCATTCGCTTAGCGACAGTCGCATGGGAAAGAGTATATATGATAGATATAGACATATGTGTCCCTGAACATGCTTTACTGTGCTAGTTTTGCCTCCAGTTCCTTAGACATGAAAGTAAATATATGTGGGCAAAAAACAGTGGAGAAACTTACATCCTGCAATAGAGGTAAAAGGAATAGGTAATTAAAGAGTTTAAGAAAGATATCAACCTTGATGGGTTATATAAAAGCATGAAAAATCCACGTGAAAAGACCTAGGTCTGATTGTCTTCCCATGGTTCCTTTAAACTGCAATGTGCTGTTCTGACACTAAGAGAGTGATATTGGTCTGAACTTCATGTGTTTGATGAAATGAGTTCTCAGTTCTGCAATGATTTATGTTCTTTGATTAATGTAACCAGCTGAGGAAGCTAATAAATATGTAAAGGTGATTAGATTTAAAATGGCATTGAGAAACAGTAAAACCTAGAATTATATGAATAATTTCACACTCAATGCAAGATTGTCAAATTTTATCAGCTACTCTTGTGTAATATGAAGATAGGATTTTTTGACAAGTCCAGCAGCACACATAGACTAAGAGGGTAATTTGTCCATTTTGTTGTGTAAATACACTTGGGAAGCAAAATGATGGGGAAAAAATACTGAAGGGAATTTCATAGAAAGCTTAAATCCAGGGTAGAGTTCATCTCTATTATTGTTGTTTAAAAGTTCATGCTAGGAATTGCGTTCCGCCAGTGAATGGTTGAATGGTCCATCGCACACTAACAGATCTTTACATAGACTGATTAATTTCCCTCTGAGGGTCTTCATATATTTTCCAATGGTTATAAAGGAAATATAGGGTAACTAGCCCAGATTTACACATCTAACTTTTACATTAATCTGTCTGAGATTAATTTCTCCCTTCAGTCTTTAAAATCTGTTTCTGGATAACTCAGAATAATTATAACTGTCTCTGGACTCTGACCAGGAAAGTATTTCTTGACAGTGTCACACTATTAATTTCTTTACTTGCTTTCTTAATGTGAGTTTATGCTTCCCAGTTTATGGATGTTTTTGTAATATCATACTTCCATAAGTGTGATAAAGGCTTCTAAGGGATTGGCTGCTGTGTTAGGGGAAATATCCCACTTTGTGGACAACATCACCATTATTTGTGTGGCCCAGAATCCTGCTTTAATTTACGCTTTCAGCATTTTGGTGAGGAGATAAAAATCTGTTATTGTTGAAGATAATAGGAACTCATTTTAGGAACTGAAATGTGTATCTCGAAAGGACATTGTCTATTCTAAGTCACTAAATATTTTCCCTTTTATGCAGGTGGCCTGTACTGTGCATAGAATCACAGAATCACAGAATCTTCTAGGTTGGAAG
>BJBW01003005.1:100684-171290 GCA_004320125.1 Scolopax mira
CATAAACCTTCTTTTTGTTCTTGAGCTCCAGACAAAGCTTGTTATTCAGCCAGGCTGGTCTTCTTTCCTTCCTGCTTGTTTTTCGGGACTTGGGCATGGCTCTTTCCTACGCTTTGAGGAGTGCCTCCTTGAAGTAAGACCAGCCTTCCTGGGCACCTTTGCCCTTCAGGACTGTCTCCCAAGGGACACTTTCAACCATGCTCCTGAAGAGGCCAAAGTCTGCCCTTTGGAAGTCCAAGGTGGCAGTTCTGCTGGCCCCCTGCCTTGCTTCAGCAAGTATTGAGAATTTTATCATTTCATGATCACTCTGTCCGAGGTGACTCCAATGTCCACATTCCCCACAAGATTTTCTGAGTTAATTATCAGCAGGTCTAGTAGGGCACCTTCTCTAGTCAGTTCCCTCACCAGTTGTGTTAGTAAGTCTTCCATGCACTACAAGAATCTCCATTTAGCATATTCACGTTTAAAATCACTGTTTTAAAGTACTGTTATCTACCAGAATTCTTACAATTCTATATAAATTGCATTTGCAGTTGTTGGGGAATGGTGTGTCATAAATCATCTGCAGCTTTAGATATTTTTACTGCTTCCTGTCAATACCTAACCAGAAATCCTATACCATTCTCATTAGTATCCCAGTTCGACTCTAAGGGATTTCTTTTACTGAATGAAGACAAGCTTAACATAGTGATGAATGGTTAGAAAAGAGACTGTTTCCCAGGGCAATTTCCCATTTCCATTTTTATATGTTCACATGGAGAAAAAAATCACTGTGTTGTCTACTTGACATTGTCACTGAATTTTGCAAATTTGTATAAATTTTGCAGGTTTGTATGCACATAAGTGAACAAGAAGCTGAATGTCTCAACACAGTTCCTACACATTTGTGAACCCTTGCCCTCACAATATGGCAGAGTTCATGAAAGGACCTGGTTTCCTTACCTTATCTACTGAGTGATCTGATAGGTCGTTTATGAGGAAATTTAGATGTAACAGTGGCTTGCCTGTTAAGGAACTCCTTCCCTTTTTTCCTTCTGTTTCATGCAATGCTCTCTAGAGGTTGCTGCAGGGTTCTCTAGGCTCTTTTTTCTTTTTTTTCTTCCCCCCCTTTTTTTTTCTTGACTCCAACCACCCCATTTCCCCTTCTTTTACCACCTTCCCAGACTTCCCCATCCCTCTGATTATTTTTCTTTTGCTCTTTTTATTACTTATAGCAGCACTGGGAAATGAACTAAATTATGTTTAGAGATTTATTTTAATTCCCCTTGTTAGAGTATCTGTTTATTGTTCCCCCCCTCCTCCACAATAGATACACTATTCAGACCTCAGGGCTGTAAAATACTCATAATTGTTACTTCAATCCGGAAAAAAACCAAACAATCAAAGAACAACAAAGACTCCTCTGCAACTATTTATGTGCTTAAAGATAAGTGCATACTTAGTACTCAAAGTGCTTCATGGCAGCAAATTGTAGGCTCAGCTGCCTTGATATTAGCAAAACCTTTGACAGAGTTTCCTACTTTCATTTCTGCAAATAATTCTATTTAACCCTGTTCTGTTCTGAGGGAATTAATCTCCTATATGAGAAAATGATCACTTGTTTTTTCTTCCTTTGTCCAGTGGGCTTTCCTATAGTCATATTATTCAGAAGATATAAGGATAAAGAAAAGAATCACAGAATCACAGAATCACCTAGGTTGGAAGGGACATTTTAAGACAATCTAGTCCAACCAATGGAAGAAAAAAAAAACAAAACCCCCCACACACCACCACCACCACATCCACACCACACAAAACACCACCCAACACTAATCCATATCCCCGAGCACCATGTCAGCTCATCTCTTGAATACCTCCAGGGTTGGTGCCTCAACCACCTCCCCGGGCACCCCATTCCAATGTTTGATAACCCTTTCAGTAAAGAAATATTTCCTAATATCTAAGCCATTGCCCCTTGTCCTATCATCTGTAACTTGGGAGGAGAGACCAACCCCCATCTCTCTACAGCCTCCTTTCAGTTAGTTGTAGAGAGCAGTGAGGTCTCCCCTCAGCCTCCTCTTCCCCAGACTGGACAACCCCAGCTCCCGTAGCCTCTCCTCATAAGGCTTGTGCTCCAGACCCCTCACCAGCTTTGTTGCCCTTCTCTGGACCCGCTCCAGCACCTCAATGTCTTTCTTGTGGTAGGGGGCCCAAAACTGGACACAGTACTCAAGGTGGGGCCTCACCAGTGCTAAGTACAGGGGGATGATCACCTCCCGGGCCTTGGATGCTGTTGGGCTTTTTGGCCACCTGAGCATACTGCTGGCTCGTGTTCAGCTGACAGTCAACCAACACCCCCAAGAAAATTTAGAAAGCCAAGTATTCAGAACTTAATTTAAAAAAAAAACCAAACAAATCAGCGTTGGAGTTAGACAAAGTCATAGCAGCTCCAAATATCCTAACATTACAGTACTGAAGTTATAACTTCTATTTTAATTTTCTCTGATGAAACATGTATAGCATGCCATCATTTTAAACTAGGTTTCTAAGGAAAAAATATGGGCAGGACCTATTGTGCCCGTCCACTTCCAGAGAGTTTATTCTTGTAAATTTTGAATGTATTATTCAATTTCCCATCATTATTTTTAAAAATGTTTAGTTGCTACATGTTTTGAGATAATTTTAATAAATTGAAGTGAAGTTTGACTTAATTCTCCTTTCAAGGGAAAAGCAAGTACAGAACAAATCTCAGCTATTATGCTTGACTAGCCAGTTAGTGTGTTTGTAATTCTGGCTGGTCCTTACACATATTGTTTCCTTCTCAGCTTTCTCTCTGTAAATTGGCATTGAAGTGCAGAGGGCAGATTGAGGAAGAGGTGAGGGCAAAAGTAAGGGCCCTTAGGGATCTGGAGAACGTGACAAGGGGATGGACTTCAGATGAGGAGGTGTCGCTGGATATGGGGGTTGGAAGAACATAGGCTTCATCTGTTTCATAGTTCCCAGGGCAGCTGCTTCTTAAAAAAAAAAAATAATAAAAAAAAAGTCATCTCACATTTTCTGAATCTGAGATCTTACCACCAAACTTCTGAACTTCATTATATATCCTCCCAACCTCTTTTTTCTTTCTTCTGTCAGGTTAATCATGGTTTTATGCCCTCTCAGCACCCCACATTTCCCTATTCCCACACCGCTTAAAAGTCAAATTTAACTGTAGCCTCCTCCTTCCTCTTCCCAGACTGCCTGCTGGGAATGGAATCAAAAAATCTGCTTCATCTCAACTGTGAGATCTGGATTAAATCCTATCTTCTAGTGAGGTTAAATTTCCAGTCAGAACTGAAACACACTCAGAGTAGACAGTCTCTTTTAAATATTGTAAGTCCTTATTAAAATTATGTGAAATCATTAATTTTTGTCTTTTTTTTTTTTTTGGTTCCCCAAAAAGTCTATAACTTGGCCAAATTGTCTTGTGTTTGGCAAGACCCACAATGTCACATCAAAAGTTATGCCATTGATACAGCTTCTCAAAGTATAGTTCTAAAATATGGACAAAGTGATGTCTCTGCTTCTATTTTAGACTTCAATATGATTGTGCCCTGTTTGCAGATTCTTTCCATAAAAACACTGAAAAAGAAAATTTCAGCTTCAGTGCTAAAGTTGAATAAGACAGTAAATATTTGAGAGCAGAATTTTATAACAGAATGTGCTAGGTAACCTAAACAATACATAAAACTAAACAGAAAATAATATAGTGGTAGAATTCAAGTCTGTCTCACGTCATGTATGTAGCAAGCAATTCAGGTGACTAGACATACGTGTTATTAACATCTGAGATGACCCAGGGTTTTTAAGCTCTGCCTCTGGCAGATAGAACACAGCACTTAAAGGAGACCTCTAGCCTTCTTGAATAGCAAATAGAGGCCAAACTGAACAACTGAGCATGTCTCAGTTCTCCTGAGATATCTTGTGTTTGGGTAACTAAATTTAATTTATTGATCTTCATCTGGGTGCCTAGGAGCTAGGAGTGTCTCTGAAGCTTGTTAATAAAGAGAAATATGGTCACTTCAAATAGGATGGATTCCACCACAAATGTAATGTCACATTTTTTTCATGTAGCAATGTCTATATTTCACTTTCTAATGAAGAATTTGATAAGGAGGAGACACTCCATTATATGTTCCTGGTATTCATGTAAAGGTATGTTCTTGGGATAGTTGTTGACAGGCATCTCATCTCATTGCTCATTCAATGATGGAGAATAGGAACCTGTCAAATACATTTTAACTTTCAGCTAAAATCTCATTTTTCAGTGACTACTTTCTCTCTACTCCACCACTGAGGATTTTATGAGTCCCAGAATGGTCTTATCAGTTCTCTACTACTCTTTTTATATGCTTTAAAAAATAATAATAAAAAATGAACAATTTAAACACTTGAGTGAAACATCTCATTTGACAGAATTACAAATATTTATAGTCCTGTACATGAATGCTCTAGTTGTTTCAATATTCCAATCAATAAACAATTCCAGTAACAGTAAAAGCTAAATGCAGCAGCAGCAATGCTACTGGATTATTAAACTACTCACAATCTTTTTTTTTTTTTTTTCCTTTGTAATGCTCTTTGCTCTCAAAGTTTCCTGGAATTAAAGTGATTTTGGTTTTCTAGGTGTTTTGTTTTGTTTTGTTTTAAATACTTTGTATTATATGTTTCCATTGTTATGAATGAGCTCTCAGCCATTAAACAGACTTTATAGTTTACATGATAACGCATTCCAGAATTTACTGCCAACTTGATAACATTTTTAATTTAGTGAAGCAACACTGTAATGCAATAGTGTCCCTGAAGAAAAATCAGTGCCATTATTTTCCTGGTGTTAAATTTCTCTTATGAAATCAATTCCAATTTATTCTGCTTTTGTTATAATATATAACTTGCTTTAAAGTGTAAATGTTCTAGCTGTCTGTTATAATGATATTCTACATTTCTGCTCACAAACACAATCACCACTAATGGGTTTCATAACTGATTGGAGCCTATCAGCAAAAAGCTCTTGGAGAGGGGTGATTATTTTAAGAGTGGCTAGACCACTAATACATCTGACAACTTTAAAAAAAAAAAAAAAAAAAAAGAAGACCATAGAAGGAAAAAACCATTATGAGTCTAGGTATCAGTTGGAATTAAAGATGCATTAATGTCAGAGGAATTCCAGAGATGGTTGATGAATCTAATGTATTTTGTCTACATACAGATGCTATTCACCTTACATGAACTTCTGTATCTGTTTTTGATTGAGATTTAAGTCAAATCTTGATTTGATTCAAGATTAAATCCAATAAGGAACACTTGCTGTAATAAATTCCGAGAGACAAAGTAACATAAAAGGAATAGCACTTAGATTATGTTACAACTATTTCATTTATAACACTTTGGGGTATGATGGCTGGAAGAGAAGAATAGTGTGGTTATCCTTATGCTCTTTTGTTGTTTTGTTTTGTTTTGTTTTCTGTTTTTTTATTTGGTTGGTTCGTTTGGTTTTTTTCCAGTAACTTTTCCTTGCCATCCAGCATCCTGACTTTGCAGTGTGATAACACATTGATGGCCTGCACAAGGTGAGATCCAGTCCTGATAGGAGCACATATCTCACTTCCTATTGAGTAAAACTGTAACCAACAAAGTGAAAGATCATCCTCTGCTAAATTGTATATGGAGATTAAACACAAGCTCAAATAAATATACATGTATGTATTTAGAAGTGTATTTGCTGAATAAAATAGATAAAAGAAATTCTAAACTATCAGTGAATCTCTGGAGTATTATTTCTTACTATTTTGAGACATTTATGAAGATTTGCTTCTAAATGGACTCAGGGCTCAATTCTTCTTCTTCTCTGAAAATATTCAGCTCCAAATGTCACATGAGGGACCCACACCAGGATATCTTAATCTATTCTGTGATAGACTTCTCAAGGAATAAAGAGGTGCTTACTTTCCTTTCCTGATGTCACTTCTAGTCAATAGAGCTGCAGGAAAATATTTACTTAAAGCAAAGCTAAACAAACAACACAATGAAGCTATTGCATTTTTGCAGAATTCCCTTGATTTCAGGTCTTCTTATCTATTTTTTATTGGTTCTGTTCTCCTGGACTGATGCATTTGTATGTAACTCCTGGGAACATCTGCTCACCCTTTCCCTTTCCCTCCAGACCAGTTTTTTTCAATGGTTTCAGAGATGAAAAACACCCTACTCACTCTACACCTTCCCAATTTGCTGTGGAGAAATACTGAAGAGGTAGGAATCACATCCCTGTAGGACAATGAGATGTATGAGCTTCTATGTCTTAATAAGTGTTCTTTTGTCCTGGACTAAATGGCATTGGATAGAACATTCTTTGCCTCTTCTCTTGGTTGCTTTACTCTCCATGGTTGCAAAAGAGCCCAGGTAGGGGCACTCAGGCAGGGTTTTCCCCAAATACTTTTGAACTGTTTTAGAAGGTTGGAGTAGTCAACAACCAGACAGGATTCATCCCTGAATGAGGGCTCAAATGTAAAGAACTGAGCTGGACCAGTTTAAATGAAGATCTTACACTATAGGGCCCAGCCAGGGAGTATCCCACCATATACAGCCATAGGAAAACTCCAATGACTCGGTAAGAAATTTCCATGTTAGTCAGATTAGTCTCATAAAGTGAATTCATTTCTTAATGTATATAAAATTTTGATCATTCCGTAGTAAAAATTCCATACATAAAGGTTTTATTGGCCAGAATAAAAGATGCAGCATAATTCCTTTATAATGAGAGGTATAAAAGTGAAGATCAGAATATTTTGTTGCTCATATCTGTGCTGAAGATTTGTATTATTTATAATATTTAAGTAGTTTTCTTCTAAATTATTACATATAGAATTATAAAAATATTCTTAATTGATTGTTAATAGAAAACTTGCACTGAAATTAATTCTTGTTCATGCAATGTCCATTTAACTGTAATTTGCTATTTCAAATTCTTTTTCAAATCTCTTTTCAAATTCAGATTTTTACTTGTGCTTTTCATTTTCCCGGTTATACACAGTGATGACATTTCAAAAAAGAATATTTCTGGGAGTGGCTAGATGGAAGTTTAGGGGTAAATAATTTGATTTTTAACACAATACAGCTCTGTAAAGAATGCATGTTTTTGTGGTTACAAATCAAAATGTGTTTCATGATTAGACATTCATTTTGTTTTCTTAGTCACTAGCTGCCGGGACATAAAACTTTTAAGAGATTTGTTTTCTTTGATAGACTGGTCCTTTAGTTTGCTGAAAATGTGATTTAAAACCTAGATACAGAAATAATAAAATCAGAAGATGAATGAAGGCCCTGAAGAACTCAGTCATCATCCAGGGAAATGTGTAGTTCTCCCTTGAGTAACTTTTTCTGATTTTCTAGATTAGCACTCATGTATTTGTAAAGAGAAAAAGGCAAGGAGTAAGCTGTCCTAAACGTTTATTGCTCTAAGAGTGAATAAGTATTCTCTGATTTTGGAGGTTTAATTTGGTACTTTCTTAATCTATATTTAACTTTTGACTCAGTGCTCCAGGAAAAAATGACCTTTAGTAAATAATCTCTGGAGAGACCCAGTGATAACTGTCATTGGTTTACAAGCCAAGCAAATCTCAATTAGATTCCTGCATGTATCTTCTATTTTTGTTACAGTAGTTGAAAAAGTTGATTCTCTTTATTCTCCAGAATACAGTAAGTGCTTTTCTTTTGCTTCCTTTTAGAAGTAGTTACTGTTATGTGGTTGTTTTGCAGAGCTTGATTAAAGGAGGCAAGAGTGCATAGTGTTTGTTTAACATTGCTTATGAAAGGTCCCGTTCAATACTTACTTCAATACTTATGTTTGACTGACGGTTAAATTATAAGCATGCTTAAAATTAAGGATATGCGTACACTTTTTGTTGAAAGTATTAGTTTGCTTTTCATGGTTTCCTATTTTATTTTCCATTCTCCTGTTTTAGATTTGGAGTTTACATTATATTAAGCTTGACAGAATATTAAATTATATTACCAAGATCTCTATAGCTTTGTAGAAGTAGAAAAATATGCCTGGGGAAACAGGGCTGGCTTTATTTACACATACACATACACATACTTGTACACAAACTTGAAAAGGTAAAGGTATGATTTTCAAAAATCATAACAAGCCACTACATCTAGCTAGGCAGAGACATTCAAGTGAGAGTGCTATTAATGAATCTCTCAAGGAAATAAGTTTCAAATTATGACGAGTGGGACACCCAATGCAGTCCGAGGTTACATTTTGACATTGCCATGAAATAAAAAATCTCTTCATTATGAATTCCATCATTTTTTAAAAATGTTTCACCCTACAACTTTGCCTTAGCTACTTGTTTTTCTAGTTAAAATCATTAGTTTGATTACAAAGCTATGGAAATCTTGTTAAGAGAAGCAGCCTATTTTTCATTAAATAAGTTGTCATTCTCCTATAGCACAGGATTTGTTAATAATAATGTAATGTCAAAATTATGAAGTTTTTATTCCTGTTTTTCCTGCCACTCACCACAGTTTTCAGTTCTTTTCAGACCTCCTTCCAGTACAAACTGGTAAATTATGTTGCCACCAGAGTAGGCAAACCTATGCAAGTTACAAGAACAAAGAAATTGTCTCAAAGGTTCCCCCCACCTCAGGCCTCTCCCTGACTTTGCAGTCCTCGGAGGCAATCTATGTTGCAACTGCCAAGAATTTAGCAAACATCTGTGTGTACATTTTCAAGCCAAAACAAATTGCAATAAAATGTGTGATGGAAAAAACCCACTTGGTTTTGCCATTATTGGTACTGTTTCTAACCTAACTCCACTGTTGATGCAACAGTGAAGTCAGCTGATAACGTCAGAAACAACTATGAATGCACTATCTAATACTGCTGAGTCAGTCTCCTCATACATTGTAATCAGAAGAGATTACATGGGACCATGAAGAAGTAAAATTTCTCATTTCATTCCTATTTAGGAACTAAGAAACAGGAGAGCATCCATGAGGGTTCATGACTGAGAGCCATTGAGGCGTTAGACTTGTATTTTCCATTAACAATTCTGATATCTTTACAAGCAGAAGGAGCCTTAGAACTCAGCCTGGAAAAGAAAACCTTAGAAAAGGCCACAAAACTGGATTAATATTTTAGTGATGTGTTGAGACGTAAAGTTTGTGAGCTTTATGTTGAAACGTTGGAAATGTTATCATGTTGAGGGTGTTATCATGTCGAGGGGTAGCTCACTTCTGGAATAGTCGTTCTCTCGTTAGTGGTCTTTTAGAAAATAATTATTTCAGATCTTTGCAATGATTAGGATAAAATGTGCTGAGAATATCAGTTATTATGCCAACTCACATTTCATTGCCACCTGATATTCCCCCATGCACCTGAGTTCAGACTAAATTATCTTTTTTGTACTTAGATTGTAGGTCTTCATAGTACACCACATTTTTATCCCATGTTTCTCAGTATTGTTCAGGTCTAAAAAGCAGCTTTAGAAGTAAAACTCACAGTTTACCAGGATCCAGAAAGAGAAGAAGTATAAAGTAAGTATACAGAACTGAATTAACAGAGAAGAATGCAGGCACTTTTGTGAGGTCTAAAAAAATTTCAGTATTCCTCTTGGAGACATGACTAAGAGCAGTACAACTGCATACTGGCATTCTTTCTATGTCATATAGACATGACATAATTATAAATAAAAAAATAAATCATGTCAAACACAATCAGAGCTTTTTTGTATTTTTTTTCCTGCCAGGCATCAAAAGTAAAAATTTAGTTTAAATGTTAAGTGCTTCATACATACTGTGACAAATACAGTGCAACCTTCAAAATAACTGAATTACTCTAAAGGTCAGATAAGTCATGGAATATCCAAAGAATAAGAAAAATCTAAAAGCACACTAAAAAAAAAATAGCTCAGAGACAGACAGATTAGATGTCAAAAGCCAACTACAATATGGATTATATATATGCTAGTAACATTCAGGATTCACTGAGGTGGGAGACAGAAAATTTCTAGGAAACACAGTTAAGAACAACATAGGGAGTGGAGCCAACAGTGTATGTGTCTACTGGGAATCCACTCTCAGCTTCCCTATAGGCTACACCTAGGGACACAGAGCTATGGCAGAATTGTATCTATTGAGCTATTAGATTTGGCAGCTTCTATCAGTATTGAATCAGATTTTTCCATAAAAATTTGAAATCATGTATATTTTAGAGCCAGTGGACACACATTCACTTAGGGTCTCCATTGTCTTAGCTAGAGTTTATGGCACAGTTTAATACCATGTAGTGAAGTTTCACTGAAGTCATTCCATGAGATATCTTTGATGCGGGAGAAAAGTTAAAACATCCTGATTTAACATTGTCAAAACATTTGGCAGTTCTGCTGTAAATCCCATCAAGTTGACTTTTATGTCTTGTTAGCTTAATATTACATGTTGGAGTAATAGTGTTTTGCAGCATATGCTAGCTAACATTGTATTACAAACAACACTGAAGCACAATCTAATGTCTCCAATGCAGCAAAAATACTTCATGGAAGAGAAAACTTAGTAATAGTTCTAAATTACACTTTTCAGATGTATTTTTTGTAGGAAAATGGCTTTTTCTTCCATGCCATAAGATTAAGAGAATGCCCATAGTCAGCTGAATGAAAGATTGTTCAAGCTGAACCCTAGGGACAGAGGCCATAAGCAAATGCCTACAAAAGACTGAGATGAATAAATGAGCATCTAATTTCTCTATTTGTTTAGTAGCTCTCACTTATTCATCCCTTGCCAAGTTTCCCAAGCTGAGAACAAATGCGAAAGTTGAACTTCCCAAAATCAGTTAGTGATTGCTTTCACAAAGCTTTGAGGGATAACAATGTATCTTCATTGTTATGTGAATGTGAACTGAGGGACAGATTTGTGACATCAGTTCCCCATTTCTTTCCTTTCCCTGAATTGTCCTTTACCCAGGATAAGTCTTTAAATCCCTGAGACATTTCCAGGGATTGCATGGGGTAGGTGGTGTGTTTTTTTGGATACAAATATACTGAGAGATATACATATACTATTATTTCTACATGTTACTATGAAATACAAAGAAATTAAGGCACCCCTTCTGGACACAAACAAGGTCTATGGTAAATCAGAGGACTCAGTCTTGCATTCTCAAATCCCAGGTTGCTGACTGACAAAATGCACCAATTTATTTACACCTGATAGTCTCAGGTTTGTATCATTGCAGGAAGATGGAACGTGGCAGACATTACTGTGGCTTTTAATTTAAATGATTCTTTAGCTCTGTTAAAGGCAATGATATTTTTCATATATTTTTTTGAAGTAGGCAAAAATCAAGCAAGCTGAATCCAGAGAAAATCAAAGGGGAAAAGTCTTTTGTTCTCTGAGCAATATAATAGTATCAGGACTGGAGTCCCCACTATCTTATTCAGATATTCAGAAATCCTTTAAAATATTTAAAATCTATTTGGCTTATTCTGCCAAAGGAAATTCATCAGGATATAAAGGTATTTGTGGTCTGCAGGGAATTGTATAAAATGGAGCGCCACCGTTACCTATGAATAACTTATTCGTCAAATTTGAGTCATAACATTTCACAGTCTAATAAGGATAAATGTGCAGTTTTATATGTTTAATTTACATATGTAAAACTGAATTGAGCATTTCTGTGCATACCATAGCAGCGTAAATAGCGGTAGATTCGTGATAACAGCATTAACTACAGCAGATTCATGAATTACTATGTACTACATCCCTTTACATTTTCAATATAGCCCATTTTTCTTCTCCCTCTTTGCTGTTGCTCTACATGTTCAATCTGGGAAGCTGGAGGCTAAATATAGAATACAGTATGCCTTGAACAGGTATGGATGGGTAGACTGAAAATGATTTTGAAGAGTTTGTATCTATCATGGCATAAATATTCATGTTTGACACAAAGAAAATGTGTCCTTGGTTATTCCAACAGAATTGTACTATTTTAAACCCTGGGTCACTGTGCAGGAAGTCACAGGGTCACAGGAGAGCAAGGAAAAGCTTAATGCTTTTCTCTTCTGCCTATCAGTGCTTTCCCTGTTTTTTATAATCTTTCCCTCAGAACTCTACCTTTTAGAGCTTACATGAGTAGAAAGGATATTTAGGTTTGTGTGATATTCCTTATGTACCTAAGTGGTCAGGAAGCTTAGGCATGAGATGGATGCTATGTTGCCTATTCCGAGGGGTTCATTCCTTTCTTTTTTAGTACAGTATAAGTTTGCAAATAGATCAGTAAATGAAACCTGAATTCCTTTTTCCTAGACGAGATTTCTAACCATTAGGTTGATTTTCTTTTATACTGTACCCACTTGTATACCTTATCAATGAAAGGGTAGCAGTTACAAGCTTTTCCCTGTGAGATAGAAGATAGAGTCCTTAATGTCTTTAATTCCCTCTTCATTCTTTTAAAATATATGTGTTAAAACAGAGAATGGATTCTAGACTCAGGAACCAGATAGTTTATAGTTGCTCCTGTGGTCAGTGTTTCCTACTTGTTATATTCAAGACTTTGTTCACAACATGGTTTGGATTTTTTTCAGATTCTTTTGGTTCTTCTGATGAGGTACATTGCTCTCTTGCTGTGTTGTATTGGTGACTTGTACTATCAGAATTTGAATCCTCTTCTGGGTGCTTTCTACTAGCTATGTCTCTTCCTCGGGAACCATATTTGAATTTAACATTTTTAGAGAATAAAATTGATTGAGAATTTTCAGTTAAAATGTGTCTGTATTTCATAAATGAGCAGTCAGATTTATATAAGTTTTGGTGAAGCAGAGACGTTTTCAGCCAGCCCTTATGAAAGGTATTTAGGATACACAGATTTACATGTGAACTACTCAGGACTTCCAGTTGCGCAGGTCAGCTGGCTCCTCATATTGCCAGATTTCAGGAAAACGGGGAATCAGCTCATCAGTGAATTCATGCTGTCCAGACAGACAGATAGCCCAACAGTGCAAAATCAGTGATGTCTCTAGGACAGAGCTGCCAAATTCTAACAAATACTGTCATGAATCATGCCAATTTTTGCCGTTTGCTGCTGATTCTTGGAGAGCACATGTGACTTCTCTAACAAAAAGAATTCATATTTCTTATGAGTTTCTTATTTTTTCAGACTATACATTTCAGCAGGAATACTAGGGGATAGTAATTTTCTTCCAGGTAAATTTGCAGATCTGAACTTTTTTGTAAAATTCTATTTAGCTACTTTCTTTCTAGTGTCCCAGTTCCTCATAGCAAATCTGAAGTAGAAACCTGAATTTGTATTTTAAAATAGGATTTTCTTTGGACTTTTTGCAAGCACTTATTTTTTACCATGTTATAATGCATTCTATCATAGCTAGTAGTCTTCACTGAAGAAACAGCCAGAATTAGAGAAACTTTAATTAGAGAGGCTGTGTGTTTATGAGGAAAAGAAATATTGAGATGTATTGTAATGAAAGCTGTCAGAGATTTATAAAATAAAACAAAATGAATGCTGTACTTAATAGTTTAAACTAAATCCCTTGGGATTACAGTAAAATCTTTATGGGGACAGATTACATATCTGTTGACTGGGGACGGATTTATGCATTCTTTTGCAACATCTGGTACTTGTAAATGCCAGGGAAAATGACATTCTGTAGGTCTGATCTGGTATAGCAATTCCACTGCTACATAAAATCCGGACAATTATATTAATCTCTTGTTTTCCAAAGCACTAATTCTCAATTTAGATTTCAAAGCATGAAAAAACCGTGATGCAATGTGTTTTTAATTCCAACTGATAGCAAGAACACCTATTAAACAGTAATATGAAGATCCATATATAATTTTTCTGCCAATTATGATGAAAAATTCACATAAACAATTAAGTTTTAATTATATCCATTTAAATATTTTAAGCAGAATCTACTTAAAAGAGATGATTAGGCTTAAACTGAGATACTTCAAAGCAGTTACAAGTTACCAACCAACCCACTTCCAAAGTGTCAATTAGTACAGTTTAGCTACCTTTTTATTGATATCCAAATGGTTTTTGAAATATGAGCAAAATACTTTAACATAACTAGACACCTGATAAGTTAATAAAATCATAACAGATTGTTTTCTTATGTCTAATTTTGAATTAATGCCATTTTATCTAAGTTTTTTCAGACAGCAGTCATCTAGCTTTTAATTACATTACAAAAGAAAACTTGCAATATTAAGTCTATAATTAATATCTTAATTGAGGCAGGAAGTTATAAAAATAGAAAGGTTGTTCAAAAGAACATTTACTTTTATCTTATTTTATTATTCCCTATGTTCCTTTTGAAATAGAAATAATATGCATATTATTTCTATGCATAATTCTAAGAATTTCTATGAAATTCTAACCCCTTATTATTAAGAATTAATGAGACTCTCTACATTGAATTGAAGTAGATTCAGGACATATCTATTCAGCTTCTGTTTACTCAAAAAGCATGCAGTGCATTCCTTTCCTGGCCATAAAAATTCTTAATTTAATGAATCTATGACATTAACACAAAACAAAATTGCCTGGTTTTGGAAATCCTGGTTTTTAGGTTTGTGGGTCCAGCTCATGGGAGTGCATAGTACTCTCTTGCAACTCCTGCATGTGGAGACTTTGATGACTCCCAGTCCATATTCTAGATATCTGTTCCCTCTTCTCTCATGAGGAAAATCTAAGCCATTATCCAGTTGTGCATCTACTATCATAGGTAGAGCTTTTGCTTATGTTTGTTGGTTGCTCTTTGAAGAACAAAAACCTCCATGGAAAGACAGGATGAATCTGATAAAGCCAGACAAAAGCATCTTTACTAGCAGGCTTGTTAATCTAGTGAGGAGGCCTAGGTTAGCCTTGAGGTAGAGACCAAAGCCCAGAGATCAGGCTAGGTACAGGGAGGAGAGGGAAGAAGCTTGTGGATATGGTGGTGTGCTCTTTGCCTTCTCCCCCCTCCTGGTTTCTGCTCAGGCCATAGCTATCAGTGGCAGTTGTGATGAGTTGCACCTGGACTTTGGGGGATGGCTGGCAACAGAGCCAAACACTGTCTGGAATAAGAACCTAGATATTTTGTTGTGATGTAAATATGACTATAGGTGAATTCTCTATAAATAGCAGTGAGCCCAAGAGCTCTTTGAGCTCTCCTGCATGGCAGCATCCTGCACGCCAAGATCTCCCCTTGAGTGGGGACACCTGCTCAAGGTTACTCCTTGAGCTTTAGAGATTCCTTGCCACAACAGATCCTCTGTAAGTGGTTAGTAGTATGCTAATCTTAGCTAAGTAATATAAAGAATTGATTGCATATAAATAATGATCTATACATAAACTGTTAACCAAGTCTGGGACTAGGATTGTATCCAGCCGCACCTAGACTCCTCTCTGAGAAGGGCCTTATAAAGCAAGAGGGTCCTTTCTGAAACCTTGGCTTAACTGGAGTTGAGCCCTGAGTCAGGAGCCCTGACAGCTCTGTATGACCCTGTCCTCTCTGCAGTAAATAACCAAGTGTACCTTGCCATCAAATCTTGTAAAACTTTGTCTCATTCACTATCCAAGTTTGTTAAATCACTGTTTTATATGAATAATTATTTCACTTCTTCTCTCTTACAAGTAAAGTAAATAACTCTGTCTACGACAGTAGAGAACACTGACAGTGGGGAGGTGGTCACGCTCTACTGGAGAAAGCAGCATGGGAAACAAGATGGAGAATTAGAGGTCTGTTCAGAGTCACAGATCTGATGGGTCACTGGAACTATTGCAAAGAGTTTTTTAGGTGGATACTAGCATTTAGGAAAGACAGGCAAAAAAAAGAACGGGAGTCGGATGTGTGTTCTTTCAGAAAAGAAGCGGCTCTATCCCACAAGACTTTCCTATTGAGGTTATGGACCAGATGAGAGCTTATGGAATAGGTTTCACAGGTCACTAGTAGCAAAATGAGATTTAGATAACTATGCCTAAAATTTCTCATCTGTTTTTTTGTTCTGATATGAGCAAGGATAAGAAATTATACTTTGATGCAAGTAATCTGAACAAGGAAACATAAAATCATACTCTGGAAAAGACAGCAAGGAAATTATATTTAATTACAATTTGTTCACCTGATTTGGATTCCTTTAGACTTGATAGCATGAAACTATCTTCAAGGGAATGGCATGGGAAAATAGTCATGCCACACATGGTTTTTTCTACAAAACAAGTTCTGCCTGTATGAGATACAGGTATGTGATTATTCTTTCCATGAGCTGAATAAGATAATTGAAACATTATATTGATGAACTCCACTGGGACATCATGTAGTTATCCTGCCCTGCTTGGAACATTGTCTATCTTATTTAAAGGAAATTTGGCTTTAAGACAGAGCCAAAATCAAAAATTGCAAAGTTATGTCCTGTCTCAACATTTGAGGGATGCAGAGATTGTTTTTGTACCAATGTTCATAATTGGCAAACCAGTATGAACATCTAGTGCCAATGTTCATATTGAATGTGTCAAGTATGGACAAGTACTTTGAAGCCATTCCACTGGAGCCTTAAGAACTACTTGTATAATCTACTCATGTGTTACTCCTCTGTCACCATAACACCTGTATTTTAAAGAATGGAAGGTGTATAACAGGAATAGAGATTTTTCCTAGCACCTTAGATTTATATCGGTTTTGTGCTTAAATGACTCATTAGGGTTTAATTTTAATGCCTTATTTTTATTTCTTCTCCTCCTCTTTTTCCTCTGATTCTTATTCATGTAGCTAATCTCAAAAGGAGAGAGACTCAATTGAGTGACCCACGTATTGGATAATTAAATTAAGCAATATCACATAACAGCCTGTGTGTAAAAATCTGTGTGATTACAGATCATTGTGCAATGGCTTTTGCAAATCAAGGAACATACCACGTTTGCCGTGGTATTTGCCGTAATCAGCCTGAAATACACTTCCTGATGTATGTGTATGATGGTTGTGAACTCTGGGTAATATAGATTGAGTTCTGACTGCTTCTTAATAAGGAATAACATTTTTACCATTCCCTTGTGAAAAGCTAGTATACATAATTCCTTTTAAAATGGTTTCATAAATTGTGGGATTTTATTTTTGCAGTTTTGGGTGTATTGGAAGGCTAAATCTGAATAGCTGGCCTATGCTGTCATTTCCAATTACTCCCTTTCTGAAAAATACATTGTTAATAATTCAGTAATGTATTAATTAATACAATTAATAATAGGGTTTTTTTTTTTGTTTTGTTAATCGAATCAGCCTATACTGTGATCCAGAATCAGGAAGACCATGATCTGTATAGGTCTGCAAAGGAAATTTCTAGGTTCTTCACTGTTACATTGAGATATTGTGCTTTCAATTCTCATTTGATATATCATCACAAACATTTACAGAGTGCTCTGAACAGTATGGGTATTTGATTCATCTTGTGTTTAGTAAATAAACATGTTCTAGTTTCTTCCCTGCTTCTGTTCTAGTCTGTATTACAAGATTGCTGTATGTATACATTTATGTATTGTGAAACCCTCACTAATCCTTTCTGAGATAAAGTCACTTTTTATTGACAGAATATTGAAACAAGCATAGAAAAGGATCTGTGACTAACTCAAACTGCCTGAAATGCAGATCATTGTTCAATCAGAAGATTATTCCTTCTTCACTGAAGACTCTAATTCCCGTCACAATTTCTCCACATTTAAAAGGTACTCTAATTATGTCAAACACCATGCCCAAAGACTTTGGGAAATATCATTATCCTTCCAAAAGTATGACAAGTTTTAAAACAATGTAGCTAGTATAATAGGATTTTTTATATCATTTAGAGTGAGGAGAGATGAAGAGCTGAATTTATTATGGATCAATAACAGATTTTTCCCTCAGTTCCATCACAATACATTTTGCTGGACCTTTGAGGTTCAGTATTTGGGCTCTGGATGGCCTTGGCTCATTCTTCAGTTGTAATCCAAATGCTGATGTGGTTTGTAATCCATAGGAGCAAGCAGACAAGCTCTTATAAAAAGCAAATATACTTATTTTAATACTCCCTGCAGTTCTGAAATCAGCAATTTGAAGTGAATACTAATCTATTTGGATTGCATAGACTTTTTTGAAGAATAAGTCTTTCTGACAGAATCAAACTTGATTCCAGCAGGTTTCTCATGGCCATGCATTATGACACTGGATCAAGAATAAAATGTTTTCATCATATCACTATTGAATCTTTTTTATTTATTGCATTGGAAAAATGAATAAAGCATTATTTTTACCATGATAATAAAAATATAGTACATTTCTTTCTAATCACAATCTGTCATACAAATTTTACTGCACTAGCAGTAGAGGTTATCTACCTCCCTTCTCTGTAATTTAAATAGCTTTTTAAATATATGTTTCAGACATATATCAGCTTTAATTCTCTTTCAAAATTTCTTGTATCTCCCATACATGACTTTTTAAAGAGGCTTTACTTTCAAGGGTTCTCATTTCTTTCTGAGCAGAAGTTCATGAGTGTCTCCAGTGATACATTAAGTTATAGCCTGAGAGATACTCTGCTTGCTATGTTGTTAAAACACACTCTAGATTGATAATGCTTGAAAATTCGTATTTTAGCTTGGGTATATATCAGTATATAGTAAGCATATATTATTTTATTCAGACAACATGTTCGTAGGTCCAATTAATATTTTAATAATCCAGAATTTGTCTATGGGACAAATTCATATAAGATTAACTGTAGAACAAAAAGATAAATAAAGAAATAACAAAACACAGAAGCCAAGGCATTGTGTAAATTGTACTATAAAGTTCATAAATCTGTGGATCTGAGTCTTCTTTCACCCATTTTTTTCTCCTTTTGGTTTCTTGCTGTTTACAATATTTACACAGGTTTTTCTCTTTCTGGGATGCAACACATGACTCACCTAGAATAACAAGAGAAAAATAGTAGGATTCAACTCAGATTATAACACTGAAATTTAGGACAGAAATAACAAGACTCTACATTTGTGGTGTGACAGTGAACTTATTCTTCATGTTTATGTGAAGAAAGGGAGAAGGAGTTGAGTTTAAACAGCAACAAAGGGAGTCTAGGATACACAACAAGAAGAGCTTTTCCTCTGCAGCAAAAGAACAAGGATAGGACATCACAGGAACTTGTGCACATAAGAATAACTTAGGTAAATGTTTGTCATGAAATTTTATGAGCAATTAATCATATGTCTCTGCAAAAGGTTGGAGGCAACAGAAATGGCCTCTTGAAATTTCTTCCTGCCTAATTTTCTGTGATAAATTATTTTTAAACATTTACTCTTTGCGATGAATATTTTGCAAGATACAGATATGAAAAAAGTGAAAAAAGTGAGTACAAGTTTTTAAAGTATAATCCTTCAGGAGCCTAGGTCCCAAGCAAAGATATTTCAAATGCAGAAGAGAAAACTAAGTAATCGCGAAGGGAATCCTTCCCTTCTAACTGCCACAAGACAAGTAACCATGAAAGGCTACTCCTAAAAAAAGTTCAAATGGGCTGGTGACTAAGATTCATCTTTCACTTACTCATTGGTTTGTAAAAGTCTGTAGGCTATAAGGGTGTGAAATAAATTCATCCTAAGAAAGCATAATTATGACAGACTTCAATCATATGAGTGATAAAGATCAATGAATTATGATAAGATCAGCAGAGATAATTTTTTTTTTCATAGACAACAGGAAAATAGGAAAGACATCTCTAATAATTTCCAGTTAAATTGATTTTACAGTCACAGTGAACTGAACATTTTTGCTTGCATTTTTGGACTTCATAGTTCTTTATTTTTTTCTGCTTATAAACAATAAGAAAAAAACATCCTGTTTTTTTATGTTAAAATTCCCATTGTAGCTCTCTCTAGTGACTTTGAGAAGCTAATTCACTGAATATTTTAATGATCAAAAAGAAACATGAATCAAAGTATTAATCACGTTAATGCATTTAGTAAATAATTGAACATAAAAGAGAATATATCGATTACATCCAGTATAATGAAGTTTTTAGAATAAATAAACAAGAGCATTAAAAGTACTAAAAGAAACAAAAATTGTAATCTGTGCCTAAATATTTGGGGTTAGATCCATAAATGATACGTCAGCTACTGTACCCTGTGCACTGCTTTCATTGGAACTCTACCAGTTAATATCATAGAATCATAGAATCATAGAATGGTTAGAGTTGGAAGGGACCTTAAAGATCATCGAGTTTCAACCCTCCTGCCGTGGGCAGGGACACCTCCCACTACAGAAGGTTGCTCAAAGCCCCATCCAGTCTGGCCTTGAACACTTCCAGGGATAGGCATCCAGAACTTTCCTGGGCAACTTGTTCCAGTGTCTCACCACCCTCACTGTAAAGAATTTCTTTCTAGTATCTAATCTAAATCTCCCCTCTTCCAATTTAAACCATTGCCCCTTGTCCTCTCACTACACTTCCTGACAAAGAGTCCCTCTCCGGCTCTTCTGTAGGCTCCCTTCAGATATTGAAAGGCCATTATAAGGTCTTCCTGAAGCCTTCTCTTCTCCAGGCTGAACAACCCCAGTTCTCTCAGCCTGTCTTCATAGGAGAAGTGCTCCATCCCTCTGATCATCTTTGTGGCCCTCCGCTTTGTGGACTCGTTCCAACAGGTCCATGTCCTTCCTGTGTTGAGGACTCCAAAGTTGGACACAGTACTCCAGGTGGGGTCTCACAAGGGAGGGGCAGAATCACCTCCTGTGACCTGCTGGCCACAGTTCTCTTGATACAGTCCAGGATGTGGTTGGCTTTCTGGGCTGCCAGTGCACATTGCTGGCTCATGGTAAGCCTCTCATCTACCAATACCTCTAAGTCCTTGTCCTCAGGGCTGCTTTCTAGCCATTCTCTGCCCAACCCGTATTTGTGCCTGGGATTGCCACATTCCAGGTGCAGGACCCTGCACTTGGCTTAGTTAAACTCATGCGATTTGCATGAGCCCAACTCTCCGGCCTGCGCAGGTCCCTGTGGATGGCATCCCTTCCCTCCAACGTGTTGACTGCACTACCAAGTTTGGTGTCATCGCCAAACTTGTTGAGGGGGCGCTCTATCTCAATGTCCATGTCTCCAACAAAGATGTTGAACAGCACTGGTCCCAGTACCGACCCTTGAGGAACACCACATGTCACTGGCCACCAATTGGACATGGAGCCATTGACCACAACCCTTTGAGTGCAGCCATCCAGCCAGCTCCTTATCCACCGACTGGTCCATCCATCAAATCCATGGCTTTCCAATTTTGAGACCAGTATGTTGTGTGGAACAGTGCTGAACACTTTACATAAGTCCAGGTAGTCGACATCTGTTGCTCTGCCCTTGTTCACCAAGTGTGGCAGTATCATAAAAGGTCACCAAGTTTGTCAGGAATTACTTGCTCTTGGTGAAGCCATGTTGGCTGTCTCAAATCACTTCCTTATTTTCCATGTGCCTTAGCAGAGGTTCCAGGAGGAAATCTGCTCCATAATCTTGCCAGGAAAGGTGAGACTGACTGGCCTATAGTTCCCTGGGTCTTCTTTTTTTCCTTTTTTGAATATCGGGGTTGTGTCCCCTTTTTCCAGTCTGCAGGAACTTAACCATAAGTTCATTCAAAGATTTCACTTTCAATATTAATAGATATACAGTTGTTGAAATATATTTGTAAAGTTTCAATTTCTCTTTAATAGACAATCTTTTGTAGAAGTTTTGACTAACGTAACCCCTTAAAAGGCTTCTAAAACATCCTCTGAAGATTTTTATTGCTTGGTTTTCTTTCATTTTATACATGTAACCTTAGTAATGCTCTTTTTTCATGGTTTCCAGTGGAAAACAAGTCCAAGTATTAAGATGTGTCTTTCAATCCTTCCTTTCTGAAACTTCCTAGAGAAATAAATATATAGTACAAGATAGGTCAAATGTTCAGACAAAAAAATTCCCACAGAGCAGTCCAGACATTTGTATGCTGGTAGCCTAACTGTGAGAAAAGGGGCCACAGAAGGACTCACTGACTCCAGGAGTAATAGTTGGTTCAACTTCCATACCTGTGTCACATTCAGATGTTACTGAACATCTTTTCACACTTGCACCTCATGAAACAGGGGCAGTCTCCATTCCAGGCTGTTTTTCACTGGCATACATTCACCATCTCTCCTGTCTGTGACAGTATTCTCGCATAATTCCACAGATGATGCTGATCTTCAGTCCTTTTGCTGTTTCCAGCTTTAATTGAAAATACCCAACCTTGAACCATCTACTCAGTGAACTGAGGCTGCTTAGTAAAATGACCAGCCAAATTTTTTATGAGCACTATTTTTATTTTGATCGAGCAACCCAGTTGTGCATGGCAGATGCTCAAGGTCAGAGAGACCTCTATATTTCAAGACATTGTGCACCCAAAGCCAGCTACTGTTGAGACTACCACCAGAACTTGTAAATAAATGCTGCTTAGAAAGCAGAAGCAAGTATGAGCAAGTGTGCAATGTCTTCCACTTCCCACTTTTCTTTTCCTTTTTTTTTTTTTTTTTTAAATTACACAGAATCACAGAATCATATGAGTTTGGAAGGGACCTCTGGAGATCATCTAGTTCAACCCCCCTGACAAAGCAGGTCCACCAAGAACAGGTTGCACAAGAACACATCCAGGCAAGTTTTGAATGTCTCCAGAGAAGGAGACTCCACCACCTCCCTGGGAAACCTGTTCCAGTGCTCTGCCACCCTCAAAATAAAGAAGTTCCTCCTCATGTTTAGGTAGAATTTTTTATATTCAAGTTTGTTCCTATTACCTCTCGTCTTATCCCAGGGCAGCACTGAAAAAAGACTGGCCCCATCCTCTTGACACTCCCCTTTTAAGTATTTATAAGCAGTGATTCGATCCCCCCTCAATCTTCTCTTCTCAAGAAGACTAAAAAGACCTAAGTCCCACAGCCTCTCCTCATAAGAGAGATGGTCAAGGCCCTGAACCATCTTTGCAGCCTTCTGCTGTACCCTCTCCAGAAGTTCCCTGTCCTCCTTGCTTTTATTTAAGTTCATCAGGTTCCTCTCTGCCCATCTCTCCAGCCTGTCCAGGTCTCCCTGTATGGCAGCACAGACTTACAGTGTTTCAACCACACCTCACAGTTTTGTCGTTGGCAAATTTGCTGGTCCCTTCCTCTGGGACATTGATGAATATATTGAAGAAAACTGATCTCAGTACTGAACCCTGGGGAACAGCACATCAGAAAAGATCTCTTTGGTGATGCTGAATGTCATCTTACAGAAGACTGTAAATCAGTATATAATGTGAAATTAAACATGGTATTTTTCTTTGATGAGAATGATTTTTAAAAGAAAATCTTTATAGGTGTAATCTACAAATATCCAAAGAAAAAAGGATGTAATTTAATGTTTTGAAACATTTCTTCAATGAACAACAATCTCTGCACTGTGTCTGTTGATTAGCAATCACAGTTTTCATGCAATGATCTGTATAAATGAGATTTCTGAGTGTAAAATAATCTATCCATTACTACTTCAAGAGGAAAGTTCCACATTCCACACCATTATGACAGTAAAATATTGATTATTCTATTGTCTTGTGTTCAGGAGCTTCAGGAAGTTAAGGAAGAAAAATTAAAGGAACTACAGACAATTTACCAGGAAAATAAAATAATAGCTTGCATGAATTTTACTGACTACTAGATAAGATTACCTAAAAAAATGATGTAAGATAAAGAACCTGGTTTTATGATCACTATCATTGTAAGTAAATCCTACATTGCATGCTATGAAACTATGTAAGAGTATAAATTGCAACCATATTGTATCTTGAATATCATCCTCTGACATTCATCTATCTATTAATCTTCTGATATTCAGGAAATCATAGTAAACAGAAGTAAAACACACCTTAAGAAATTATCATGTACTTTGTCCTCCTCAAAGGTTGACACCTCAATGATTCCTGATTGTTGGTTTCTATTTAATGTTGCTGTACATGTTGATATCTTACCAAAGGGTTATCAGCCTTTCTCATCTCTCTCTCCACCCCTATCGCCCCACCTCCACTTTTATTGCAACAGATATCATAGGGTATTAGGTAATATAGGCTATGCTTTCCCCTTGAACACCTTGTTACAGATTTCCACCTTAAGAATTGAATTTCATGCTCCTACAAAACACATACAAAATGTATGACTAAATGAAAGAAAGAAAACTAGTATAGTCATTGCTCTCACAGAGTAGAACACTATTTTTTTTAAAAATTTAATTCCCTTACCAAAACCTTCCTCATATGTAGTTCTTCTACTTTAAAAATATGTTGACTATTTACAGACATGACTAAATAACTTGAATTTATAGCTATCTTCCAATATGCAGGACGTTCTATCCAAAATAATATGAAGATTTTTGTGTTTACACAATCATTAAAGATAGTGAGAAATTTTGTTTGAGGTGAGAAAGACTTGTTTTATGTCCTGGATTAAATAAATTTTCCTCAATTAATAGAATAGAAAACTATGGAGAAGATTTTTTAATTATTATTATTTTACTGCAAACTCATGGGGAAATTTAACTGTGCAGTCAGTTTAAATGGGTGATTCATGCCAGTAAGAACCAGAAAAGATGTATTGTGTGAAGGGAGAAGGTCTCCAAATAGGCTTCTTGTAGGCCCAGCAGTGCGTCTTCTAGTATTTGTTATTCACCATCTGAGGTCTACTGACCCTTATCAGCTGTGTCAGTGACTGAGAGGACATTTAGAAGCTCCTCTTCAGATGGATATTTGAAGCAGTGAATGCCTCAAATGGTAGTGTAGACTGTAGGCAGAAGTGAGGGACAGAAGATGGTGGCACTGCCCACAGTCCATGTAAGCTTTTTGTCATTCCTCCCATCTGCCATGTGATTTACCTGAGATATCCAGAGGTCTCATATGAAAGTTTAATTTCAATTGTTTTGATTAATATGTAATATTTTCAAAAAGACAAAAGAAAAAGAATTAACTGCATCACTCAAAGCACTCTCACTAGGTAATTCCACAAAAAAGACCTCACTCATGAGTAATCAAGTTCATGGGTTATATCATCAAAATCCACAACACCAGGGCACTATTTCAGCCCTTAATTAGGGCATCAGTAAAGAAGTTAAGCTCAAAAACCATTTAACTCATCCCATTTGAACAGTTCCTTGGAATTAGACAAAAAAAAAAATCTTGCTTTTGGAGTGGAAGTTTAAGATATGCAAAGAGATTGACTGTCCAAAGAAAGGCACCTGTATATGTATATTTTATTTAGTAGTCAAGAAAGTTACTCATTTTTAAAGTCTGCAGTTATACTGCTTTATCTCCTTTCTCATGTTCATGAGGTCTTGTGACTGGTATGGTCAGGTTTTTAAAGTATCATATGTGTTTAATTTTGCGCATTCATGCATTTTCCGTGACTACTGTTGGAAAAGGTTTGTGATCAGAACAAAACTCCCTTCTGTTACCTTTCTCTTCCCCATTTGTTCATTAAGAGATGACAGGAATCACTTGGCAGTATAATTGATTGTGTAGACAGTGTTGGTCTCAGTATACATGGATCAGCCTCTGCTATGCCATTTGAACACCCTTTAGTCATTCAGCTGCCACTGTCTTAGGTCAATAGCTATACAATGGGGATAATGTTCGAGGTTTTACTCCAGATCAAGTAACAGTAAAATCTGAGACAGGTCCCATACCACCTATGCTGAAACTCATGAAAAGGTGAATATTTTCAAATAATTCCAGATTGCAACTGAACAGAGCTCTGTGGCTAAGACACTTGCCCTGATATACAGTTGCAAGTAGTTTCACTTACATTTATCATTACAAATATCACTTCACATCAGTGTAAGCTTACATGCTGTGCAATTTTCCTGACAAGGAACTGCCAATATATAGGGGGTTTGGAAGGATCTTGATGTGACTGAGATGATTGAATCTCTCTCTGAATTAAACCTGTGGCGATATATCATGGATTGCGTAGACTGTGTCCATAATTAGTCATAAAACCGTTGGGCTAAAGTACTGACCTGTGATTATCTAATTCATTAGCTGCTAGTCCAGTCCATAAGTCAGGCTATGTTAGGTACCAGTGAGCTCTTTGGGAGAATTCCCAGGGGAGCATCAGGGGACAGTGATTCTAAGAGCTAATACCAAAACCAATATGTTTGTTGTTACCATGTATTTGAAGGAAGAGCTAGATCACTCTGAATGTAAATTGGGCTTATGCCATGCTCTTCAGCAGCAGAGAAGAACCTTGGGCTGGATAATTTTCCTGTGTTCATTTTTTTAATGAGATGGTATTGAATAATCCATATTGATTGGGTGATTTCATAGAATTTAAGGAGGTCACATAGTAACTACTACACCATTTGTGTTGGTATAAGCACTACCTTACCTGGTGATAAAAGGGGAGTAAATTCTTGATTGAATACTCTCTCTCTCCCTCTACTTTCTTCTGCATTTTTTGCTAGGAAAATATGTGGTATATTTCAAAACTGTACCTGAATCTCAAGCCAGTCCCTGGAACTAACAGACCATAAATTGTTGGTTAACCTTGAGACCCTTAGATGGCAGGCTCTATATTAGGGCAAATACTGAGCATTGTATATTTTGTTTCTAAGGTGATGTATTCTGCCAGACTCTCTGATAATATAATGGATGAAGCTCCCTGCATCAGTGAAGCCGCACAATTTACACACCTATGGTAAATTGGGTTTGATTTGAAAAATTTTATGTTTTATACTGGGATGAGTTTCTTGCTAGTGCTACGTTAAGTGAAATTGAATTGGATCAGGTAAAAAGTAGCTTATGAATAGGAGAAAAACTGTCTTTTTTAGTAGTTGATGGATGAAAAAGAGAACAATGAGAACAATATCTGACCTAGTGATTTGCACTGGAATGGGAAGAGACATCTTTTGGGCAAAATAAGAAAGGAAAAAGAAGATCAACAGAAAAATGTGCAATACAGCTTTAGAAAAGAAAGTTAAGAAGTGGACAGCCAGTGTCTCTGCCTTGGCTGAAGTGTGGTGTCCAATGACTCCAGTGACACATAATCAATTTATGAGCTTTTTTTGTATTACATTCACAGAAAATGCAGATGTCAGCATTTCCATTTCTCCAGGGAATGGGCAATTATTATATTACATTCATTCAAGAGTGCAAATACCAGCAAAATTTGGCCACTCTAAGTCACACAAAATTCACTTCTGCATAATCTACCTGGATACTTAGTCTATCCGATAGTTGTCCCTCGTAATAACTTTTTTTTCAATCTTTTGAGAAGCCTGTTGAAATACTGATGTAATCAGAACTGCAAAATTGGATTAAGGAGGTTTTCAGGACCTCCTGAAATTAAGGACTTTTTTTCTACTGGTCCATGTTAACTCTCACCCTGAATTTTTTAATACTCTCAAAAATCACATGTTAAAGGAATTTGTAAACACCCTTTTTCTCACAGCCTAGATCTACCTCCATTACTGAGATTCAGCTATAAGCTTACCCTACCAATACCTCCATTGAGGTCAATGAAACCTCACCAGAATACACTGTAATGAGGCACTACATTTCTTCTTCTTTGTCTAAGAGAAGTCTAGGCATAAATAAGTAATTAAAGAAGTGATATGCATTTGGTGCTAAATTTTCAGATGTAGTGAAAACCTATATTTTTCAAGGATTCCAGAAAGCTGTAGGCTTCAATCCTTTTTTCAGCAAAGAGGGTCAAGTAAGTGTTTCACAAATTGTAAGGTTCTAAACTGCTGATCAATATCCTCTTGCCACTCATCTCCCCTCCCAATGACTTTCATGTTGTTAACCTTCTCATCCCTTAACACAGCTTGTAGTCAGGGATTAGGATTTATTATGGCATTAAAAGCTAAATAAACCATTGTTGGGAATAGCAGATGGTAAATCATACCAAACTGACACTATCTGTTGATTCGAGTGCAACATAAGAAGTATTCAGATCTTTCATATCTTCTATAAACATTAGGGTTGAATTTTACTGCAATCGAGATGGGCATAATACAGATTGGTCCAGTTTAAAATTTTCTGCTTTAGTAAATTTCTCTAAAATTTAATTTTTCCAATAGGGAATATTCCACCTAGGAAACAGTGGCTGGCTGTGGTAATAAGTGTATTGATCAGTCAGTTCTTTGTGAAAAGCAGCGAGATGTGGCTGTTTCTTCTCTTCCATTGAAATAGTGAGCATATCTGAGATAGATGTCAGCAGAGAAAAGCTGGGATTAAAGTAATAATGGTCTGCTCATCAACTGTCTGTTCAATGTTAGCATCTTTTTAATGCTTTTTCTACAATTTGTAGAGTTTACTTTTGAGACAGTAATAATTAAAATAAAGTACTTGAAAGTCTATTGAAAGCAGAATGTGAGATGGGAAAGGATTAGGAAAGTTTTAATAATGAACATAGCATTTAACATTCTGGTAATTATTTTTATAATGCATGTAATACATATTACATAAAATATTTGTTATATGTAAATGTATGAGTATACATATGAAATGTATAATAGTATGTATTGTATAAGAAGTATAAAAATATAACATTTGAGTGCAACCACTACAAAATAGAACGGGGAAAAAAGATGGCACATGCTTCACTGAGAGATTTTGATGACTTGGATATGAATATTTATGTATATGTTACTTGGGGAAGTGGGGGTAGTGATTACCCTCAAGTTGTATGGAATTCTGAGGGATGCAGTCTAGTTATGAGGGATTAACATTCATTTAGAGAACTGAGGTAACTCATGATTCCCAGATAAACAATTGTTGACTTCTCTGTGGCAGAGGATGAGGACCTTGACAAAAGAATTCTGACTTTAACAATATCTTAAGTGTTACCATTATATGCATGTTACTACTTGCAGAAGAGAACAAATAAATGCTAGAAAATATGTTTACGTCTCAGGAATTTTAGCACATTGCTCTTCCACTCATGCCAAAAATTTAATTAATTTACAGACTCTTCAGAAGTGGAGGAAAATTCCATAGATCGCTTCATGTTTCTAGTTAAGAAATTGAGTTCCAAATATAATTTTTAATCTTAATATGATAATAGATGTGTCCTGCAAATGCAGGAGTATAAGAAAAACAATATCTTACTTTTTGAGCAGGGGGAAACCTAAGAATAATTTGGATTAGTATTTTAACCTCTCAGCTTCTCAAACTCAAAATTACTTTACAGTATCAAAAAATCAGTATCTGGCTAAAACTATTGCTTAATGGGAAAATGAGAATTGAATTTGGCTAACATGGTTTTTGCAATGGCTGAGTATCTGACAGAATTCTGGCTCAAGTGGCCAATTTTAAGTATACAAAAGTTCCAAGATTTGAGGAACCACAGAACTGACTTCAGCAGGATGAATATGGACATAACCTCACTATAAGTGATGGTGCAGAAGCATTCAGCTAGAAATTAGATACTGCTCTCAAGCACTGGTGTATAATCAGTGGCATTAACAGGATTTATTTCTATACAAATCAAAAGCTTGTACTTGTTGTACAAGTCAGCTAGTGCAAGGTGTGATCTCCTAACTGAAGCTAACATTATTGTGATACCTTAAACTAAATAGGCGTTTGACTTTCTGCAGTTCTGAAACACCCACCATAAAGAACCCCTTGGAAGATGGCTTCTGAGTACAAGCCATAATACACACAATCGACATGCGAGAGCAGGATTTGCTTGTCTTCAGAAGAATCTTATCGAACTTTGACTTGGCAAAGTCAAGAGGTGGAAGTCAGCCTCTTCATTTTGAAAAATTGGCCCCATGGGTCTTTGCTCATATTTTAAGATCTACACAACTGTTTGAAGAAAGAAGAGGTGAGAAGGGCAGAAAACCTTTTCTTTTTTTAAAGGGTTCTTGTAGTTATATCCAAGACTTCAATAAGAGAAAAGATGAGAGATAGGATGCCCCTGACTGATAAGGCTCTTCCTTTCGTTTAGATGGCTTCTAAGCCATGTGAAATTGAGACCCAGAGTCTTAATTCTTTGGGACATCTTTTGAACTTGTGATTTTAAGATCATAAACTTCTAAACAAGATGTAACAACTCTGCTGAATATTATATTTTGGTGATGTTTCACTATCCTCCCTTAGCCACGACTGATAGTATGAATGTACTAGTTATTATCTTGCTCTTCTTGAAATTATTGTTTCAAGGTGATTTTTTTTCCTATTTGACATGGAATATTTAGATTTCTTCTTTGCTCCATTTAAAGATGATATTCTATGGAGCATATATTCTATATAAATGCTATATGATGAATAACCAGTCCTTAAGAGCTCGCTTACACTTCTGTCTTAGGAGCCTCCAAAAAAATTTCAGTCTTCCTCAAAAACAAACTAGTCACAGTGATTTTTTCTGCTCTCTGTAGTTACTATGTCTCCCTGTGAGCGGAAAAAAAGTGGAAAAGCCGCATTCATGTGGTGGGAATATCCCCACATATCCGTTGTGAGCTGGTGACGCTCAGCCTGCCTGAAAGAGTCCATCGAAGCCTGTCCTCTGTGAGAGTATCTTTCTGAAATGTATTAATTTCTCTGTCTTTTGCTGGGCTAGAAAACATAGGCATAAATCAGCTCAGAAACAGTCCTATATGCTTGGTTTTTGTCCTGTCTTTTTGTCCATTTTTTATAGGAGTGGGTTTATGTACTCTTGTGCATCTCAAGCAGCCTCACAGGGCTTGGGAGAAGATATGTTAGATGGAGTCTTTTTATTGAGTTCTGCATGATCTGGAGCAATGACTAGAAGTGTCTTCAAGGAAAAAGCAACTATTACTTCAGATTTCTGAGATGTGTCTTTTACCATACTGAATTTTGGGAGTGATTTACATCTTAAATTTTAAATAGTTTTCTGCTGTAGTGAATAGACTTTGTTGTCTATAATCAGAGCTCAGATATCCAACTTCCTTATTTTAAAACACAGACACAATAAATCCTATTTTACATATGCACAGGACATAGCCCTTTAATTAGAAACAAAATTTAAGTTTATGTTTAATAGGAGAAGAAGGGAGAGAAGGGGCAGGAAAAAGGAATAAAATGACATGACCCATGGAAACAGAATGAAATTAGATTCTATTGAAACTCAGCAAGTTAAAATACCAAGCTGCACTTGTCTTTACAAAATGATAAATTAAAATCAAAATCAATTTGATCAAGGTCCTAATTTCCTTTACAGGCTGGCTTTGCTCCATTCTTTGATCTCCCTGAGACCATTATGTCTGGGTAGTATACTGTGAAAATACCAGTTACAAGCTGTTGCTGGATTTCTCAGTTGGCAACATGAAATTTTCAGTAGAAAACACTTTAAGATAGTTGAATGAAATATCAGATTTCCCCTATATAAGCACATTCTGTCCAGACTGATGTAAATAGACTCCTTGGAAGGACCCTCATCCCGCAGACTCCCAAGGAGAATGGCATTTCATACGCCAGCCTGAATTTAAGGAAGAGGTTTTATCCAGGACTCAGCCAAGAGAAAATATTTTCTATTCTGTACTTTTATTGTGACATTATCTTCATTATGTATCTAATTTTTGTTGTTGTTGCTATTGACTTAGAATTTTATGTCATAAATCTCTGAATCCTACAGGGTGCATGGGAGTTATGAAAAACAGACTTAGAGATTTTGGAATCTGACTTGTGCAGTAGCTTTTTACTTATCTGTATGTGGAGGGATCAATATATATTCCAACCAATTTACGGAGCATCTGAACAATTGCAGGTTGCAGAGGTACTGGTGGGAAATGAGATTGCTTCTCATGTCTGAAAATTAGTACATTTTGAAGGTCATAAATACATGGGTTTAGATAACAATTTGCAAAAGCCTCTGGATATTCAGAAACCTAAAAGGGTAATATCCTGAATCACCTGGCAGTCATCTTTTGTTCTCACATAGTTTTACAGAACTGGGATTTTGCCTAGTTTGAATAAAGCTAGTTTTAACTTAGCTACAAAACAAGACACATTTTCAGTCATGCTCACATAAGAGAGTGTCAATGAGACTAAGTTTTTGTTTCCTTTTTCTTGTTAGAGATTTTCAGAAAATTTCTTATATACTCTACTAATACTTGCTTCTCAAACTATGTCATAGATTTAATGTCATTTTTACAACTGAACACTGTATTGGTTTCTTTCAACAAGTGTTGAAACTAAGAAGAATGCTCATACCATCTTGCTGGTCTCAAAATCAGGAAATTTAATGCTGATAATTGTATCATTCTCATGGTGAATTTGGTGCACAGTTAACAATTAAATCAGGAAGAAGAAACCCAAACTCCTCAAATGTTCATTTTAAATTTGTTTTAAAATGCTTTCCAAGGATTCCTGCAGGACTTTGGTCAAATCTTTTCTTATTTTGGTTTGTATTTTAAATGAAAAATATTATAATTTTAGATAGGAAAATATGGCCACAGTGTTCTCTAAATAAAAATTATATTTGAAGTAGAGGCTCATTATGCAGTAAACAAGTCCTGAGGCTGGGAAGAACTCTAACTGGTGTTCTTGAATTTGCATTTTTGCTTAAAGCTTGAATAAGAAATATTTTCTCCGCTTTTGTAAAATAGGTACAGTGAAGGTAATGATTTGCATTTGAACAAAGAGTATATACAATAGCTAAAGAACTAGTTTAATATTAAACTTTTGGTGCAATTAATTACTTAGACCTGAGTCCAGTGAAGGATTTGGTGCGTAAAAGCTGTGCATTGGAGCATCAAGCTACTAAGTGTCTAGCCCTCACAATGGAATCCAGGACACTTTCTTTAGTATACAGGTTTTTCATACAGTGTTTGAAAAGATTCTGCATGTAAAATGTGGTTTGGTGCACAAATATCTGAGGTGGCAACAGCCTAATTTGAGACAGTTTAATGACAAAGGAAAGCCTTATGTAAAGATGTTAAGATAGTACCAGAAGCTGCATTAATGTGTTCTTGAACCATAAGCTAGCAAAGCTGTGTCCCTTTGCAAATATATAGCTTTTCTGACCTAGGCCCAGTCCAGCCTCTATTGAGGATCTGTGCATCAATTAACATCCCTGCAGATCACTCAAATGAGATCCAGAACAGTCAACTGGATAAACTGGAAGTTACAGAAATCCAGCCTGATCAACCTAACTGCATGAAGAGCTGAGCAATAGGAAATAAAAGGACAAGGTGTGTGTGTAACTTTCTTTTTTAGTATCTAAGGTCTGTTTTCACATTATAGATAGTGAGAAGACTTCTTGCAGGAGCAGTTAATTATTTTCTGTCTTTCAGCAAATGCTCTTCACTCTCATAGTTTAAAAACGGTGCACTGCATTCTGCCTTATGCTAGTACTCTCTGCTCAAGAGCTGCAGATGTCTTGAAAGCCTTTATTATTTCATTTCTGCACATTTCATGACATGAAAGGCTAACAACACTTTTTGCCACAGAGCTTTCCAAACAGTCATTTCTGGCTTAGGTGCCACAGATCCCACATCATTTTGGTCCTGGATTTCCATGGTTCAGTTCTTCAGCTGCAAATAAATTTATTTTTTAGAAGTCCTTAATGAAGAGTTTCTGATTAATATACAGAATTAGAGAGTTGTAAGACACAACTTCTTGACTAAAAGGAAATAACTTATACTGTCTTTGGGCTACTGACTGTAACATATTCACGTTGGTTTTTGTTAGTGCCCATATCAGAAGAATGGAACTGAGTTACATTTGATAGGTCTAGACATTCACAGATAGATAGCTTGTTTGGGGGGAAAGGGAGTGTACATTACCAACAGGAGTAAATCTGTAGGAAACTATTAAGTATAGACAAAAAGATCTATGAATAACATTTAAACAGCACATTGCAAGCAAAAGGGGTGCCTTACCCACCAATGGCTAGGGAATGAGATTTTGATCATTTTCATCTGGGATTTAGGAGATTTCAGGTTAGTTCACATTCCTGTCCCTCCCTCCAAGATGTATGTTTAGTTACTGTTTTTTCCACACCTCCTTTCCTCATGTTTATATTAAACTCTTTTTCCACTTCGTGCCTGCTCTGGCTTTTTTACTGTTTCTCATAAACTGTTTTCCTAGTAGTTAGTTTTTGTGTTACAATTAGTTATTTGGTTCTATTACAGTTAGGTAAATAGTCCTTGCACACTGGTTTTACTTTTGAACACTGCCCTTGAAAAAGCATAGCTAATCTGTACCAGAAAGAATTCCATGCTGGGCAGAAATTGCAGTGATGGTTGTAACTACATGTTATTATACTTCTTTTTGAAGGGAATTTTATTATTTTTTGCATGCTTTATAACATGTAAGTTGATTCAGCTGTAAGTGATGAGTTTTGGGTACTGCAAGTATTCAGATTTAATACCAAACACAATTCTCTATAATGGACCTAGTGTAACACTGTATTACAGACAGCTAATACCATTTTTTGTATTACCTGTACAGACATTTTTTTTCATGTTTATCATGACTGAGGTATAAAAGATTAATAATTACAACGTCTGGAAAAAAAAAGAGATAATTATGCAAATTCTGACCTTGCGTTTCCAGAAAGAAAAAATACTCCTTTCCTAACTGAGCTGTTTAACAGACAATAAACAAGGCATTTTCAAAGATGTTCAAGTAACAACCACATCAAGTAATTCTATTGTACCTTCATTATTGTTAGTCAGTCCCTCCAATAAGATAATATTTTCTGTTTTACGCAGTGATGGGTGTTTATAGCAAAAACCCTGCTTTTGATATGATTATTAATAATAAGGAATCAATAGCATATATTTTAAGTAAATCAATAGGCTATATTCTAACTGAGCAACTCCTCTGACTTCCATCTCCACTGCTGGATTTTTATTCTGATAGCTATGGTTAAAAACCAGAATCCTTCAGCAGAACAACTGAATCCAAAACCATCAGTAATGCATTATCACATAGGGTCATGCTTAAAAAAGAAAGCTAATAGAATTCTTTCTGAAAACAGGAGCTCATTTTATATTAACTTTTCCAACCTGGATAAAATTCACCTCCCAAAATGTCCAGCAGATACTAGTGTTACTATTCAGACTTACTCCTTATAGATTTTTATTTCTCTGTGTGTGTGTTTTATTTAAATGGAAATTTTACAACTGAGAGAATAGAGTAAGGATGACTTAATTGCATTTCCAAAAGGGCAGACTTCTGCTCTACAGCAGCTGTATCACCTTTGCACAGACTTTAAAAATATGAACCATGTTCCAATATCAAGTTCAGTGCTGCATCACAATTGATTCTCCTCTTATTATTCTTCTATAAAATGAGTTATTCTCTACTATTCTTTGCATATTTAATCCTTAGCTGATATGTAACTAAAGTCACCTTCTAAATCCATAGTCAGCTATTTCATCTCAAGACCTCACAATAATACCTTCACCTTCTTACAATTAAAGTCTGCAGTCCTTATCTAAATACTAACTTTTAAAAGGTAGAATCACCTGTGGTCTGTGATTCCACTTCAGAATTTCCTTTGGGGTGATTTATTTAAATCTGCAGGAGAACAGCTCAGCGTGCGTAGAGTCACAGCAATGTTGACCTCTTGATTGAGGGCAGGAATAGTAGAGAAAATTCTTTTTAGGTCTGGCAAAAAGGGAGTTCTTCAGCAGAAAGATTAGTCTTTTGTCCTCACTCCTTTAGTTCTTTCACTGGAAAGCTTATGCTATCTCTCCAGCTGTCTTTAAAAAAAAAAAAAGGTGACAGTTAGAACTTGATGTATTGTAACAACAATGGCCTAAGAAAGTCCTGGCAGGCTGAGACATACTAAACTCAGGCAGGATGAGCAGAAGCCACTTTTGAACTGGAAACAAGTTATTCAGGTCAATGTGCTTCTGGTCGAGATAACATGCTGGCTTTCTTTGCTTCCTCTTAACTAGCTGTGCTCTGTACAGGGTGGGGAGTTCAAGCAAACCAGAAGAACTAGTTAGCTCTCAGTCTGGAGCTTACTTGCAGCATGACAGTCCAGATGTTGGAAGAAAGTTAGATGTTTTGACTTAACAGAGATACTTGAATTCTAACATTTAGATTGTACGGGGATAATTGGATGCTGTGAAGTAGGATCTGACAATCCCAACATGGTAGATGGAAAATAATGAGAGTAGTTAAGGTAATTTCCTCCAAAGAGAGGAAATGAGTCTCTGAAACTGTTGAGATTTAGTTGTAATACTCTGTGCTGTAGAAGAATATACACCTCTTCTTCTTTTATATTTGCTGTGAAAATCCTGTAAAGATAAATATTAGGTATACTCTAAGTGTAAAAGGTACCCTTTCTTTCAAAAACTCTTGAGCAGGATTTTGTCTAACCTTTTAAATACAGATGGAGAGAAGAGTCTTTTCCACACACAGCATTGACTGGCCCATGTGTTGTTTTTGTTGACTGATTGTTCATCTCTTCTTTTTTCCTTCTGAGAAACCTATTGATTAAGGAATGTAGAATTAATGAGACAACCGTGTATACTCCAACTTCAATGTGTGCTTTCAGCATATCCAGACAACAGACAACTTTCTTGCCTGCTTCTTAGAGCATCCACTTTGTGGGAGGACACCAAAGGGATCCAACCACATCTCTCAGGGCAGTTGTATTTTTTCGTATATGAGCACTTCAGGGCAAAATAGTAGGCAAGAGAATGTTCCAGAATCCAAAGTTATCAGCTGCTTACTAACTAACTGCTGTTAGTTGCTATTTTTAGCCTCACTTTCTACCTTTTAAAATATACTCACATGTCAAAGACTAAGAAGCTTGTTTGCCAAAGTGAAGTGCCCATCAACTCCTGACAAATCAACAGTGACTTCATGCTTAGCTTTCCAAGCCAAGTCTTATGAAAAGTAGAAACTTCAATTGTAAATTGGATATTCAAATCGCATTTAAAATGTGTTTAAAATATGTGTCTAGAATGCATTTTCTATGTTTATATATTCAGAATATTTAACGTGATGATGTGTAAATATTTGCTTCTCACTCAAAGCGAACTTCTCTATTCTGTTATTCAGAGTTAATAACAAACTCGCATTGACTGAAATGCATACCATCTCATGTATTCTGCATGCAACACCTTAAAAGCAGTAACAGCTTTCAGTGCATCTGGCAGGGCATTAGACATAAGGAAAAAGTTTGACTCAATAAGAAGAAAACTGTTGAGTCAGGCAATGGGAGGGTAAAATTCCAGCTGAAGAAGATTCAAACTACTGCAATGAACCTTAGCTGTAAGAATACAATGAAGCCAAATCTCTGATTGTTGGGGCGCAGTCCTGCTAAACTAAGTGGAAAGGTGAGAAGAGAAAGTGAGGGTACAGGGAAGGGAAATGATACAGCTATCCCAAAATGACCCCGCCTCTTTTCAGGTTATGCTAATGGTGTGGGTAAAGGAGGAAGGTAGAAATTACAGTGCCTTTAGTCCTTTTCTTCTGTGTCATTCCTCTGTATTTCTTTGAGTGAAGTGATCTAATAAACTAAGGCACTGAAGACATCTCGGTCTGGAACCAAGTCTTGTATCTTTTACAAAATCTTGAAAATATGGTTAGTTTATTTAAAAATATTTATATTTTTAATAATTTAAAATATTATTTATTTAATAAAATACTATACAGAGCAGAACTCTCAGAAAATCAGGTGCACTCTGCATACTTCAAATTCAAATTTACAAAACTTCATCAACAGAAATTTTGGTCTCTTAACCATCTCTTTTGATTATTAGACTTCATTTTGCCATTGTCTTCCTAACCACTTTACTATTTTTGACCTTGCTTATCAAAATGAACAGAAATGCTAGGAGCTTTGATCTTTGAAATTAATTTAAAATAAGATCAGTTTAGCTCTCCCTGCCTGCAGTACTTTTGGTTCTTCATTTTATTAATTTTCGGGGGTTTTTTTTGGTTTGATTTGATTTGGTTTTGGATTTTTTTTTTGTTGTGTTTTAGTTTGGTTTTTTTAATTTATATTAAGTTGAACTATGAAAGACTTTAGGAAGAATCCTTGCTACTGTTGCTTTATAACAACAATAATGAAGAATTATAAACTTATAGGCAAGAAGAGCTAGAAATGCAAGGAACTTAGCCAATGTGTTACACAACAGATTATAAGCACATACAGCCTGAGGTGTTGATTTTGTTAGTGTCTCAGTTTCCTAAGTATGTATATGATTTGACAGCACAAATTGATGTTCTAGCTGTGATGGGTTCTGATGTATGGCAGAAAAAAATGTGAGCAATCAATATAGCTTATAAATATTGAAGTTCTACCATATGAAAAAATAGAAAGCACTGGAATAATAAGAACAAGAGGAGAAAGAAACTTATCGGTATACAAAGCCTAATATCTACCTTGTCTGCAGTTCCTTGTGTGTTGCAGGAAATTTGGTTCTGAATGGTTGAAGCATTGTGAAATGCACAGCTCAGCACAGCCCACCACTTCAGAAGACAGTTGTCTTAACTTAGACACTATACACTGCATGTGCTGAGAAATTATGGTATCACTAACACAGTGATTTCACGATGCTCCTTCCATCTATCCAGGTATTCTGTTAGCCAGAATCCTGCCCCAGTCCTTCTAGTCAGGAAAGCAGGTTAGTTTACCCCTGGGTGGCCTCATTAATATTATTTCATAACTTATTAATCCTTTGCTTCCATTTCTCACCCTTGTACCTCCCTTTCTCCCCACCAGTCTTATCCCAAATAATCAACCTGCTCTAATTACTTTTTTCCTCATTGGTACCAGTTTTACTACTTCCATATCCAAATTTGGTATTTCTAATATGATTACTTAGGCAATCTGACCTTGCATGGTACTATTGATATGGTTATCTAGGTTTTATTTCAAGGTTTTATTCCTCAAAATTTCCTCAATACTTCCCTCCTGTGAAGTTTGCCCATTTATTGGCATAACTCCCTCTTAACTGCCTATGAAACAGTCATCCCTTATGGCCTAGTCTGGAACTTCTGTCAGCATCTTGTATTATCTGTCACATCCAGCAATTTCTCATGTCATGTCCGGTAGATTTCCGTGTCCACTGTCCTCCTTTTAACCTCAAGCCAGTGCTGAGCCATTTACTACAAGCTTTGATAATGTGCAGAAATGAAAAGAAGCAAAACAAGTTGTTCCTGATGAGATAAAAGATGAAGAGCAACCTGGGAATTGGTCCAAAGGCTGGTGCTGTTACTCTTCTCTATAAGCATGGTATATTTTGTCCCTTACAAGCCTACAGTGCCTTGTCACTTTCCACTTATTCATCTTGCCCTTCCTGTGAAAAGCACGTCTCTCATATCCAATGCACTGAAGGTCCAGCCCATACAGCCATTCCCAGGCTTCTCAGAAGGAATTTCCTGATATATGAATAGGACAAACTGTGTTCTATGCTTACAAGGAAGGAAAGAACTTCCTAATTCAAAGAGAAATGTCTGGAAAGAAGGTTAATCCATAAACAACGTAAAATATAATTAAATAATTTTAAGATATCACATAACGATATTTAGCATTTTTCATACAGTACTAGTCCAAAGTATTTTGCTTCCTGCTAGATGCTGATAGCCTAAGGTTCTGCGACAAGTTGCTATTGAATAATTCACTTTTAAGTGGCTTGCCATCAGAAAAACTATATTCTTTACAATATTATCAGCTTTTCTTTTTTTTTCTTTTTTTTTTTTTTTTTTTTAGGTACATGGCTGTGAACTCAAGGCTTACATATAAAACACTTGGAAATTTCAAACTAGGCAGCTGATTTTTCTTTCCTATATGTTATATCTGAAACATGAAATATGAAAACATCTCCAGACTTTTTGAAATGCATAAGGAAAATGGAATACCTGATTATTTACTCTACAAAAGGATTTCTGCAGCATTGCTGAGAATTGCCAATCACTCACTCAAAAAACTCACACCAAAGAAGCTGTCTGTGACCTGCAAGTTTACAGAACAATGGTTTATTACCAAGTTTCCTTCTTCAAGATATAGGTCTGCTGTGACTCAGGAGTAAAAAGGTGAGTTAACACAGAGCAGTTTTTCCTGAGACCAATCTCAGGAAAGAGCTTCCAGTTCTCCCTGTCTCAGACCGGGAGAGCTTACCAAAAGAGCTTCCAGTTCTCCCTGTCTCAGACCGAAACTGACCAATCTCAGACTTGGGCATCAGACTCCTTAAAACCTGATCTTATACAAAAATTTTATTTGGTCATCATAGAAATTATTCTGTCTTACAGAGTCTTCAGACACTGACAGAGTGGGTGAATAAATACAGCAGATATTTTTTTCTGTCTTATTTCTCAAATGAGAATATTGCAACTGTAAGATAGAAACTACTATTTTATTCTTAACATACTGTTATTTTTCAGGAATGGTTTGTTTACATTTACATTTATATGACATTGAAAAATATCAAATAATATATTTCCTAAAGTTATTCTATTCTTCTCTGTTAGAAATAAGCGGTAATTGCACTACGAGGAAAACTTCCGAGGGATTGACGCCAATAATTTAAGCAGTTGTATTTTTACATTTTGTTTAATAAAATTGCTTTTATGTAAAGGTCTGCTATTAAATATTTGATAGCTTCGCACAAAAACAAATCTCTGGTATGGAAAGGCAATTATAATTTGAAGAATTATTCCTATAAACTTTAATGTTTTTCAATTTCAATCTATTGTAAAGCAAGAATCTCACTAGAGCAGTCGCATTCAATGTTTCATCATAAAAAAGAGTAATGGGATAAAAAAATATTGTGTGGTGTATGGAGTTTTATGACTAAAAGGCAAAAAACCTTGAAGCTCTCTTTCTGTAGTCATCTCTATCCTTAGTCTAATTAGTTGCCAAGAAAAATGTCTCCAAAAGTGCCTTTAAGCCCAAATAATTGCACACCTGATCGCATAACTTGTTGATAGAAGCTGAATATCTAAAGATTCTTTATGCCTTGGCCTTGCAGCTAACTCATTTTACAAGTGCTGTGTCTAGATTTACGTGTTTATATAAACGTGTTTTATAGACACTGGAGAGACTGTCTCCAGAAGATGATTTATCCCATTTCTCTTTTTTGTCATTAGATAACCAGGTAAAGGCAGTTCTGTTTCGCTCCTAGGTGGCTAAGAAGTTCTATTTTGGGGAAGTACTATTTGGGAAGTACTGTTTGGGAAGTACTATTTTGGGTAAGTATCATCATAGAGCACTAAGTCTTCAATGATCTTGACATCATTAGTATTGCTTGAATCTTACAAAGCAGTGACATAAAATAGTGGTTTGGATAATTCACCATGAAAGAGGGTCTTGGCATCATGAAGTTGGTCTCTAGCTTATGCTTAGGTGAATTCATGATCCTCTGGAAAGGCATCTGCTCTCTATCTGCTTTGCTCTATTCCAAAAACATGACCCACCCATCCTGGAAACTCTGAGAGATAAGGGTCAATTTAACATACACACAACTCTTACCATACTGTGCAAGGTATTAAGGTACTACTGCAGAATAAGTACTATTCCACTGATGCAGAATGACTGCACTCATCAGCTATATAGAGGCCACTGTCAGATTTAAAGCCTTGGAACTTTTTCTGCTGAAAAGAAGACCAATCAGTGACTCCGTGAAAACAACTGCTGGCCTAGAAATCACTGTCTCAGGCAGTCAAAGGGAAGATTGCTGGTAAAACCTTGTTACCGTTATTTAAAAGTTAAAACTAAGTGACTGTCTCAAATGGTTGCATGTTCCACATCCTTCCAGTGATGGATTGTGCCTGGCTTTCACAGTCCAAAACTTTCCAATTATAAAGCTTCACTTTAACAATGGGCTAAAAGGAGGAAAGAAAGAACAAACTTGAGGACCTCTCCTGACTTCAGTGATAATAAAGCTGCTGATCTGCTGTAATTCACCAGAGCAGTTTAGCACATGCTTATATGCTTATTTTTAAGCTTGCAGGCTGACACAGTGATTTCAATGGAAGACACATTCTATTAAGTACACTAACTTAAGTGCTTTGCTGGCTCCCAGCTTAATGCAAATGCCTCTTGAAATGATTGTGAACGTATTTCTGTATGAGAAATCAGCAACTAAAAAAGAGATGGAAGTGAGCCTAAATCACATTAACATTGAAGTCTTCAGTATGCCAAAATAAGATTTAGCATGACCATGAACATTCTTCTCTTTGGTGGTACACGGTTCATCTTCAAGCCCAAAAAAGGGAGAGAAGGTATCTTCCTTAATAATTACAAGACCTCCATCTACTGAAATAATAGCAAATAAAAAAGCAAATTAAAAAAAATATTATTGTTACATATTTCCTATGTTATTTAGGAGATTTCTTTTTAACATTTAGAGTATCAGAATAACTGTCTTCAGATAAATGCATCATTCTAATCAGGTTTTTCTTGTTACATATTTTCCTTACAAGCATCATGCTGTATAGTCATTTAAGAATGCAAAATAGTTAAGAATCAGGAAATAGAATCTTCTTCGTAAAGATATGTCCTAAACTAGGATCATGTAACTGGCAGCTCAGATCACTGTCAGACAAAATCATAGGCAGTTCTCAAATGCTTTCATCGCTCAACTTAGCTTCTTCTTTCATGACTATGTCCATATCTGTTGGCTGCTCCTCTGGATGTTTCTGATTTCAAACTTAGCCTTTACCAGTGTGGGATGGATTGAAATTATACCTTTGTTTTAGCAACATGATTTGGTATCTAAATCATTCTTGGGATATGGATTCTTTTGAGATGCCTACTGTTTGGCAGCTATGTCTTTAATGTAAATAATGCTTCGGACCTTTTGGTGCCAAATAGAAGTGCTACTACATTTCTCTTACCCAACTGCCATGGACTTTTAGTTAGCTGTCCATTTTACTGACATATAGACAAGCAAATATTCTCAAAAGTTACTTTATTTGAGAAGGCAAAATTATTCCCACTATTTGGGAAGAAGCAGGGAGGAAATTTTTTAAATGGCATATTAAAAATGCCATGGCACTTTATGTTGCCATTGTGAAAAAGTTGTTTTAAAAGTTTTGTTTCATTTAAAATATTAAATAAATGAACACAACCTGAAATTTGGAATTAAATCTTTGGTTTTGAGATGAAAAGCAATTTCTAGATTATCATTAATTAAACTAGAGACGCTTTTTGTGAGCAAACCCATTCCACTATCTTCTGTCTCCACAAAAAAAAAAAAAAAAAAAAAAAATTAAAAAAATCTCTTTTTTGTGTCCTGTATTTCATTGTCAGGAAAGCTGTTCTCTGAGTTCTGTAACTGAACACAATGCAGGAGATCACATGCAAATGAGACAAGAAAATGGGCTGGTGATCTGTCTAATAATCCTAAAAGAAGGTCTATTTTGGAGAGTAGTATAGGTAGGATAGCTTCTAGAAAATCTCAGACCAGTGATTATGCTACCTTAGGGTACAATGTGGCATGCATCTTAGTGACTACTGTCTTTAACTGCAGAGATTAAGTGATTAGAGAGATGTTTTTTGTTAAACTATCTTCCATTAGAGAGATGTTTTTTGTTAAACTATCTTCTTTCAAATTTTAAACATAAGGATTTTCATGGGGATTGGTCACAATGATTGCAAGGTTTAAAAAGAATGGGCAAACAAAACATCAAGATAGCAATTATTCAGTGTTTTCAGACATACTTTCTAATGTCTTCTCCAGTGGAGGAGACTGCACCACAGGAGGACTCACTGGTTGTTCTGTGCCCCTGAGCCTCTAAGTAGATGAGTAAATTGTACAGAGCATGCCAGCTCACTGCAGAAATGTGCTTCTGATTCTTCCCTTGTAGACTGTGTGCTGATGCTAATAACTGCTAAAAACTACACAGTTGATGACTGACAAAATACCTTGCTTCTCTAAATAAATAAACATATTGATCTTCTTTGCAAAAATGGCGCAGTGGAAACTCCTTACATTTTGGCCAGGAGGGATCCTGGCCAAAGCAACTCTGATAATGACAAGCAATAAGTGCAGCTGAAAGCAGTCTGTTCCCTTAGTTTTGCAGAACCAAGCACCTATTGTTGCAGTTCAACAGGCCCTTGGAGTGTCAGCACTCCTTAAAACTCAGCATGTTTTCTGAAAGTAATGTCTGACTGCAGTCCAAACAATAACAAAGAAATTTACCTCACGCTCACTTAAAATGGAGTTTTGCTTCCAAACTATTTGTTTCCAAGCACAGAAATAAATTCTGTGTCTGAACACATGCAACCTTTTTTAACAGATTGCTAAAAGGGATTTTGTGCAGCCAGGAGTTATGTAAGACCAGGGAGATAGGGAATTTCAATAGCTGGTATTCGTAGGGTAACTTGCAAACTCCAAAAAACCGTGGTGGTTACCTGTAAGAAGCTGTTAGCTATGTCCCTGGTGTGATGACTAGGGACTTACATACTTTGAACTAGGGGACCTTAGCAAGTGAATCCCTTTGCATCTACTGTGCTAAACAGCCTCAGTTTTAGGTTTGCTTTTTATTCTTCCTCTCTGCAGCTAACCTGAATACTTGCAGTTTAGTGGACACAGGACTGTGATTTTCATCCTCTGGCCAGGCTCAGTTTGGTGATACATCATATAATGCATAGCATCAGCTAAGAATAAGAGCCTGTTTGTCAACCATTCAGCCTGTTGTCACAGTAGTACTTAAATCCATTTTTTTATTTAAACTGTTGTTGCTTATATGCAGCTCTCTGCAGCTTTAATCTCAAGTGCTAGTCTCAGCTATAGCATTTTGTAACATTCAGTGGAATTGCATAAAATTCAAATCAATAAAAACTGTCATGGTTTGATACATATGGTGTTTAGTAAACAAAACAGATGAGGTTGACCTGACTGAAAGCTGTGATCAGCACAAAAAACACTGAATACAAAATGTTGTGTTGATGTGCAGCAGAGCTGGGCAGTATGTATGTAAATTTACCCAGCTACTTTGGGAAGAAATTTTTCAAAAAATTACATTCTCCTGTCTAATGAACACACTAATGAAGTGTCTGACAGAGGAAAAGCATTAATTGAGGTGTCCAGAGGTAAAAATGTCTCATTCTATTAGTTTTATAGGTGGTAACCTGTAACAGAGTAGCCAGATGAAAGTTTATGTATTAGGTCAACGGAAAATGACTTCCTTGACTTCCATTTTTCCATCTCTGTGAAATATCAAAATCTGCAAATAAATGCATTATTAACATACAATACCAGCTGTTTCTCCAGGGCATGAGCTGGTATTTCAGAAACGGTATTTCAGCCTACATACATTTGCTAAATCTGGGAGATTGTCAATTAATATAAAGATAAAATGAAATATGCAAAACTGACCTTAATCTAAAATAACTAAATATTAGCACAGTTTGAATTGTTTTCTGATGGTTTTTGTGGTGGGTGGTTTTTTTTCCTTCTCCTGAAAATCACACCATTTCTCCTTGATATTGCCCTCTAAAGCTGATATCCAGGTAAATTTTTAACCTATATACTGGTAATATAGGTAGGACATGGTATGGGAATATACATATTTTCTTCTAAAGCTCCAGCCTTTCTTAGCCATGAAAATTGCACAACTTTCCAGACTCCAATGTCCACAGTAAATTAAATTTTGAAGATTATACTATTACTATAGTATGAAATTAAAAGATGGAGAGCCATGGTAAAATCTGAAAAATTTTCACACCTAAGGAGAAGGAAAAACTCTGACACTATCCCTTTTACATAAATATAGATAGAGGATATCAGAGACAAAAACAGAGCAGGAGGGGACATGGATACCTGGAGTCTGACTCCTCACTACTGTTAGTGAGCAACTTTCTTTTATCCTTTTTTCCTTGATCAGATGATTGGTTTCTTCCAGCTCACTAACTGACAATATTTTGTGATGTTTCTACCTGTTTCTACATCCCTAGTGATTTTCTGGAGTCATCCAGAATGGCAGTGAGGGATCATCATGTTCAGTTTAAAAGATTTCGAAAGAAGAGAATAGTATTGACGTATCCCTCCAGCAACTGGACGTTAGCTGTATAACTAGATGTCATCTGCAGGTTGTTTCTACATGATCTTCTGAAACTGGAAAATGAATCATGGAATCGGAATTGTCAGAGTTGGAAGGGACCTCTAGAGATCATCCAGTTCAAATCCCCTGCTAAAGCAGGATTGCCCAGAGCACATCACTCAGGGCTGCATCCAGGCAGGTCTTCAAGATCTCCAGAGAAGGGGACTCCACGACTTCCTTGGGCAGCCTATTCCAGTGCTCCACCACACTCACTGAAAAGAAGTTTTTCCTCATATTTGAGGAACTTCCCATGTTCCAGCTTGAGCCCATTGGCCTTTGTCCTATCACTGGAAACCACTGAAAAGAGTCTGGCTCTAACCCTGTAGTTATGTATACCTTTAACCCACCCTTTAGATACTTATAAACATAAATAAGGTTTCTCACATCAGCCTGAAAGTGTAACTAATCAGGTCATCAAAAATAGAATAAAATTAATTAAAAATTAATGTGGTAGGATGGAGCTAACAGAAAACAAGGACAGAATTCATGTTGTAAGATACTATCTTGTGAGGCAAAGGAGGTTTTAATAAAACAGTCTATGTTAAGATATTCTTCCAGCATCTATTTTTATCTCTACACTTTTGAAATCAAGGTCCATTAAATTTTCACCAACCTTAGGACATGTGTTATATTCTGTCAGGAACTGTTACATAGCAAATGGTGTGTAAAAAACAATAAAAAAAATCTGTACAAGGATAACTACTTTCTAACACATTTTGTTAATTTATGAGGGGTTTTAGTCCTCTATCCAGAGTTAACTTGCACCAGCTTTCCAACTCCAATAAGATCAGTGTCAAATCTCATTTTGCTTATGAAGGTATGAGTCTGTATCTTTGCTAGTTATTTAGAAATACATATGAAAATTATATTTGAAAGTTAAGTAATGTTAGAACTATTTGAAAAATATAAAACGGAATTCAGTTTTGTTACCCTGGTCATGCAATTCAGCAAGGCTGCAGCTTTGATCAAGTTCTCTCTGTCAAAAAGGTTTTGCTTAAGTTCCTGATTCTGGTAACATCTAGAATAGGGATCTTTCTCAAAATGCTACAGAAAAAAAAAAAGAAGGGTTTGCATCTTAAATGTCATCTTAACATCTCAAATTTGACTTCAGTTTACTAAGTAGCTGAAAGATCCCTACTGTGTCCTCTAAGTTTCTTAAAATGGTACTGAAAGTGGTTTTGACAGCACAAAGCCCACTGCACCCACAGTAAGTGCAGGGACTCTGGGCTCTATCCTCACGTATATTTGTGACTATTTTGCCACTTTTACCAGCAGATATGACTTTTCAAACATGTTCCCAGCAGAAATGTTAATTTCTGAAGTCTGAAAATAATTTAATAAATATTAGTTTTCATAGTAATTTTATTTTGGTTTTTTAACTTGAGAGTGATACTGTTGAAGCTCCCGTTCTGCTATTTCTACAATTAATATTTCCCTCTGTTTTGTAAACTTAATTAATTTTCCATGTAGTACATGAAAAGAGAGAAAAAGATGTAAAATTGCAAAATGTTTTTACTGACTGACTTGTTCATTGTAAAAAACTACTTTGAAATCTTAAATGAAAGAGTCATGCATAAACTACTACCTTCCCTTCCCAGTCCTACTCACTCTTACCTCAGAGCTTGCCTTTCGGGTTCATCATCTCTGTGACTCATTTGGACCAGGACTAGATCTCTCTGTTGTAGTTGCTAAACCAGTAAGAAGCTGGTAAGATTTAAAAAAAAAAAAAGTTAATTATATATAGTGCCTTTTTATACAGGCCATTTAACTAAGGTATTATAGGAAAAGTCTGGATCTACATTAGCATGAATAAAATATCAGGAAAGGGAAAGCAGATTGAAAAATTTGGTTTTCCAGATCCTCACATGACTATACTTGTACATTTTGCAAAATGATATTATTCTCTCCTCTCATGAGAAAGTTGCATAGAGATTTACATCTGTGCATCAGAAAGCAACTCCAAACTCTGTTACCAACACTGGATAAAGAAACTCATTATCCTCATTTTAAAAGTGATTTAACTCATGCATTTGAGAAAGTTTTTCCATCGAGAAAGTTTTGTAGTCAAAGGGATGGCAGGACAGAAGCCTGAGTCATTACTTGGAAAACCTCAAACAAAATATGAAGGAAAAGCAAAAGAAACCAGAAGATGAAGACCACTGATTCCCCTCATCCTGATAATAACCTGATAATAAACTAAAGAAAGGCAGAACTGGATAGGCCTCTAGCATATTAGAAAATTTGTTCTAGTATATTTTTTGTTGGAGAGAAATATAACAGGTCAGAGATATTAATGAAGTCATAGGTATACAAACCTTTTCACACTATCATGACACTGTCATCCAGCTCACAATGAGATTGGAACATACACTGAGTTTAAAGACAAAATTTAAACTCACAAATAGTAATAATGATTCTCTTCAGCTACCTTCAGCAGCTAGCAAGATTAAAAGAGATATTTTCTTCTTCTTGAGACAAATAAGAAACACAGCTTGTCATCTTTTCATTTGCAGTGTATTTTTTTATTATTTCTCAGTGAATATTTACTATCCATCAAGATTGACATATAAAATGTCTGTACTGGTGATTTTAATGCAGATTTCTGGGAAAACAAACACGCCAAACATCTTTTCTTCTTAAGCAAATATTTAGGCTGATAATTCAGTTTTCAACTGAAGCCAGAACTGAAAAAAAAAAAAAAAAGTTTTGCATTTTCTGAAAAATCCCACAAATGTTTCAAACAACTCTAAGGGAAAGGAAAAAAATCAAGAAAGAAGCAGATGTAAGAACTGGGAAGAAGACACATGTAGGTTCACAATATCTATTATATAATGCCTTGTGTAGGAGTTAGAAGAAAATTTTTTGAGACTTAAATGATATAAAAACTCAGAGCTGGTACAAGGGAGATCTACAGAATTTGTGACATTTGCTGGGAGGCAGGAAAGGCCACAAGCAGAAAGATTTTTGCTGATTTACTCCACACAAAGAATGTAGTCTTTCTACATCACAGAGAAAATAGACATCTGTCCTTAAGTCAATTATGATTGTTTCTGTTCAGTCTCCAACTAAATAAGAAGCATAATTTTTCAATCCTCATTAGTTTACAAAGGAAATTTTAAAAAAACATGTGCTCTGTTTGGTTAAAGTTTGAATGCAAAGACATTCATCCAGTCTTACCAAACTCAGTCACTGGAAAGGCATCCTTGGACTTTGGTGCATTTGACTCACTGTGTTCCCTTCCTCATTTGGGGGACCCATTTATGGTTTTGTTTCCAGAATTGGAAGTACTGCTCCATGATTAAAAAGAGATCGATTCCTGTTCTTCCTTCAGTAACATTCAAAACAAATACGCATCTATTTTCAGCCAAGTGCAGACTTTACCTATAAAAACGGTTCACATGTGAGACCATTTTTTTTACTTTAACAAAAACAAAAACAAGGCAGTCTTAACACCTGGGGAAAAAATCCCTGCATGCATACAATGTACAGAAATGGTCATTATCAACGAAAATTTCTTTGAGCCATTTGGGGACACTAAAGCACTTATTTCTACATTAGCTGGAGTTGTGAGGATGTGAGGCTAAATTCAAAATGCACACTGGTGAAGCCAGGGTCGCACACAACTTCTGCAAAAGCATCTGCTATTTTGGTCTTTGAAATCCTTCACCAGTCCTTGAAAATCCAGGTCACCATAGAAGTTTTCTGTAGACTGAAAACATCTATATTTCATCCAACATATTTTCATGGAATGCGAAACTCTGCTCATAGCCCAGAGCCAGCTAACTCAGAGCAACATTGAACAGACTGATATCCAAAAGCCATTCAAAATCACATTGGAGGAATTCTTCAAGTTCTCTTACTTGCTGGAGCTTGTTTTGTGTCCTCAGGAAACTCATTCAGTCTAGGAAAAAGAAACTTTTTGAAATCCCAGCTGTGATCTCTCTAGCTCTCTAGAGTGTCTAAGACAATTAAGCATGATGGATTTAGCATGGTTTTATCATTGTTTGGTGAAGTACTCAGAATAGATAAACTGATTAAATAATTAGATAAATACAATAAGATAACACTTAAAGATCAAAACTAAGAGTGGTTAATTCATTCAGCCTCTCTGACTATAAAAAATGGAGGAAAAAGACTCTGCTGGTCTAAATTAGTACTGACTTCATTAGAGCAACACCAATTTGCATCAATGTGCACTCTGGTCCAGTACAAGGATACAAAGAATAACTTACGCTCCAAACAACACAAAAGGCCAAGTTTTTTTCTTTAACAAAATGGATGAATAATCTGTGAAATCCAGTGTACTTACAACAGTGAGCACCTCCATGAATCACACAGGAAAGAGTACCTGAAAACAGAACAGGTCCTTCAGTATGTCAGCGTGCTTATTCTGATAGGTGTTAGGTATAGCTCAGTCTTTTACACTACTAAGACACAAAGACTGGTAGCTAACTAGCTTGGCTGTTATCTATTCCTCTTGCTTTTTCCTCTAATCTATAATCATTGTGTTGCTACATGTGACTTTGCACGTTTCTCTTATGGCACTGATTCTCTTTGAACAGTTTCTTCAAACATTCTACACACTTCTTTACAAGCCAACACACTGACATGATTCCTTACACAAACATCTCACAGCTCTGCAGCTACCAGTTCTTTTTTTTGCCAAACAAAAAGCCCCAGAGACAGGAAGTTTCCTTCCATTTCTTCCTGCTGGGAATAAAGTTGTGCTTCTTTTCCATGCTTCTTGTGTTCACACAGAGCTTTATTCACATTTGCAAAAAGTTTCATGTACAGGAAAAATACTTTAACAGTGAGACACACTGTAGCAGAAATAGGCATATCAAGTGATACGGTGACTGGAAGTTTTTTCTGTTTGTTCAAATTGAACATATGTTTCTTTGTATGGCCATGTTTCTTTGGAAGGAAAATAATTAATCATTGGAAGCACTAGAATCCTCCAGCGTTGGTCATGAAAAACTTGAAGCTAGGAAACTATGAAGATATTTGTAGAACCATATGTATAAGAAATGCATATGTAAGTATATATTGGAAAGATAAGAACTTGTTCAATGAAGAATTGCGCTTGGAAAGTCTTAGTCTTTTGTTATGAAGGGAAGATAATCCAAAACTGTTGCATTCAGCCTGTGCTCCATGGACCCGTGGGACACTAAGTAGAAATCTACTGGAGGAAAATAAGAAAAACATGTTATTTAAAGTTTTAAATTTGTTACAAGGGGAACTGTATCTCTGCTGAAAAATATGCACAGGGTGTGCAAATCTCAGTGATTGTAAAACCCTGGGATTACGTGCTGAAAATGACTCCCTCATCCCACCAACAAAATATAGATGAAAATCTATGCTTCCATCTCATGCAATTTTCCTGTGAGTCTTTCTACATTTATTTTCCTTAAAAGTTGCAGATATTGAAAAAAAAACCCAGCAAAAACTGAAGAACATCAACTTTCATTTGAAACAGAGAGTAGTTTTCTATTCCTCAGATGTAGCAGAAATTTTGAAAATGTTAAATGACTGTAATCCAGAAATCAAAGGCCAAACAATCTTAATACTTTTGAGTTTACTAGACCCAGTTAATTGCAATAAATTTATTTTCCAGTTCTAGAGAAGCAGGCAAAAAAAAAAAAAAAAAAGATTACAGAATATTAGCAAAAAAGTTTACTGGTATCTTAAATTGTTGAGAATTTATTTTTCACGTTACAGTCTTGCATAGAGAAAAAGAAAAGGACTCAGTGTGCATATGACACACAAACATGGCGAAATATTTGGTTCAGCTCCCAGAGCTGAATCACCAGCACTGCTGTGAAGCAGCTGGGAGCTTGAAGTGCAATCTTGGTAATGGTGCTCCAGGAAGCATGCAAAGTAGCCCAGCCTGGCGTCTCAAATTCCTGGAGCTGGAGCTGCTATGAGTAACTTTCACAATTTAGGGCATGTTTTTGCCCACTGGGGGGTTCATTAATGCAATCACCTTTCCTCTCTTATAAAACCTCATCTCTGCTTGTGTTTGTGTACTTGTCTTTTGCCTCCCTCCTGTCTTAATCTCCCTCTCTTTCTCTCCCTACCTCTTTTATTACATTATTTTTGCCTTGTTTCCTTTTCTTTTCTTTCTTTCTTTCTGCCTTCTGCAGAAAATACACCAATTTAAATCGAAGATAGGTGTTTCTAGCATATAAAGGAAAAGGTATGGCTTGGCACATACACCTGGACTTTGGATCAAGGATTGTAATAGAGTATCTTTCTACATCACCCCACCTACAAGTTCTCAGCCCACGGAAGTTGATAGTGTCAGGTCCTCCTCTGTACTTGTCCATTGAACAGGAGCAGGAGTACAGAAAGTGGAATGGGAAGAGATTAATGGGATAGGAAGGATTCCTGTGACCTCTATGCCTCACAGGGCACAATTATTTTTTAGGATTTTGATGTAAAGAAAGGGAAAAATAGGTAGTGGGCTCCAGGATGCAGACATTCAGAATCTTTGTCTTCATTTCTGTATTATGATCAGCACTCAGGGTACAAACTTCCTGTTTTTCTGCTTACATTTGAAATGCCCTACCCAACTACCAAAAAATACAGTGCCTCTCTGTCCTGCACTAAAGAAAGGAAAAAAGTATTGCAAGTAAAAAACTCAAATCCATGTCTTGGCAGCTAAAAGATTCAAAAGAACTAATCAGTTCCCCTTTCAAAGCCAGGGAGAGTCCTTGCACTGGAGATCCTGCGATCTAAACAGAAATAACAGATAGAGAAAACTTTTCCAACCTCCAAACCTGTTGAAGCTGTATTATCCGTTTTCTCTGACCTTGGCAACTTGAGTCTCATTTTGTCCAGCTCACCTTTTCATTTTGGCCTTTGCACAATATTCTATATTCCTTTCCCCATGCGGCTCTGGTGCATCTGGCAAGTCCTTTGTCTCAAATTCTTTCATTATCACCATTCTACTGCTCTCTATTATTAGGTATTCAGAAATTGATTCTCACTTTTGTCCTGCCCATTCCACAAATGCTCATTTTCAACTCTCAATTTACAGATAGGTATGTTCATATTTTTTCCATGGGGAAATACTACTTCCCACATGCTGGTAAGGAATTGCCCTTTCTTTCCATTACCTCATGTCAAAACCTTCCTTCAGATTACCTTTGTCTTGACACTTTTAAAAAATCTTGATAGAGGTTCAGGTGCATAAGAATCCCTGCCTTCCTCATGGGCCAATAAATATCTATAATACCCTGGACTTTCTGATCTGTGTTATAGCCATTTCTTGCCTCGAGTCTCCTATTGAGATTAGAATCTGCTTTAGATGGAGACTACTATCTGCTCCATATCTTCATATTCTTAAAGTCAATTCCCGGTTTATGTTAAAGGTCACCACAGAAATGATGAGGATGCTATTATCTCCTTCTTGCAGACAGCTAAATCAGCAAGACAGCATGTAACACAGCCATGGCAGAGCCGACAACTTAGTCCCCGTCTTCCAAATCTCAGAACGGGCTTTCCACATGAAAACAGTCTTTCTTGCTTACTAAATATGCATTAGAACTGTGCATTGTATGTCTCTTAATGCTATGCTGTGCTTATGATTAGCCTGAATTCATGTTACTGGACTTTCATTGTCATTCCCTACTGTCTATAAAGAGGTCTTTCTATTTAACCCATGGCTACATTTAAGCAATGGCATTGTTCTGCTATTTCTCAGAGCCACACATTTATCAATTCAGGAGTCAGAGGCAAAAATAAACAACTTATTAATTTAATCAATATGCTAACTAGTTTTCTTTATCCTACATTTCCCTTTACTCTCCCAGAAGTTCTCTTCATGCTCTCAGTAATGCTTAACTTTTAGGAAATTTTTACCCTAAGTAAAACAATTTAGGTATTCACTTTCTAGTTTCCTCACTTCTTTGCTTATAACAAAGACCAAAGTGTGTTAATTTTTTATGCTGCTCATTATCAGCTGTAGCATCTTATTTTATTTTATTTGCAGCTTCTGAAATGTAAATATGGACAATACCTATAATGCACTTCGGCTGTCTTGTTCTCATATTACAGGACCTTACCAAACAATGTGTATTGGCAAATTTTTATAGCTTCAAATTGGAAATAAGCAAAGTTGATTGGAAGAAGTTTGTATTGGATTTTAGTATCATTATCAATATTAATATGCATATAGTAGGCCCCAAATATACAATAGAAATACAATTTTTAATAAGCAAAATTTCCAGCTTTTAAAAAGACAAACACTGTGTTATAGCAAGTCCTGCTTAAGTTTTATATGAATGGATGAATTTTATTACCCCTTTTTAATAACAGAATGGATTAAGGCAGGAGACAGTCAATCTGGCATTTCTTGATGTAGATGCTTAGTAAGTTCTATGTGCCCTGAGAACTTACCACTTGCTTTTATCTTTGGAACTATTTGCAGTACCTATACTCCACTGAGACTTATATACATAGAGAAAATCATACCATTGATTTAAGGGTCTGAAAATACATTTAGATATCTACCTTCAGGGGCTGAATTTTATTGAGAACAGCATGTTCTTTGCAAGCTGTGTTTCAATGCCTGGGACATCACATCACACTGGCACTCAGCTGGTGTAAACTGGAAGAGTCCATTAACTTCCCAATGGGGAGTTAAGCATTAACAAAGCGTGACCTCTAGAAATTATGAAGTTCAGGAGGACTGTCCATGTAGGTGTTTAAAGAACACTTTTTCTGTAGTCACATGAGAGCTAGAAATTCAACACAGTCAATTTTAAACTTGGATGATTGTTTCCTACCTAGTCTGTCTGCCAAAGTGTCATGGTTTCAGCTGGGCTCGAATTAACTTTCTTAGTTGCAGCTGGTATAGTGCATCCATAACTTTTGGATTTGCGATGCGAGTGATGTTGGTAGTGCACTGATTTTTTTTGATTGCTGATGCCTTTTCTGCTCCTCACGGTGCCCCATTAGTGAGTAGACTGGGAGTGCATGAAGAGCTGGGAGAAAACATAGCTGGGACAGTTGACCCCGACTGACCAAAGGAATATTCTATACTGTATGATATTCATGCTGAATATATAAACCTCGATGAAGAAGAAGGAAAGGGGGATTATTGAAGTTATGGCATTTGTCTTCCCAAAAAACAGTTATATGTGATGGAGCCCTGCTTTCCTGGAGATGGCTGAACGCCTGGCTGCCATTGGGAAGTAGTGAATGAATTCCTTGTTTTGTTTTGCTTGTGTGCATGGCTTTTGCTTTACTTATAAAACTGTCTTTATTTCAACCTACAAGTTTTTCCTCACTTTTACTATTCTAATTTTCTCCTCCATTCCACTGCAGGGGAGTGAGCAAGTGGCTGCATGACCCTACTTACCAACTAGGTTATGTCTGATTATAGCATTCATCTTCAGTTTCCTTGGTACCAAACTGACATGTAAAGAGCTGCATCATTTTATAGTCACTCAGATTTGCCTTTGCCTTTTCTATCTTTGGGGAGGTTGCTACTACCTGTGGTGATACAGTACATTTCTCTCTGGACTTTGAAGTCACGTGGCGGTACTAGAACTGTGTGCTATAAGCATATAATGCATAAGATATGCATACACCAAGCTCCACAAAGTAACTTAATTGCATCTGGAGATGGGTTACCAGTAATGTCTAGGTTGTCTCCCAGATCATATACTTATGCAAGGCATAAGATGACTATAAAGGGAACATTGGCTAGCACTTCAGATACAAATGTCTATGTCCATCTAATATTAGGTGACAAAACTCCTATAGTAGATATCTAGAACTTTGGCACCTAGGTTGCATTAAATCCAGAATTGTACCTATGAATGAGAGAACAATTATTTCAACTAGTAATTGGAATGACTTTATAAAGTCATTTAAAAAAATCCCATAAAATAAATCCCATACCAGCTGAAGCTAATAACTTCTATCATGAAGTTTGTCCAGCAGATGTTCTATGCAGTTTTTTCTTGGTTTAGGTTTCTAGGATCAATAACAGTTATGACATGTAATTTAGTCCACATTTTTCTTTAAAGTTCTGGTTCTTATAGTGTTGTTAATAAACCTAGCTGTACTGTAAGGTATAATATTTTCCTAATTTAAAACTGTGCAGTGTAACAAAAAAATCTTTCTTATGGAGAGTTATCAGCAACAATTTTAGCTAAATTATATTTGTGGTTAATAATACAAATAAATCAAAGAATTTATGTTGAAGAAATTGAGTGGAAAATGAGTGGCAGGATTTATTCTTCTTTTACATAAGGCAATGCTTTTCTTGTCTTTGTTGTAGGTTGATGAGATCTACCTTAAATACAGAGGGATATAGATAATTGCAATGAGTTATAAATTGAATAGGAGTCAGTAATAGATGGAGTAATAAGAGAGTATAAGTGGGAGAGCGGCTGTTGGTGTGTATGTATGTGAATTTGCATATCAATTGTGAAAAAATGAACTTGCATATCAATTTGGCTGTTGCTGAACTAGTTATAAACTGTCCATACTCACATTACTGAACAGAATGCTGTTTCATCCACACAAAACCACTTTGCTAGGTGCCTAGTACTTGGTTCTGCATCAAAATAACAAATGTTCAGCCATTACATCATTTCTAAACATTGGAACTGTAACTTGTATATGCTTTGAGAGCCGTCTGTTAAGTTCTGACCAGGGCTAATTTCAAACTATGAACCACATAGAAATGTAGAGATTTGGTGCAGAAAAAAATACATATGGGGAAAGCTAACAATGACCATAACCTAATACAACATAGAGGTAAGGATATGATGGTAGATGTTAGAATTTATGATTTAACTAATCCATGAGACAGTTTGGGCCGCTTTAAGGAAAATGTGGTTAATTTAGCAATGGTGGTAGTCATAAATACAACAGATGTCCACATCGCTCATTTCCTTAGCAACAGTCTAGATGATGAGGCTGAGAGAACCTTCAGCAACTTTGCAGATTATGCTAAAGTATAGGAAGAAGCTGAGATACCAAAAGGAGTTTCACACCAGGGAAATTTGATAGTCTGGAGGACTGAGTCAGAAGACAAGATGCAAAGTTCACTTAGGAGAAACTGAAGTTTTGCATGGGTGCTGGGAAGTGCTCTAAAGTCTTGCATAGAGCTCTGCAAAGCCTGGGAACTCACTGCTGAAAAGGACCTGAGAGCTACAGAGGATATCAGCCAGAGGTATACTCTCATCTTGAACAAAATCATACTGAGAGATTCAAGTTATTTATTAGGAAGAATTGTTTCCAATTGTGCACCACAGGAAAAGGTTAGTCAAAGAGACAGAAATCTCTACCCTCAGGTTTTTAGACTTGGTAGGCAAAATTACCAGTTATATGTCTTATGGTTGCTCGCAGTCCTACTTTGATTAAAATGTTGGAGGTCTCTGGAGGTTCCTTCCAACCAACATATCTGTGATTCTCTATTAGTGTTATGCTCTGAAGCTCTGAGTTGAATACACAAGCTTCCTGACTCAATATGTGAGTACCTCCAATCTGCACATTTCAATGCTATGCATAGATCTTAGCTCATGTTCTGGGAGCAGTACAAGGCTATCTTTATTGAAGCAGAATTATTAGTTCAGGAACACCATTGTACTGACATGGCTTCTGCATTTCTACATCAAGAGCTATTTTGTTTGTAGTTCAATTTTCTGTGTAAAGCAATAATGTAAAATAGCAAATTTTACTTTTAAAGCAAATTTTACATTTAAAGCAAATAACAGACATTTCAATCCACACTGAAAACAGCAATCTCAGGACACAAAGTTTATAAAGTACTACATTTGATGTTGTAAAAAAAACTAGAATTTTGAGGCAGGAGCAAATATTTTCTAACTTTAATCTCATTTTGGATGCTACTGCAGAAATAGATTTCATTGCAGAAGTAGAGAACTGCTAATACAGATAATAATACAGAGGTTGGACTGGTATTTTGGATGACATAAGTATGGGAGACAGAGACCTGCTATTTAAGATCCTAAATATTACTTTTATAACTAAATGAGGTGCATGAGTCCCACCGTATTCCCTTCCTAAAGTCTGATCTTTGAGGCTATATCTATACTGCTTATAAAACCATACACATGGTAACTTCTGATATTCATGCTGTTGAATTCTTAGTTTGTACAAGCTAGCAAGTGAGAAAATGCCCAGGAGTGTCTCATGGGATTGCAGACACCAAAGTCTATTTCAAATTGGGAGCAAGGACATAGGACATCACTGAATAAGACTTCATTCCACAATCCTGAAATTCCCTTAAACCACCTCCAAGGTAATACCTCATAAACACTTAAAGTTTCATGTCAGAGAAACACCACAAATTATGTCAATTATTTCATAAGTTAACAGGAGTCAACAAATCCTAAAACTTTTCAAGGCCCATATGTACATCTTGAGGGGCATCCTGAGTACTGTGGGAAAGATGAGTCCTCTTCCCCAGAATGAATTTCATGGTAGACTGCCACAGAGATGAAGCAGAATGTATTTTCAAATATTATGGATATTATTGTCATGGTTTAAGCCGAATTGGCCAATGATGGTGAAGGACACTCTCCTCCTACCTCTTGCTCCCGGGAAAGCAGGAGGAGAGACAAAGACATTTAATGAGTTTAGAAGGAACTAAACTATTTTAATGAAATATTAATTAAAAAAAAAATGAAATAGATACAACATATAAAAAAACCGTATACAGCTCTCAGGATGAAGTTGCCAGCAGACACTGGGGAAGTCCCAGATTGAACTCAGTGATGGGGGAACTGGATTTATGCTCTGGAGACAGGAACACACAGATCAGGATCAAAGGCAGATGAACAGACAGGGTCCTCTTATGACATTGACCACTGAAGAAAAGCAAGCTGACCCTTTGACCCCTCAGCTTTATACTGAATGCAGTATAACACTGCCAAGTCTACCATTAAACCATGTCCCTAAGTGCCACATCTATATGTCTTTTAAAGATCTTCAAGGATGGTAACTCAATTACTTCCCTGAGAAGCCTGTTTCAAAGCTTGGTACCCTTTTTAGTAAAGAAATTTTTCCTAATATCCAATCTAAACCTTACCTAATGCAGCTAGAGGCCTATAAATTGCTACTTCAGAAAAGAGACCAACACCTGACTACAACATCCTCTCAGGTAGTTGTTCAGCCTGGAGAAGACAAGACTCTGGAAAGACCTTTTTTCAGCCTTCTGGTATTTAATGGGGAACTTCAGGAAAGATGGGGACAAACTTTTTAGTAGGCCCTATTGTGATAGGACAAGGAGTAGTGGTTTTAAAAGAAAGAAGGTTTAGACTAGATATAAGGAAGAAATTTTTTACAGTGAGGGTGGTGAAACACTGAAACAGGTTGGCCAGAGATATGGTAGATGCCCCATCCTGGGAAGTGTTCAAGGCCAGGTTGGATGGGCTCTGAGCAACCTGATCTAGTTGAAGATGTCCCTGATTGCAGGGGAGGTTGGACTAAATGACCTTTAAAGGTTGTCCAACACAAACTATTCTATGATTCTACAATCTTTACCAAAAAAAAAGGGGTCATTCCAGCATCAGATCTTTGTTAGCTGTGCTGAGAATGTAGAAATGCAATGAAAATGCAAAGAAGTACTATCAGCTGCCTCTAGTTGCATGTGAAAATTCATGTCTAACAATGACAATTTATGACAGTTATCCTTGAGCCCCCTGGTCCAGATATATGCAGTGAATGCACCTCTCTGTTTCTCAATAGCCTTCTTATTATGCTCATACAGGTCTAGTAACACAATCAGAATAATACTTTTATTTTCAGCTACGTTTTTAGACTTTATTTATTTCAAGCAAATAGGTCAAGCTTTAATGTGCTTCACATCTGAATTTGTTAAGGCAAATCTCTTCCTCCTAGTCATTTAGCTATTATCTATTTGATGGGGAAGAGTCATAGGCTTCCGATTGGCTGCACATTAAACACCATGGAGCACAGTTTCCAAGTTTTGAAAGTGCCATAAGCAAGAGATACAACTTCTGTTGCTATCCCCAAAGGCTATTACAACATTTAGCAAGATGACATGGACAAATAATGTTTTTGTACCGTAGCATATGTTAGGTTCTACATTATCCTCAGAGGAACTTACTGAATATAAAGGATTTAAAGTTCAGTAAAGTTCTTAGGGTATAGACTATCTAAATCTTTCTGTAAAACATGAAATCTCACTGACTGGATGCATATAGAGACCACTTAAAGGAAATCCATCTTAGCTCATTAGCCATGATACTATGTGTGAATTCTCAGATTTCAATATAGCAAAAATTTTAACTATGGGAATGCTCCCTTAATTTCAAAGTAATTACTCTTATTTTTTTCAAGTTATGCACAAAAGCTTAATAGCTTAAAAAGTTTTGTGGCTTAGAGTTCATCTCAATAAGAGTTACCATTATATTATGTTTTACCTTGGAGACAGTTCTCACAGAAGTTAGAATAAGATATAATTTCTTTCTCCATTGCTGCTCGAGCAGGTAACAGAGAAGCTAACTGTATGCTTAACTGTTTTCCTAAACCAGGACCTGCTCTAGCAAAGTATAAAGAAGACTTCAGAATACTTTAGGTTATGACATACAGAACTCAAACACAAAACTTTTTTTTGTGTTAACCATCTGTATTTCTGTAATTGTTTCTTATCAAACATTTAGCATGTGTTTTCACACTTTTACAGGACTTTAGAGCCAAAGAGCATGCTTAACGCTATTCTGTTGCAATAAGCATGTTCCAAAGGACAAATATTCTGACCTCCTTGCAAAGATCCTTATGGTAACATAAAAATCTGGAGTACAATTCCAGGAGTGCATGGAGATCACTTGCGCACATCCCAGAAAGCATGTCTAAGTAATGCTTGTCATTTTGCTCTTATCACACACTCCAGCTTCCTCCTGAAGAATGCATCTCTCCAAAAGCATAACACAGGTCTCCTCTTTTTATTTGCTAGATTGCCCTGCCACACACATAGTATTATATCTTTCAGGACCAAGTTCCGTTGCAATACAGAAGAATCCCATGACAAAGTGTTACTAGGGTGAGAGTGACTACAGATGCATCTACAGCTGGGACCAAGCTCTGCATTATCCCCCAAAAAGAGAACCCTGGAAAATTCAGAACACCTACAACCTGCAGAAGCTTTACTTCCTCCTTGACAGCTGCTTATTGACTCTTACGATCAAATGCTCCTTACTGAGAGAAAGGAGCTCCATGTGCCAACACTCCTGCCTGACTGTAGAGAACTGAAATTTGGTTGGCAAGAAGAAAAGTCAAAGCCAAACTGGGAAGCTGGTCAATGCAGTCAATAATCAGGATTACAAGCCATAACAAGATGTTGTTATGTCACCCAAAGCTAGTGAGAAGTAGGATGAAGATAATTTTTTTCCTATAGCTATAAGGCAGTGTAGCAGGGTATCAGCACTGTGCCTGCAGGCCCACCATGAGCTCGTAAATTATAAGATTCTGGAGGATTCTGGAACTTCCCAGCTGGACCTCTGCAGACAGGAGACAATGGGGCTCACCTGAGACAAGATTGTTGACAGAACTATCAGCACCTTTGCAACAATGCATTTGCCTAATTCACACAGGAACACTGCAGATGGAAAGTTTCAACTGTCACAAATATTCCCTCAATCAGTTCCTGCTGTACTTAGATCACTTAACAGGCACAACGTGTATCCTTATATATGTTAATTAACATGCTTGTTAGAGAATCTGGCCATCTCAGAGACCCCCAAGGAATTCCTGTTGCAGAATTGATAATTATACATAGATAAGCCACTTGTAAATAATCCATAGAAAGTGTTGCTGCAGATGCAGAAATGGTTATATGGGAAAAAAATTTTTACATAGCTAATGCAGGAATTTATATATGTAGTTTAAGACAATCAGTATTAATGAATCATACATATGCTGAAGATGGCTGGATACATAAGAGTTGAACAGAACAGTGGTCAGAGTACCTGAAGGATTTCTGCATGGACTTCTGCAATTGACACTCTCATCATTATTCGGAGGAAGACTCCAATTCAAGAGATTTGATTCTCCATTTGGGAAATCAATGCCACTGCCAAGATCCCAATAATTTTAGAGTGTGGTGGGGTTTTTTTAACAAACACTCTGACTATGAGTATCTGTACAATACAGCCAGCTATGTAGTTCTTTAAAGAGAAATAGGAGTGGCAATAAGACCACCCCTCACATTACACTTTCTCTATTCATCTTCATTATGCTTTACATGTCCAGTTACATATCTTCAGCAAAAGGCAGATACAAGGTCTTAAAAAGTATCTTCAGTTTTCAGGAGAACTTGGAAGATAAGTCCATCTCTCTGGATTTCACTAAATTCAGATTCTCTGGTGATAACAGAGCTAATCTATAAGAACAGGGCTGCTTAGGAACTAAATATGAAGTTTGAAAAAGGAACAAAAGAGCAAAAGATTGGAGACCAGAACAGAGCATTGCTTGTTCTAGTAAGATTCTGGGGTTTTTAAAGTTAAATATTGATAGCACTTGGGAGCAGTAAATTTGAGTGTTTGGGGGATGGTCACTGGCAGAAGTATTACTTTAAAAAAAAAAAAAATAGTTCTTGGATGTACAGTGCAGACTAGCATGTGAGCTGTTTTTTACAGTTTAGATCATAAGGCACATTTTATTTTAAGAACTAGGTTCCAATAATTTATTTCTAAATTAATAGATCTTTTCTTTAATAGTGACTATTGTGATAATTTCTGGTGTAATATTTCATGAATGTGAATAAATATAAGAAAATTTGTCCCTAAGCATGCATGTGATAATTAAATTTTGTTAGTAATAAAAATTGGAAAGAGAAATAAAAAAAAAGCTGTTTATAGCTATTTACAGTTTCCTCCTTTGGTATTAGACATTATATATTCAAAAAAAAAAGCCTCTATGGCTTCTTTAAATATGATTTCTCACTAGAGAAATGTGGGAAAAGATTCATGATGGGTGAATGGAAAGAGATGAGAATGAATAAAAGAAAAAAACAAACTGTAGGCAGATGTTTTACAGAAAAACAACAGAAAATCTGAGTCCGTGTAGGATGGAATAACTTGAGTTCTGCTGTAACTTTGTTGCTGGATGTACAATAAGTCTTGACAAAAGCAGGCCAACTACTTGTAGAGCTACAAAACAGGAGAAAAGTTATTTAAATGAGAAAAGGTCAACACCAGAGTCCTCTCATATTTGTTGAATATGTTGAACGAGAATAAAGGCTCCATGGGGTTTATCCATGAACACAGGAAATAGGAACATGGATCGTAAAAAAGAGTAACTATTTTTGTCAGCTGTGTCTGTGGGTCATCTGGTGTTCATTCTGCACTGAGAATTGACTAGCTGAAATAAAAGTGCAGCTGTCAACTTCTCTAGATACAGAAACTTAGTGATAATATTTTATGCTACACTTTAGTGGCACTGCTTGATTTACATCTTTTAAAATACGTTTTTGCTGCAAAGTTTTCAATAATTCTGTCAGTAAATAAAATGTCAGTCAGGAACTAAAATGCCAAAATATCCATATTCATGCAGGAGGCCTTCAGAACATTGTAAATCACTTCTTCACTTCCATATGTGCTTCGTACTAGAAGACAATACAATTTTCCACTTTTGAAACTAAAAGAGTATAAAAGCATGGTTCCAGATTAAAAATCTCACCTCAGATTTTCAGGAAACTATATACAAAAAAAATGTATATACTTACTTAGACACACCTGAAATCATGGTCTTAAATGTGGCCAGGCTTGTAGGATTCTTTTCATTCATTTCAATGGATTTCTAATCTCACATGTTTCAGTCTGGAAAGACTTAAAACTATTACCTTTGATGGCTGGCCTTTAAAACCAGCTTTTATAGTGTAGGCTTTATGGCACCAGTATTCTCTGTAGTACATAAAGTACCATAAAAAATGAGAATCAGTCTAATTGAAGCACCTTGGGAATATTTCTAATAATGATTAATGAATAAGAAGTGCATATTCCATACAAGGATGTGCAAAGGGGATTGCATACAACTATTAGTTAGAAAGAACATGGAATGGATGGAATTCACAAATATTTGCTAGAGTCCTTGCCACACACATTCACTAGCCAGAATAGATTTGGAGGAAATATTGGGGAAAGATGCCACTAACTGGAATTTGGAATAGAAGACCTTGCTTATTAAAATGAAAATAAAAGAGAAAAAGTATGATGTTAAATGTTTAAGACACATAACTTGCCTTGACTATGACCTAAAGTCATTGCTGGGAACATTAGTAAAAAAACTGGACAAATATTGAAACTCATTATATGTTTCCTGGGAAGAATAAAAGGATGCTTTTATTGGTGAAGAGTCAGTTGATGGAGATCAAAGTGTGAGTATGAAATTTAAAAGAAATTTGCATGGTGGAGAGATGAAACAAAAATATATAACAGCATATCACATGAATGGACTCTGTCTGAAATGATGAAAATGCATCTCTGATGGAGAAATATAGACATATATTTCATATATATAGAAATATAGACATATATATAAGGAAAGCATATATTGCACCAGAAAAATTATAGTAAAATATGAAACAAGATAAAAGCTCAATATGAGACTTCTTGTCACTTTTGTAATTTGTTATGTTCCTGTTTCATCAGTGTGTCATGAAAGAAAAGGCTATTTAAAGATTCAAGAAGGGGAGAAGGGACAATTCCACTAATGTTTTATATACATGATGTGAAGTTGTATGATTGGAAAGAGGTAGAGATTCATTCTTTAAATCACTCTCTCAATAGTTTTGAAGCTTAAAGCAAGAACTGACAGGAGGATGATGAGGAAGTTAAGAGTCTGTATGGTACTGTAGACAATATGGCATCCTGTGTTTACTGTAAGGCTGGAGGGGAAGGGCTGCATAGCTATAATTGCTGTAAAAATAATTACAGAAAAATATATGCAAGTGTGCTGGGTCTGGTGGGGAAAGGGTTAATTGATAAAACTGAATATAGTGGATCTTGCAACAAATTCCAAAACCAAATGAAGAGTACATTTCTGGTGAGAATCACTTGTTAGATAGATGTAACCAGAAGATACATAGATAGAAGAGGTTAGGTAAAAAATTATTTCGAAAAACTTGTTGGTGGGGAAGAAGTTGTTGATTGTTTTTCAATTGTTCTTATGTAAGAAAAAGAAATTACTAATTTAAAGTGAATAATTAAAGATCAATGGAAAACAGAAAAGATTATATTTATCTTGTTAAAGTGGAGATATGTACACAAAGTCTATCTTCATTTAAGTCATCACTACATTTATAGCCAGTAGAAGGAAATGGACATTCTCGGACCCTTCATCCTAATGAAGACATCAAAATTAGACTAGATGAATTGCACTTAAGTCTTCCCAATGAATACGAAAGGAATTTAGATGCCTCCCTCATATGCAGATATCTACATTTGTAGACATTTTGAGTCAGGCAATGTGAATCTCCTGAGACGTTATTAAGACTAGTACAGGAGAACAGTAGCCACAAGATATATTAAAGCAAAGACATTGAATAACAAAGGATTTTTAAAATACGATAGGCAGCCCCAAAGACTAATACAGATTCAAGCACTGATATGAAGTTGTCAGATAGCAGTATCAAGCAATACCAAGGTGGAATCATTTCTCCCTAAGGTAGGGAAATCAAGCAGAATGTAAGTACAATAAAGTGTTAAAAAATGTTTATGTAAAAACAAAAAAAGAATTTTTCAAACATTATTTCAATTTATTATGAAATGTGTGCTAAATGATGTATACACTAAATATATAAAAATAGGGAGAAAGTGTACTTCATCATAGACTGTTCCTTTTTGGTGAAAATGTTTATTTGATCATTGATGTTGAGACTAGCAAAGTCAGTATGTGCCAGTAGCTGCATCAAAAACTGAGAAACAGCTGCATAATTAAAAGCATGAACAAAAGACAAATTCTTTTAGATCTTTTGGAACATAATGACAGGCAACATGGCAAAACTATATAAACTGGGATTTGATCTATGTTAGATTTTTTTCATAGAATCTTTCCCATTCCTTTCCATAGGAAACTATGGTGGAAAGAAATGATCATAGCAATAGAAGTTGTTATTATCCAGTATTATCCAGTTACACACAGTAAGAGTGAACACAAGTGAATATTTGGAGTGAATTGAGAATATGTAATTTTAAAGAATTTCTGTTGGTTTCAAGAATCACAATCTAGACATTGAATAAAGAAAAGAATCTCTGCTAGAAGCACAAGTATTTGATCTCTTTAAGAACCAGAAGACTGGAAATAAACAACCTGGAATATTTTAAGGAGCTATAAGTTTTCAAAGATATTGCAGAGCTGACATCCCATTACAATGAAAGGAGATATGTTTGAAGATATATGCCTGGTTTCGACTTTGAGAAAATTTAGCTCTATAAGTTCTTCTTTCAGCTCATACTCATAAGGTCTTCTATAAGCTTATATTAATCAACCATCTGGTATAATACAACTTGAAACTCTGATGAACTTAATGAAAATTTTTCCTTTTTCTTCTTTGACCAACCTTTACAATAACCTCACAGGAACTTCCTTACAAGGTGTATCTCAAGCATAGGGAATCTGCCAATAGCTAAGACATGGCTTCCTAATTCCATCTTTTGGTCTTTTTGTATGTATAAATCTTCTCTCTTTGTCTTGCTGGGAAAGTATAAGGTAGAAATACTAAAAAATCTGCAGTTTCAAAAGTAAAAAAGAGAAAAAGAAAGAGATGCAAGATGCAAGTAGAATGAAAAGGGTGCTGATGTTCCATGTTTTTAATTTGGCTGATACGGATAAGGCAGATTTTGTTATGGAGCAACAAATTACATGGAAAGACAAAACAGGGGACAGGGACACTGTGATGAAGTGAGTGGAACAAGGAGAAGAAAATTACAAGAGGCAGAAATAAAATGTATTATGAAGGAAAAGGCAATATAGGAGACAAGCTGGACTAGGTGTCTTGGCCATCCAGAAATGAACATGGTAGCAAAGGTATCCTGCCTGTTGATGACTAGCAGCTATTTCTTGAGAGCCAGTCTCTTGACAGGCTTAGGTCTTCCTGGTGCAATAATGCATTTTCCCCTCTGTGAATATATTTGCACACCATTGGTTTACTGAAATACATGCATTTCTACCTTCTTTCAATAAATGAATAATGTCAAATGAGTTAAAGAGAAGGTAGTGGTAGTGATGCATTACCTAGGACAACATCAGCTATTGGGAAGCATGCAAAGGTAAATGCAGAAATAATATATCTATACTGTCTTTGGAATGTTCTTCACAGCTCCCGGAAGCATAGTCCTCTCTTAATTTGTCCACCCTGCATGTCTCTGGGTGCTCAGCTTCCCACCTGTCATTTACCCACTGCTTCTTTCATGAGGTCTGGTGGTGAAAGAGTCAAAATTCTTGTGTGCCTACACTCAGGCATGATTTTAAAATTAGATAGTGTTCTTTTTCTCATTGATTTCACTTTGTTGATTTATGCAAAGGACCAGACTGAACGAATTCTTTTTCTAATTATTCTCAAATCCGTATATTAACTACTCAATATTTCAGATTAATTTCAACTTCTTGTATTATTTTACTACCGTGTCCCAAAGAACAATACCTTCATTCATTCATTCCTTGATTTCTCCGAGTGCAATAAGAATTCTAAGTAGCTCAGTATTTCACAACAAAGGTTTCTGTAATATGGAATGGTTGAACAGTAAAAACTTATGTTTATGAAGCTGTCATTAGTTTTTCACTCAGAGCAATGTTTCAAAATGCATGGATGGATGGGTCATTTGGCTCTGTATTTCCTTCATGAGATCCACCCTGAAGCAAGAAAAGAAAAGCTAATGGGTCATATAAAATGAAACAGCAAAGTCACATGAATACAAACAATATTTCTGTCTCTGAATACTATAAGTTGTCCATCATATTTTTGCTTCAATACATACATAATCAAATCTTCCCCACACTTGCTTTGAATTGAATAATGTTGTTTTGTTTTTCAGGATGCTAATGGAATATCAAAGAATCTATAGAAGAATAAAAAAGGTTAGAAGAAAAAAATAGTGGATTATAAATGTAATATTTTGACCTATAGAGTTTGATTCTTTTTAGAAGCAAAGTTTAAAAAGCTGTAAATTCCTATAATAAGGATTTATGTGTGTGATGACAATTAAATAATTCTATGTTTTATTGGTGTGGACAAATAAATATAACATAGGTCCAGGCACAGAGACTCCAGATGTTAATGTTAATGCTGTTTCAAAAAATGATTGCAGGAAAACTAAGTACACTGGGATTTTCATATTAGGTGTATTAGGTGACATTTTGTGCATTATATATGTTAGTGCACATGTATGCATATTAATACAGCACTGTTTAATGAAAAAGGGTTTGTTAACGTTCGGTCTTGAATCATGATGTGCTTATTTTCAAATCCACTGAATATCAATTCGTAAATTTTGTTTAGAAGTTCAATTCAGTTTGTAATTGAATATCTCCTATTTAAGAAAAAACATTTTCCAAGAGGTAAATTTTCACTGGTGTAGCTGTAATCCAAGGGTGACCATCAGAAATTCACTTCTCCAAGATTTTTCTTGTCTGTCTTTCTTACCCTTTGCAAGTACAAAAAAACGTGTTTTGTAGCTGATCATATTTTAAGATGAAAGCCATTTATGAGACAGTGGAAGTGTGATCCATTCGACAAAATATTGACAAGAACATATCTAGTCTTCAACATTGGATACTTCATACTATTTTCAGCAAGCCAGGTACTTTTAGGTTGACTGACTTCAGGTACTCATTTATGAATAAATAAAATTTTGCTTAGTAAATCCTGTTTCTTACCACTGAAAACAAAAGGAATTTAGTGTGGCTGGTGCAGATAGTTGCACTGCCATTGTCTAAAGGAAGGTGATTTGAGTTTCTTTGTTGTCCTCATCTGAATAGATATATTTTCCCGAAACACATAAAGTAGAATGAAATAACCTAATTCTTTTTCTGTAACATGGAGAAATACATTTGAGTCCTGGAAGCAGTACAGACCATCTGGTGATGTAATGGACAAAAACACCCCAAAAAACAACCAAACAAAAAACCATGAGGAGAATAGAGGATTACAATCAGTTGTATTTCTCCAATTTGCATGGCTCATGTGAAAAGTGGCATGCAATGAACATTGCTAAAGACTTCTTGTCACCTTAGACAAGTTATATTTGCTCATTCTGGGTCTCCATTCATGTGCCTTGATAGCTATAATCTTTTTCCATTGCATGTATTTCTATTACAAAGTCTTTAGGACAGGACTGGCCTTTGTTATGTGTTTTTTTCATGCCATTTCCTAAAGAATTCTCTTATTACTATGAACTAATGGAGATGTGCAATCAACCCAAAAATAATGAAAATAAATACATTATCTTTTTTATCACAGCCACTACTGGTAGATATACATGCATTGTTCAGAGATGCCAGTCTCAGTGCTTTGAGGCTGTATCAGTGTTCTCAGATGTTGCTTCCCTTTATTGTAAAAATAAAAGTCACATCCAGCTGAAGGATGTGAGGGAGCTGTGAGGGAGAACATCACATGACACAATACAAAAGGAGAGTGTTAAATTTTGCATTTTGAAATCTAAGCAAACTGATTGTTTGGTAAAATAGTATCAGGAGAACAGAAAACTACCAGGGCCCCTTCAACAACCACAAAAGCGGCTTTAAAAAGACTGCAGTTATTGCCTGCAAAGAACTGTGTGATCATTAACTGTTAACCTGAGACTTCAGTAATGTTTTATTTTACCCATGTGTGCTTTTTCACTTTCAGTGTGAGCTATGCTATACTGTCAATGCTCACAGAAAAATCGCCCTAACTTTTTGGTATGAAACTTAGACTACTCTCTGACCAAACATTGCCTGGCATGTTGCTGGCACAAGCAGAAAATATTAGCATAAAATAATCACTTATGCAATGTAACAGGAAGGATTATCAAGAATAATAAGTGGTTTTGTTGCAGGCCATGAGGCAAAGAAAAAACCTGGAGATGATTCTTAAACCAAGTCAAGCCAGAATTGTTATAGGAGCATCTAATATCTCAATCTGAATGTTACAAATAATGTTACATATTTTCTTTAATTTATTTACCATTTTACATGTGTTGATACATGGTTGTGTGTTAGAAAGAAAGCTTAACAAACCAGTGTAGAAGATGTTTAATTTACCATATGCCTTAATGTAAATTTTTTAATTGTCAGTGGTTTTTTCCTTCAATATATTTTGTTGTGTGATCAGCAAAGGGACTTTGGAGTTACACCCTGTCGTGGTTTTGACCAAATTGACCAACCAGAATGACAGATGGCCCCTCCCTCCCCCTCTTAAGGAAAAGAGAAGAGAGGAAGGGGGAAAAGAAAAAAAAAATTCTGAGTTTATAAAAAAACCTACACTGCTTTAATAAAAATATAAATAAGTAATGAAATAATAATAATAAGGAAAAGGAAAAGAAAAGAAAAAAAATGTATATAGTATATACAAAACCATCTCAAGCTCCCAGGGTGATC